>OY992887.1:21185956-21718456 GCA_963921405.1 Cepaea hortensis | reverse complement strand
CAACACCAGCATTTTTCAGCTGCTGTTGATGTTCTTGGCAAGATTATGCTCAGTAGTTTGCCATTGCTTTCTGAGCGACAGGCTCACAAACTCCATAAGTAACCAACGCGACGCGATCCGCTGCACTTGATACATTAATGAAGTTTATTTGCCACATTATTACTTGTTGCCCGGTGTTTTAAGCTTTCGTATTGAAGTTTCGCTGTCTTCCTCCCTCTGCCTCTTTAACCTAGCATTTTTCAATATAATTTTTTTTCTATTCCACCTTTACAGTTTTAATTTAATTTATTTTTGTCATGCGCTTGCTTTGAACTCAAGCGTATTCCACACACGTGCTAGTCCTTCTAATACTTGATACTATGCCGCTACCTAGGAGTGCACTGAACTGGTCTTGCATATGGATTAACTTTCCTTATTACCAGTGTCCGTCGCCATTAGGCGAATCCACTCCGACCACTCAGGTACTTGTAATTTATCTCAGGTACTTGTAATCTATGTCCTTAAGTCAAGGAAGAGAAGTCAGCATTTTAGTGCAACTGACCGGTGTAGGGGTTTAACCCGTTACCTCGGCATCAGCACGCCGGAGGTTTAAGAACAAGCGCTGTTATCCATTCGGCCTTGCAGACCACCACCTCTATAGTTAATATGTCCCATAAATTAAATGTGGCGAGTTAATTCTCTTCTCAGTGTGTTTTCAAATCTTCCGCTTTTAGGTTTGCCGCGTGGGTTCCATACAAGAGAGCGTCTAGTTATATTGTCCTGAGGTTATCTCAGGGTGTGTCCTATCACACTTGAATAGATGTCACAACAACTCAGTCTAAACACATGTCGCGATAACACAAAGACAATGAGATTAAAACAAGCAAATAATAACCCGATCTCCCCAACATCTTTCACTTTTTTCAAGATACCAGCATTGCTTTTTATTTCCTTCCATCCATTGTGTTTTCATTATTCTTCTATACTACCACGTCTTCTATACAACTGCATCTTCTATAAAAACACATCTTCTATAAAACCCATCTTCTATAAAATCACATCTTCTATAAAATCACATCTTCTTTAATATCGCATCTTCTATACAATCACATCTTCTATAAACTCACGTCTTCTATAAAACCACACCTCCATCTGATTGGTCTCCAGATGTGGTTCCGCCTCGAGTGCTGGAGGTCCCGGGTTCAAGCCCCGTTGAGGGCCGGGATTTTTTCACGCGGACTTCTAGTAACAAAATTCCCCTGTTCTCTGGGTTGTGAAATAGAACGCCCGTGTGTATTGCTGCGCACGCAAAAAACAATCCCTTGGCAGTTGGAAATCGAAAAAGAGTAGCCTAACGGCGCTGCCTGGGCAAAATTTCGAGTTTAAAATCTACCCAAAGTATTTTATAAAGTATTATATATAGTATAAAGTTCGTGCACTGATCTGACTTCTCTAGACTCAGTCATGAGTTAGGAGTAGAACGGAACACTTATGGGTTACACCCGTGTGCCGTGATGTTGACTAAATTAAACTAAACTAAATGTCTCCATAGCTTCCACATACTTCATCACTGTCTGCTAATTATCCATGGTGCGCTTCCGTACATCGAGATTGACCTTATATAGCTCGTAAGAACGTTTGTGTTTTTGTAATTTGTTTATGTGCCCTTAACTGATTCAGCGTCAATGGATAATATATAGCTAAATGTGACCTCCCATTTGACAGAAGGACGATATATAGCCATACTAGGGTCATCGTGTTATATTTTTTTTTCGTGGTATCTTCCGCAGTTTTAATGCTCAGTGAGTGAAAACTTACATTATAATACTAGTTCATTTGATTGAGTACCATGTTCGGTCCAAACCCACTTTATGTTTGGCGTTCAATCAGTTAATTAAAACTTGCAAGTGGACAATCTGAAGAAACAAAAATGCAATAATCCGTACAAGATAAAATATAAACAAAGTGTCATTTCCCACCACTTTCTTTGAAACAATAAAACTGCATAAATAAAGTAGATTTTATTTTACAGCTACATATGAAATATTCTGTATCCACCAACGAGGCAATTGTGGCGGTCGGTCATGGCAAAGCAAGGTTGCACGTCCCTCAGTCCGCTGTCTAGAGCTTGTAAACGGATTTCACAACGTACTTTCAGTGTCCGTGAGTTGATAGTCCAGAGATATGTGTGGTAAAGGATGCTAAGAGATTCTGCTACGGTGACACATGGCTCTCTCTGACAACTCATCGTATGCAGACAAAACCATGAGTGTGGACTTCGTTAGTGATACACTTCGTGTGACATTTCTGACCATAAATCACAGCATACTAGCCAGTGGAGTGGCTACATTCGGGATTGTCACAAACCTCATCAACATCGTGGTGTTCTTCAAACAAGGCATCAGTGACACGGTCAACATCAGTCTTCTATCGCTGGCAGTCTCCGATTTATGCTCCTTGATCTTCCTTCAGCTGATCAATCTGTACAGAAATCCTCTGTTCATCTACAAAGTCCCGATCCTCGCTGATGAGGTTCAGCATCTAACAGCAGCTTGGCCCCATGCATGCTTCACCAGAATCTCCAGCTGGATCACAGCTTATATCACGCTAGAAAGATGCCTTTGTGTGATTATCCCCCTGAAGATAAAAAGAGTTATTACCCCTAAAGTGACGATCTACTCTATGGCAATCATTTTTCTAGTTATGATTGCAACTATGATTCCTGATTATGCCACCTCCTATATTGACTGGAAGTTCAGCCTTGCTTACAATCAGACCATGTTGGGACTTATTTTTCTTGAAGGCAATGATCAAATGGTTGCTGTAAGCGTCCGCATAGCTGCAGCAACCCAGGTGGCTGGCTTTGGTGCTGTAATTTTATTTACTACCATCTTAGTGGTACGGATTCATCAATTATCAAAGTGGAGACAATCTTCAGCCAATGATACTTCCATGCAAAGCTATAAACGAAATAGGAGGACCGTTAAAATGGTTCTCTTGGTTGCGATGATATACTGTGTATGCTTTCTGCCCATGATGGCAGGTGTCACTGTCTCTAGTGCCGTGCCTGACTTTATTATATTTGGTCCGTATCACAATATGTTTGTTGCAGCTTGGTCGTTCGGATTTCTGGTCGACGCCATTAACGCCAGTGTCAATATTTTTGTCTACTACAGAATGAGCACGAAATACAGAACAACCTTTGATACTTTATTTATGAAGAAGAAGTCTTACTGGAAGAGTTAAATATTTCGGCTACTCAAACACTCAATCACAACATGACGGTTGAAACTGAGCTAGAAGTATAAAACAACTGTTTGGTTTCATGGGCTTAGATGTTCCATCAACACACTATTGACGTGATGTTCTCTTGCTGTAACCAGACACCAGTAATGAACGCCAGTCGCTGGAAGTCCAATGTTTTTGCAACATTCATTTCAAGAATCACATATCTGTAGCTTCTAAGTTCATCTTAGTTTGCTCATTTACGTTCCAAGATTCTTTGCCATACAGTAAAACAGGCTCTATATAACATTGCAGCACTCTCGTTCTTACATTCAATGAGACGAGGGTCGTTCAGAATGTAATTCAGCACATCGTTTTTCTCAGCTGATAATGAAGACAGACGCATGACATTTTGCACACTTTAAATATGGCATGTGTTAATTGAGTGCACCAAATTGCAACTTAACCGGCCAAATAATGTGGCTGCCCTAAATTGTTGAAATATTTAGCATGTTAGCAATTTGCGTTATAAGCAGCAAATTGTGGTAGAATTCTCGTTGCATAGAAGGAAACTGCTGTCAACATTTAGAAGCGTTTAGGTGATGTGTATCTAAGTTTTGCAGTCGACATGAGTACAGTCAGTCGCTGGGTTCAGAGAATCAAAGAATCAGGAAGTAAAGATACGGAGCTGCTTGGTCGGCAGAGCTGTGGACGTCCTGCCGTAGTCACCAACGCAGAAATGTTGAGATGCGGTGGGAGCATTATTCTTACTGATAGGCGAATCACTACTCAACAATTGGTCTTACAGCTGTCAATCAGAAATGGTAGTACAAATTCAGTTATAAACATTCTCGGATTTTCTAAGGTTTGTGCAAGATGGGTTCCTCGAAGTCTCAGAAATGACCACCGATTGCAAAGGAAAGCAATTTCTTATAAATTGTTGGAGTGTTTCAATGCTGATGGAGAGAACTTTCTGGCTAAAATAGTTACAGGTGATGAAACTTGGGCACATAATTTTCAACATAAGACCAAAAGAAAGTCGGTGGTATGGCATCATCCGCAATCACCACGAAGAAAGACATTCAAGACAACTCCTTCGTCAGGAAAATCATGATCAATGTCTTTTGGGACATTGAAGGTGTAATTCTTGTGGATGGTATGACAAGAAGAGAGACAATCAATTCGCAAGCTTGCATTAAGACTGAAAACACTTAATCAACGTTTTCGCAATATTCGGCCACACAAGCATCCAGCAGACCTACTTCTCCTTCACAACAATGGGTGCTCTCGCACACTTCTGGCAACACGGTAAGCAATCACCAAATTGGGTTGAACTCCACTACCACATCCACTCTATAGTCTCGATTTGGCACCCTCTGTTTGTCATCTGTTTGGTCCACTTAAAGATGAACTCCATGGGACAAGGTTTGAAGATGATGAAGGAGTCATTCATGCGGCCAAGAAATGGCTACATGATCAAAACAAAATCTGATATGGGCAAGGAATATATGCATTTGTTTCGCGTTCGCATAAAGTCGTACAAGTTGATGGATTGAATAATACCGATGTTTACATGCCATATTCCTATATTGTGTATGCTTTATTTATATCTTTGCTTTATTGACTACACAAAGGTTTTCGATAAAGTGAGACATGTCGACATGATAAGGTTGCTTGAAGATCTACAAATTGATGGAAAAGACCTTAGACTTGTAAAAAACATATATTGGAAACAACAAGCTGCCATAAGAATTGATAACAATGTAGATCAATGTCAGCCTATTAAGAAAAGTGTGAGACAGAGATGTGTAATGTCTCCAAATCTGTTTTCCCTGTACAGTGAAAATATTTTCAGAAATATATAAGATTTGGAAGGAATCAACATTGGGGGACGATGCATCACTAACATTAGATATGCAGATGATACAGTCTTGACTGCAGACAATGAACAGGACCTGCAAAATTTAGTAGACGCGGTTGCTGCACACAGTGAACAACTAGGGTTAGTATTGAATATTAAGAAGACACAGATTATGGTCGTCACTGGGAAGAAGGAAATACCACAATGTGATATACGAGTAGATGGGCATATTCTTAAACATGTGAATCGATACTGTTTGTCGTGAGTTGGCTGGCAGGTGTCGCTCCTAATGGAATAAACGACATAAACAGTTAAGTGAGAAAGTGACGGTCCTGTAATTTTTTAAGGGAACCGATCGTTACTTCAAACAATCGCCGTACTTTTGAAAGACGTGAACGTAGATCGCGTGGTCTCCGGGAAAACTAGGCGAGATCAAAGGATAATTAACGATGTCAAGGAAGATCGTTTATCGTCGTCAAGTTCGAAGCATGATCAAACAGTTGGATCGAGTTGAAATACTGTGAACGGAGTCCTTTGATCTAACGGAAGAAATACCGATAGAACGGAGATCGTCTTTATTCAAGGCGGGGATCAATACGGTTGTACGGATATAAAACAACCAGGGAAAATAACAGAGGCGGAGGGTTAAGAACAAAACAAGTGATGTAGTCCAGCCAATAGTTTTGGACTGAATTTACTGTTTTAAAAATCAGTTGAAGATTATATTTAAGATCGGCGGTTGTGGATTTGATTCAGTGCCGAAAATAGAAAACATATCACAGAGTTTAGGTTGTGTAAAGATAACCAGCCCTGTCCCTTCATGGGAATTAAATGATATACTTCTAGGCCGAAAATAAAATTCACTAAGGTGATTATATATATATAGATGTAGAATAAAACGCTAGCATAGGGAACTTTCGTGTGTAAACGTAGTATAGAGAGTCGACAGCATTAGGCTGAAGAGTGATTTAGGTTGTGTAGAGTAAGGTGTCTGTACAGTCAGAAGGATAAGTCTATACTAGGATTTATGTGCTTTGCTTTAGCGTGTTTTTCTTTTACCTGGTATAGGGTAGAGTGCTGCACTACTCTGTCTTATACAAGAATATATCTTAGTAGGATCTATAGAGGTTATTTACTGAATATAGCTAAGCACCTACATTCACATATCTTAGGTCGGAGTTGAGTTTCTCTCACAGGCTGTTGTTTTACTCAACGGGTTCCCTGCACTTGACATTTAAGGTGATTACCCATCTGAGCCGAAACATTTGGTCAGACTTGGGGAAAGTAATACAGGATATGAAACGGTGAACCCAATGTCACCAGAAGGTAAAACCAGTGTGAGTTAAAATTACCCAGGAACCTGATTCACTCTAAGTGAGGTGATAAAGACAAGTATAAACTATATTTAAATAATGATGAAGAGGACTATTTAATATAGGACATGGAAAAGACAATCCTCATTGTATCAACTATATAGTGTTGGACTGGTGTTTATAACTTTTCAATACAAGGAATATATTACAGATCGGGTTTTTGGAAACAGAAAGGACCATAATTACGCAATCAAGCAGTGTTGATCTGACATTCACAGGAACTATAAATATTACAGAATGTCGAATGTGTATATGTGAAGACTCGAACATTAATTAGAATTCAGTGGAGAATATAGTATTCAATACGTTTCCAGAACCTATGGCAACAAAACCATCATCAGTCAGAGAGAAGCAGCCGGGTGAGAGATTCCACGTTATGTGCTGTGTGAGGTCGAATGGCTGTATAATGATGACAAACTCTGATCCGAGAGTATATTCTGTCACACTTTCAAGATAGATCACATCACATATATTCACACACATACATTGCACACTCAACTGAAACATTTCTGCAATAAATGTTTTAACATTTTATTCGAAACCTGTGTTAGTGAAGGTATGTGCTGAAGGAACGTGAAGAGAGGGATTGTCTGTTGAAGAGAGAGAGAGAGAGAGATAGTGGTTAAAAGACTTTAAAAATAAAAGGGGGGTGTGTAGACAAAGGTCCACCAGCAGAGGAAAACCGGGAAAAGGATAATTAACAGGTGTGCTTGTTGATTCCACTTCCCCCCAGGGACGACAAGCGACACTGTTATCTCGGCACAGTCATAACATCTGATGGGAGATGCCTTGAAGAGATTAGAACAAGAATTACCATTGCGAAGGTAGCCTTTTGCAAGATGAAAAACATACTGACCAATAAAAAGATATCAATTGAAACGAGAAAAAGCGCGTTGAGGTGCTACATAGAACTTGTGCTTTTGTATGGATGTGAAGCGTGGACAATAAGCATTCAAGCTGAAAAACAGCTGATGGCTGTGGAAATGTGGTTTCTGAGGAAAATGCAAAGAATACCATGGATGGACAGAAAAACCAATGAGCAAGTCCTTCAAGAGACAAATGAAGATCGTAAACTGATTAGAGACATTAGACGTAGACAGTCAAATTTTTTTGGGCATGTTATGAGAAGAAGTGACTTGGAGAACTTGGTGACAACTGGCAAGATCGAAGGGAAGAGACCAAGGGGAAGACCAAGAAGTAAATACCTGGATGGATTGGCCACGTGGCATAGTCGAGACAGGAACACGGAGCTGATCCATGACTCTGGTGATCGAGTGAGATGGCAGAACATGACCGCCCACGCTTACCGGCATGGCACATGATGTATGGATGGTATGCATTTCATGCTTTCTTAATAAACAGCTCCTGAGAAAAACGATGTGGTGACTTACTCTCTGAATGCCCCTCGCAGTGACTTATTGAATAAGATAACTTTCCCTTTCTGAAATGTAGCTTTTGCAAGTCCTGTTCTTTTCTTATTCTCTGTTGTGCATCCTCCATCTGCTGTTATAATGTCCCCCTGGTATTTAAATGTATCAACTTGGTTAGGTATGTGTATTGATTGGAGAACTTGGTAACAACTGGCAAGATCGAAGGGAACAGACCACGGAGACGACCGAGAAGTAAATACCTGGATGGCTTGACCACATGGCATGGTCGAGACAGGAACACTGAGCTGATACACGACTCTGGTGATCGAGTAAAATGGCGAGTCATGACCGCCCACGCTTTCCGGCATGGCAAATGATTGATTGATTGATTGATAAGTATGTTACCCTTTACTGTACTCTCACATGTTGGTGTCTATAATGACACTTGATATTCTAGATAATCTTTCTTTCTCTGTATGAAAGCATTTCTCCGGTCATGGAGATAACTGCTGCCTAGCACCAACCGCAGAGGTGTTCTCCAACTAACAGTGAGACCTCAACCTTGTTCAGCTGAGTCTAAGGGCACTTGCTTTCAGTACCCACACAAGACACCCGCATCCACAAGCTGATTGGGACAAACGCAAGGAAAAGTCACAACCTAACAAAAACATCATTACAGACATGGTCACAGGCACAAACATTAGTGGGAAAAAGCAACTAACCAGTCAATCAGGAAAGAAACCCTGCAACTCTAACCACACAGGCATAAACTGGGGTATAAAAAGCTCGAATATGGGGTCAGTTGGGGAGAGAAGGGGAAATGGGGTGAGGGGGGAGGACCCATAAGGGAAAACCCAGAAATGTTCCCTCCTATGATTGAGGAGTCACATCCTTAAGCGTCTTACAAGGATGTTTTATTGATTTTGAGCCAGGCATACTTCAGACGGTTTGCTTGACCGTTTCTCATTTTCGCAGGTTTAGGCATCTGGATATCTGTGACACGATTTGGTCACACTTTGTCAGTCATGTAGGTTCTTGAATAGATGGTGTGAGAGGGACAGTTTTACCCCCTGTAACAAGCTATGTGGAGGGTCCCAAATAACTATGTCTCAATTTTCTCATGTATATTTCATAGCCCTGGCTTTAAATAGGTCGTTCCCTGCCAACCCTCCTCCGTTTCCCCCGGACTCACTGTCACTCTCTATTCGACCTAAGGACCTATTTCCTGCAGGGTCGTTCTGGCTGACACGCATACAACATGACGTTCTTCAACATATTTGTAATTGTAAATTTAATAACTCAATACATAACAGCACAGAGAAAAAACAATATCTGACAATTAACTCATAAACATCTACACACAATCTAGAGAGAAAACTAGTCCATACAATATCAACACAAATATAAATCTCCTAGCTCATCGTTTTCCATATTGTCCCATGAATTCACAACCACCTCATGGCAAGTTCACTGGTCTTTATTTCCCGCGTAGGTTGTTCGAACAACAGGGTTCCATAAATCCAGGATTCCAAGTTTCCGTGTCCTACACGAATGTAGTGTGTCCAATGGTTAGGGAAAGTGCCCTGGGATCACGTGGCACAATTTTGGTGGGGAAATACTCAAGGAGAATAAATAGGATATATGTACGGGTGTGTCAGTGACTTAGGCGGGATCTAGCCCAAAATGAAAACATACTCGATCCCAGCTCAACGAAACGCCTGCCGAGGTGTCTGAAAGTATTCGTTCGGGCCCGCCGTGGTTCTATCTGGTATAGCCCAACAGCAGCAGGGACCTCATAGTAAACATAAAGTTCTATGTCGATGCTCTGTCGAAACCTCCGGCTATATTCGCCGTCAAAAGAAGGATCCTGTAAAGTTAAAACAATTTTGAGAGCCTCTGGTGTAAACTTCAGATACAGCCGGCATGGAGATTCCAATGGTCTCAGCATGTCGGTTGCCATACATAAAATCCATACAATTACCTAGTATTCAATTATCTTCATACCACACTCCTCTCCACACTCATACCATGCCTTTATTAATATTGGGCACATACCTTCTCAAGCTTCCCTCTCACTTGCAAACCTTGCCTTTCTCACGACAAAGCTATTGTGGAGTAGTGTGCGTAATTATGTATGTTTCCTACTCTTAACTAATATAATAATAGTGAGTCTGTATGGACCGCAGTGAATCTCCCTCCCCCATCCCTAGCAAGAACAGGAAAGAGGAAACTACCCTGTCCGGCCGCCGCTCTTGTCTGAGCTGTCACCGCAATGTATCGGCCGTGTCTCACATAACCCATATATTCAGATGAGTTCAGGTTCTCTCAGGGAGACAGGGAAGTCCATTTATACTCCCAACATCCTCCTATCGACAAGGAACCACCCGGTCCACCTGCCCCCCCCCCCCCCCCCCATCAGCCGAAAGACGAAAGAGATAGCACAGTGGATCGCCTCTTCTGGCTCAAGAAGATATAACTCAGATGGGTGGAACCAGTCCCCACGGAGCCCTTCCCCACGACATGCCATAGCTATAGAATGTTTATATTCAAATGAAAGATGACACTAAACAGAGGTAAAGCCATAGGAAGAAAGATAGCCCCCCATCCCCTTATCCGCCGCCAAGAATATGCGACATCATCTGGGAAAAGATATTGCCCCGATTTGTTCCCCCGCCATGCCCAGATCTAGACGCTTAGCCATATTGGCAAGACTGCCGTTTCACCAATTCGTCTCATTATTTGAGACGACCAAGCTTAATATGCTCAAGACTGGCAGGACCAATTAATCTAAAATTACCTTTTATACCCCAGCCGTAGGATGCGGCACTTTATCTGTAAAATTCTTTAAAACTTTAATACATTGTGCCGACCACAACCGACAAGGTTGACAACGGACTTTTCAGGCCCAAACCATTACCCTAGGTCTTATTTGGTGCAAGGCGCGCCATTGGGTTTTCCCGAAGAACAGATAGATTTCAAAGTATTCGTGTCAAATACTCGGGTTATGAAAGTAACCCAGAGAATCCCACTCCGGAGGAATTGAGCGGATAGGTATGAGGACATGGGCCACTGGGGTTTCGCTACATAGGCCCCCTCTTAAGAAAGTCTAACCCTACGAACTTTCAACTGCCAGAGGTTCTGTTCGAATTACCTCCCCCTCACCTTCGACCATAGGATGCCGTGACATAAAATCCGCTCCCACATTATCCCTTCCGGGGATGTATTCGACCGTGAACTGATACGGTTGTAAGAGCAATGACCATCTCATTAACCTTGCGTTCAGTTTCTTAGAAGTTGCCAAAAACGTCAGAGGTTGATGGTCGGACTGCACTTTGAACGGTACTCCATACAGATAAGGTTGAAATTTCTGTACCGCCCACACTAGAGCCAGACATTCCCGTTCGACGGTGGAGTAATTCCGTTCCGCGGGTAACAGTTTTCTACTGGCATATGCCACCGGACATAGCACAGTAGGATCATCTCGCCCTTCCTGCAACAGAGTTGCTCCAATCCCTATGTTACTCGCGTCGGTTCTTAGAACAAACGTTTTCTCCAAATTTGGGAGTTGCAGGACTGGCCTATCCACCAAAGCCTGTTTCAGCTTCCCATAAGCCTCTTCACAGCTCGGGGTCCAGACTATAGGATCTGGCGATCCTTTCTTCAGGGTTTCGGTTAACGGTGCCCCAATTTCGTTGAACTTCGGAATAAATTTCTGGTAAAACCCACACAGAGACAAGAAAGACCTAACATCCTTTTTGGATTTAGGACGGGGTGCGAGTCTGACCTTCTCTACATTCTTTTCTTCCGCTACCAAACCCCCCGGGGTAATAGTATGTCCCAGAAATTCTAAGGAGTGATAGCCAATCATGCATTTGGCTGGACGGGCAGTTAACCCCTCCTCTTTCAATCTTATGAAGATCTGTTCCAAGGATTTCAGGTGATCTTTCAGATTGCCAGAAGCGATGAGAATATCATCCATAAACGAGACGACAGAGGGATCTCTTAAAGGGTCTAATAACTTTCTCATCATGCGTGTGAACACACTGGGCGCATTGCTCAGCCCAAAAGGCATCACCTTAAATTCGTAATGGCCGCTCGGAGTACTGAGAGCGAGCAAGGGCCGAACCTCAGGCTTCACAGGGATCTGATAATATCCCCGGCTTAAATCGATTTTTGAAAAGTACTTTGCCCTATTTAATCTGGCAAACAGTTGATTTGTGTTTGGTAACGGCTCAACTTGGAATGTCGTACAACTGTTTAAATGCCTGTAATCAATACACAAGCGGTGCTCCCCGCTTGGCTTTCTCAACAAGACAACCCCGGCATTATAAGGAGAAGTCGAAGGAGTTATGATGTCATCATCCAGAAGCTTCTGGATTTCGGCTTCCAGGGCCTTCTCTTTCGCAAAGGGCACTGGATATATTTTTTGGCAAATGGGGTCTTGGGTAGTCAGAGTCATATCAAACTCAACCAACCCTGTCCGCCCTGGACGATCGGTAAGAATCTGTTGATGGGACTCCAACAAATGGATGACTAGTTCTGTTTCTTCAGCCGACAGATCAGGATTTATATGTACATCCTTATAGGTTTCCCCAGGGTGTAAAGGATACTCCCTATCCGCGTCTGCGCCCGATTCAGTTTCCATCGCGACCGCCATAGTCATGAGTGGGAGAGAAGTACCATCGGATCGTTCCTCATATTTTTTGAGGAGGTTAATGTGGAAGATTTTAGATTTCCCCCTGATCCGGATAGCATAATTGGTACGGGACACAACCCTTTCCACCGGGAAAGGCCCCTGCCAACCAATCTCGAGTTTATTGGAACCTACTGGAAGTAACAACAGAACCCGATCCCCCACCTTCAGAGACCTATCTTTCGTCCTTCTATTGTAGTAGGCCGCGTGTCTCTTTCTGGCCGCTCTCAGATTCTGAGCCGCCAAAGCCCAACCTGTCTGGAGTTTCTTCTTTAACTCCTCGACGTATTTGTAGGAAGATACCACCTCTTCGGAAGTCTCCTCCTCTGTCCAACATCTCAATAAGGCTTCTAAGGGACCCTTGATTGGCCTCCCGAATAATAGAGTGGCTGGTGGCAACCCGGTTGACCCATGGGGAACCTCCCGATAGGCGAACAAGGCGGCTGGGATATATTCATCCCATCTGTCTGGTTTCTCTTGAGCCAGCTTCCTAAGCATGGTCATCAAGGTACCATTAAACCTCTCTACTTGCCCATTAGACTGAGGGTGGTATGGGCTTGTGTGAATGTGGTTAGTCTGGAAGATACGAAAGACTTCCTCCATCAGCTTACCACAAAACTGAGACCCATTGTCCGTTAGGATCTGGTTTGGAAATCCCAACCGAGTAAAAGTCTCCATCAGTGCATCAGCCACTCGCTTAGAGTCGATGGTGGCCAACGGTATCGCCTCGCCCCACATAGAACAGCAATCCACCATCGTCAGAATATACATATTCCTCTTCCTAGTCCGAGGAAGAGGACCAACCAGATCGATGGCAACTCTCTCGAAAGGAGAGTTCATAATGGGCATATCACCCAAGACTACCGGAGCCGTCCAGTGTTTTGGTGCCACACGCTGGCACTCTGGGCACGACTTGACGTACCTACGCACATCTCCAGTCATCCCTGGCCAGTAGTAATGGCAGGAAATGCGCTGAAGTGTTGCCCCGACACCCATATGTCCACTGAAAGAAATGGTGTGTCCCATATGAAGAAGCTGTTCCCGATAAGCCTTAGGAACTACCAGCTGTCCATGCTGGCGTTCCTCCACTCCGGCTCTCCGGTACAGTAACCGATTCTTCATATAATACTGACCCCGTCTTGGTGGGTCAGCACTTTTTGGCAACTGGTTGAAGCAAGGTTGCAACGTAGCATCCTGGCTTTGAGCAGCTCGTAACTCCCCAGGCAAGGGATTCACGATCACGGCCGGCGTCTGCTCCTCCTCCGATTGAGATCTGGTTTGCAAACCCCCCTACGTACATGGGTTCGTTTGGGATCCCTAGGAAGACGTAGCGGCAACCCAAGATCATCGGGAAGATAGGATCGATCACAACGGCTGCCTGAATAGTGCCGGTAACATATTTTGATTTGATGTCCACCTTCGCAATTGGAAGAGACATCGCTACCGCACTCTTTGTCGCCGTTTGAATCTCAATGGATTCCCCGGTTAGCTGCTCTGGGCTCACTAAGTGTGATGAAATTACGGCCTCAAACTGAAGACCTGTGTCATAGAGACACTCGACTGGTTGTCCGTTCACAAGAACCGTCTCTACTACTGGTGGTTTTTCTGAATCTTTGTTCCCAGGATCCCTCCCTTCTACCTCCTTGTTAGACCCCTCCCCGGTTTCTACAAGACAGGCAGCATAGTGAGAGTCTTTCTGTTTGCGCCTGCAATCGGCCGTATTGTGTGTGGGAGATTTGCAGAAGGCGCACCACTTTTCACTCCACTTTCTTTTGGGAGATCCAGGTGGACTCTTACCAGAGGGTTTCTTAATGGGAACTTTTTCGAAAGGATCCTCCTTTTTGGTGTGAGTGGGTTTGGGGTTCTTCTTCTTTCCAGACCCAGTGTCTGGTGATCGGAGATTGGGTTGTGCCAGTTCCCCATTATCCCCATGAGCTAGCACATACCTTTCCGCCAATGTGTTGACTACGTCTAACCTTTCTGTCCCATTTTCAACCAAGAAGGTTTGCAATGGCTTAGGCATCATCCTCTTCATTTGGTCCACGACCACTAATTCTTCTAAACTTTCATAGTCGTTGGCAAATCCTGCTAATGACATCCATTTCAAAAGGTAAGACTTAAGTCTAACACTGTATGCTGAGAACATCTCTCCTGGCTCTCTCCTCGACTTTCTGAACTGTTGTCGGTAAGTATGGGCTGTCATCTGGAACCTTTTCAATAATGCCTTTTCCAGGGCCTCATAGTCATTCTCCATACCAGGTGGCAACCTTGAATAGACCTCATATGCGGTCCCCCTCAGGCCCTGTGAGAGTTTCAATTTCCATTTCCCACGTTCCAATCCCATAGCCAAAGCCATCGACTGAAATCTGTGAAGATACTGGTCGATCTTATCTTTGTGTTCATCGAACGGGAGTAATGGGAACTTCATTGCCTGGTATGGACCGCCACTAGAAGTTGTTGAGTCAGGGAGAACTGCGCCTCCAACTGCACCCTCGCCTCCCTTGGCAGTTTGAGCTTTCAGCTCCAACTCCCTCATACGGAACTCATGGTCTCTGGCTGCCTGCTCGGCCACCATCTTCCTAGCCTCAGCCTCAATTTTCTTTGCTTCGCTCTCTGCCTCGATTTTCTTAGCCTCGCGCTCTGCCTCGAATTTCTTAGCTTCGCGCTCTGCCTCAATTTTCTTAGCTTCGCGCTCGGCTTGTCGAAAATCTCTCTCCACTTCTTGAACATATTTCTGTAACTCAGTCCCTTCATAGCCTATCTCACGCCCTGTAGCCTGCACTTCAGCCACATTAAATTTCGCGGATGCCATCTTAACTCAGAGGGTAAGTGAATAGGTAATGGACAAATGGATATAATACACGACCACAACACTTCGTATGTCGTCAGTCTGTGTCAGGAAGAGTATAGACAATAGCCAGGTACGGTAAGCAGAACCTATTGATATTAGACCAGAATATCTGTCCCCTATCCCTATATCAGCCAGAGCTCCACCAGGATTTAAAATATCCCGCGACGTGCCCCCAGAAATTGTAACAAGCTATGTGGAGGGTCCCAAATAACTATGTCTCAATTTTCTCATGTATATTTCATAGCCCTGGCTTTAAATAGGTCGTTCCCTGCCAACCCTCCTCCGTTTCCCCCGGACTCACTGTCACTCTCTATTCGACCTAAGGACCTATTTCCTGCAGGGTCGTTCTGGCTGACACGCATACAACATGACGTTCTTCAACATATTTGTAATTGTAAATTTAATAACTCAATACATAACAGCACAGAGAAAAAACAATATCTGACAATTAACTCATAAACATCTACACACAATCTAGAGAGAAAACTAGTCCATACAATATCAACACAAATATAAATCTCCTAGCTCATCGTTTTCCATATTGTCCCATGAATTCACAACCACCTCATGGCAAGTTCACTGGTCTTTATTTCCCGCGTAGGTTGTTCGAACAACAGGGTTCCATAAATCCAGGATTCCAAGTTTCCGTGTCCTACACGAATGTAGTGTGTCCAATGGTTAGGGAAAGTGCCCTGGGATCACGTGGCACAATTTTGGTGGGGAAATACTCAAGGAGAATAAATAGGATATATGTACGGGTGTGTCAGTGACTTAGGCGGGATCTAGCCCAAAATGAAAACATACTCGATCCCAGCTCAACGAAACGCCTGCCGAGGTGTCTGAAAGTATTCGTTCGGGCCCGCCGTGGTTCTATCTGGTATAGCCCAACAGCAGCAGGGACCTCATAGTAAACATAAAGTTCTATGTCGATGCTCTGTCGAAACCTCCGGCTATATTCGCCGTCAAAAGAAGGATCCTGTAAAGTTAAAACAATTTTGAGAGCCTCTGGTGTAAACTTCAGATACAGCCGGCATGGAGATTCCAATGGTCTCAGCATGTCGGTTGCCATACATAAAATCCATACAATTACCTAGTATTCAATTATCTTCATACCACACTCCTCTCCACACTCATACCATGCCTTTATTAATATTGGGCACATACCTTCTCAAGCTTCCCTCTCACTTGCAAACCTTGCCTTTCTCACGACAAAGCTATTGTGGAGTAGTGTGCGTAATTATGTATGTTTCCTACTCTTAACTAATATAATAATAGTGAGTCTGTATGGACCGCAGTGAATATCCCTCCCCCATCCCTAGCAAGAACAGGAAAGAGGAAACTACCCTGTCCGGCCGCCGCTCTTGTCTGAGCTGTCACCGCAATGTATCGGCCGTGTCTCACATAACCCATATATTCAGATGAGTTCAGGTTCTCTCAGGGAGACAGGGAAGTCCATTTATACTCCCAACATCCTCCTATCGACAAGGAACCACCCGGTCCACCTGCCCCCCCCCCCCCCCCCATCAGCCGAAAGACGAAAGAGATAGCACAGTGGATCGCCTCTTCTGGCTCAAGAAGATATAACTCAGATGGGTGGAACCAGTCCCCACGGAGCCCTTCCCCACGACATGCCATAGCTATAGAATGTTTATATTCAAATGAAAGATGACACTAAACAGAGGTAAAGCCATAGGAAGAAAGATAGCCCCCCATCCCCCTTATCCGCCGCCAAGAATATGCGACATCATCTGGGAAAAGATATTGCCCCGATTTGTTCCCCCGCCATGCCCAGATCTAGACGCTTAGCCATATTGGCAAGACTGCCGTTTCACCAATTCGTCTCATTATTTGAGACGACCAAGCTTAATATGCTCAAGACTGGCAGGACCAATTAATCTAAAATTACCTTTTATACCCCAGCCGTAGGATGCGGCACTTTATCTGTAAAATTCTTTAAAACTTTAATACATTGTGCCGACCACAACCGACAAGGTTGACAACGGACTTTTCAGGCCCAAACCATTACCCTAGGTCTTATTTGGTGCAAGGCGCGCCATTGGGTTTTCCCGAAGAACAGATAGATTTCAAAGTATTCGTGTCAAATACTCGGGTTATGAAAGTAACCCAGAGAATCCCACTCCGGAGGAATTGAGCGGATAGGTATGAGGACATGGGCCACTGGGGTTTCGCTACACCCCCCCCCCCCTCTCTTGACCTGGGCTGATTCGCCCGCCTTCAGCGAGAGCCGCCTCGGAACTGACTTACCCGGGCGAAATCTTCTCTCCATTTTGAACATGCAAATTACCCAGCGTGCCTCAGCCAAGCAACAACAGCTGGAGATTACATCAGCCCAACATCATCTTCATTCGGGGCCGCGCTGAGCGGCTTCATATCCTCCATCCCAGAAATGGGCGGTCCCACACCCAAGACAAAACCTTCACCCCTGGGGAGATTGGGATAAATCCCCTGTGCATCCCATTAACGTGGAAAAAAATCATCAGCCCCATAAAAAGATTATCCCTTATCTTATGGGTGGCCATGGGGAATATGCAGGCTACATACAAAATAATGCCAGAAATCCTGACATCAAAATCAACACCCAGTCCCAAGCATGCAATACATAGTTGCACCAAAATAAAAGGAATGTTCATATAGGCATCTGCCTAGAAATGACCATCATCATTGTCAAAGGGAGAAAATCTCTCCATCACAACACCACGTAACCAGATTTACCCTCGGTCGTATGGGCATGACAGCCAGGAACATCTGAAACAAACAGCAGCCAAAGAAATACTTATGCTCCAAAAGCAATAATCCCCATTGTAAAAAAGAACATGGAATAATGTGTCACCATACACCTGTTTAGAATACAAAAAGGCAACAATAAGACACAATGCCTGTAAGAGTCCCAGAGGTATGAGAGAGGGGACATGGGACAGGGACAGGACATAGGGATAGCTTGAGGGGAGTAGACGGGACTATACACCCAGGAATAGACAAGACATTGGGAGTTTAGAGACAGGACAGTGTCCTTGACTGACAGTACAACCTTGCACTGGATGACCTGAGACACCAGTCATCAACAGACGGGTGAAGGACAGGACGGTGTCCAGAAGACCGAGACATCCTACTTAACACGACTATTACGGACGACACGAGGTCAGAGACCACGTGACCACGGACCGAGAGCGAAACAGACATGCTGGACTAGACGGGTGTAGAGGAAGGATGTGTTTGGGAGATTTGTGAGAGAGAGTGCACCGAATACCTGATTGCTAATGCTGAGAGAGTGTGGCATTGAATAGCCTGTGCGTGAGACAACCTTGTGATACGAGAGCGCACGAGTGTATTGCTGTTATTGTAATATATGCTGTCGCAAACTAATGTAACCTTGAGTTGTAAATTGACTTAGAATGGATTTCACGTTAATAAATGTTAACGGTGTTTACCGATTCCTTGTATTCCTGGCATTGCCCAGACAACGAGTAACTGAGACGCTGACAATGCCTTTAACTAATAACTAAATTAAAGTAAAATCAGCAAGTTGATCCCTGCATGAATGAACTTTTTCTCTGCTTCCTTCCTGAACGAAGAGAATTTCCCGATGGCCACGGATAACACTGTCAATCTGTCACATTACAATAGTATGGTGAAATCACTGCGCAAAGCAAGGGGCACATCCCTCTAGATTCACTTGTCCATGTGTGCATCTCTGGCACACCACGTGTGCTGTTATTTTTGAAAAAGAATGTTTGTTGTTTCGCTGCTGGAGGGATACACTGGCTGGATGGATTTCTGGTGTCTCCTTCTTTGGGGGAATGTGAGGGGGGGGGGTGTCTCTCGATGACTTGCGATGATTTCACAATGGGGAGTTGAATACATCCACAGACAGTCAGAGCTGGTGGTTTGGAAGGTTATGCCCTGGTCCAGCGGTGTCGCCGCCTACAGACCAGCTGATTCTGATGACGAATTTTTTTGAATGCTCTGCTCAATCAGCTCCGGGGATTCTAGAACAGCTGCGCTTTCATCCCCTGACCACAGCTCAGCACTGTCCTCCTGTGCCGACCAACCACAATTGTCCCAGGACAAGCACAGCCCTGGTTGAATATTGGAGTGTTATTCTCTCCTGCTGTGTCACTTCATGAAGTTGTCGATCATACTTGTAGCTTCATGGGCAAAGCTTGGTGAATTCTGTAGATGTATATGTGCATACCCCATAAAACTTTATAATCAAAGCTTGATGATCCTCGTTGGAGTATGAGTACTCTTTCAAAATGGTAAGTTCAGGTTCGAACAAGTACCGTCGGAGAAATTATGGTTCTCCTAAATAAATAGTAGGGTCACCATTCAGCCACGACGACTTGAGATCACATGCTTGTTGTAGACCTGTGCCTTGTCCGGCCCCTGGGCTCTCTTCAGTGCTGTCCTTGGGATATGGAGACATGGGGGTGGGGTAAGCGGAGATGGAAGGAATGAGGATGGGGTGGGGAGATGTGAATGGGGGTATGGGGGTGGAGATGGATTTTTGGGAAGGATGGGGAACTAACCTGGGCTACATCAAATGTGACCAGTCGAGCTTTCGACACGACCATGAACGTCTAATTTCTCTAATTAATTTACAATTTTCGTTTGTCTCCTGTAGTACTTGGTCATTGGTTTTTCTGTCTGTCCATGATATTCTTTGCATTCTTTCTTACTATTGTGTATAGTACAAGTAAAGTCTACATAGCTTTAATTGGATACCAAGAAAGTTAAGTAACTAACCAACCAACACATCAACGAATCAACCAACCAACCAGTAAACCAACCAATCAAATAACCAACCAGTAAACCAACCAGTAAACCAACCAACCAAGCAACCAACCAATCAACCCTAACACCCACCTACCCAATAGCTATTAAGGAAACACATCCACGCCAACTATGACCGCCGGTCACTTCCCCATCGCCCCGCGGCACACAAACGGAAGACCGCTGTGATCACAATATTGTTATTGTTCGTGAACCTATCTGGCATATCGTAAACATTGTTAACTCAAATGTATATGGGGACCAGGGTCGTGAGATGGTTTGCCCACTCGACTGCCAATACATTGGCTCCGGGTGCCATTCACAGAATTAGCGTATTTGTAAATTGATGAAATATAATGGACATAGAGGAGGAGGAAGACCA
The DNA here is from genome assembly GCA_963921405.1 of Cepaea hortensis. NCBI lineage: Eukaryota > Metazoa > Mollusca > Gastropoda > Stylommatophora > Helicidae > Cepaea > Cepaea hortensis. The sequence goes on along the minus strand of OY992887.1, from coordinate 21,697,931 downwards.
CGTCAAAGATTGAGTGATGGTATCAAGAACAAATATAGAGAAATTAACACCAACTTTAGAGCATTAGAAAGAGCACATTACGGTTATGTACATCTCCTTTCAACAATTCATAGAGGTAAGAGGAAGAGGCGGAGGGGGAGAAGGGGGGGGGGAAGGCTGAGTGCACGCTGTCTTCTTTAGAACATCCGTAGTCCGGCTTACCCCTACATACAATCAGGTAAAGGTAGTCCCATAACAGATATTTACAATGAGGTATGAAGTGGTATGACTTAACATATTCTAGGTCGTGACATAGGAGATGGGAAGACCTGTTCCTTTCCTCGTCGCCCTTTTTTTTCAAGATATTTCCCAGAATATTATAACAAAATAAATATGTTGCGCATTTCAGTGAGATTGGGTCGCTCTCGTAATGGTACCATTGATTCATTCATTCAGTAGAATGTCCCTTGGAGAACCTCGCTCCCATAACGGCCGTCGGGAAAACTTCTCGGTCATAATCAAGATGTCCCGCCGTCTGATATACCCATCTGGAGATCATCTACTACATCCTGCACCCATCTTCTCTTCAGCCTTCCTCTCCATGATTGTTCTCTCCAAACTTTCATGGCATTTCAAGGCTCCAAATGTTGCTGTATGTAGCCGGGACGGAGTTGGGGTGAGCGCCCAACCTTGCATAAATACCCCAATGGCGCGTGCATTCATCGCCCATGCAGCAAAAGTCCAACACCTGGCCTTCTCGTGGTGGAACTGTTTTAAATAACAGGAGAAGGGGCGGTGGCGAGTCACTGGAGCCGAGAAATAACCAGAACGCTCTAGATGTGTATGCACGTACATGCTTGTGCAGACACGAGTGTGCGTGTGTACACATCTAAACTCGAGTGAGACCACAGTCTGCTCTAACAAAGAAAAAGTGCTGAAGACGAAAACAACGAGCCAAGAGACGCACCACAGAAATCAGGATACCACGCAATCACGCGTAATGAAATATGTCGACTACTGCTAAATGGTGCTCGCCCTGCTTTGTTCCCCCAGGCAGGTGCAGCTCCGGGCCTTATGCCTCGAAAGGGTCCAATGTCAGCTACTGGAGGTCCTTCTGTGACAAGACCGCCGGGGCTTGGACTGGTTTGCCACGATAGATACTATCCCCTGCCTTTGCTCCAACCACCTCAATAGCACTCTACATCTACCAGGCCCCACACAAGCCGGGACAGCTTAACCTTCCCTCCCTCACCTAGGGTTCCAAACCCCAAGGGGGCTCGGACCAGACACCAGTCATATCACTGCACAAAGTCATAGCTAAGAGAACAAAATTTAATTCTGAACTACGTCAACCACAACACAGAGAAGGATGGCTGGAAGCCAGACTAGAAGAACTATGTACAAGATCAAAGACGCAGATGAGTATTCATCATGGAGGCGGACGATAGCTCGTGCGGTTGTCCAGTCGTGGTAGCGACTCACCCAGGCTCCTCCAGTGGACTGGAACTCCAAGGTCTGCTGCCTCTCCAAAGTTCCCTCTTCACCCAGAGAACCAAGCAAGGGCTGATCAAGCGCAGTACCACTGCCTGACTGACACTGCACTGATGAACAAGGATCCTTCCTTGCTGTCGTACTATTTCACTCGTCACACTCCTGATGAAGTCTGGGCCGACCCTATAACCTTAGCGGTCTCCCACTCGCAGAAAAAGTACATGTAGCACCGTCTCAAAATACACAAGAGCCAGGTCACTCTTCTATCTCATAAGTGACCCACACACTGATATGTCACCTACACAATGAGCGGTTGCTCCACACGAACATACAATGTCACTGGTAAAGTCTATCAGGTGACTAAACACTTCACCTTCGTTCCATGTCCTTGGACAATAGATCTTCACACAGTATCATGTAACTACCCTGATCCATGGGTAGTAATCACAACCTAGCATACACTGTCAACAGTTCATCACGTTGGCATGAGGTAGCTCCCTACCTTCACAAACATTGTCAACAGTTCATAACGTTGGCATGAGGTAGCTCCCTACCTTAAACATTTCACTCTGGTGTTTCCACCCATGTTGTAATCAATGTCCTAGTTCACTGGACCACATGTTGGCTTCATAAAGGTAACCAATGTAAAAACACTATGTACGCATCAACTGATACATGGTGTCCCATAACCTAGCCGGGCCAGAAGCATATAACACAGGTCATGGCGACCGGTAACAATGATCACTCTGCACAACTTGAAAGGTCACTCCCTTGCAATTACCAAGGTTTACACAGAGGTTGAATGTCACCAGTGCTTCACTGGCCAGAATCACCAGACGTTTCAGTGTTGGATCCTCTCAGGATCGGATGACACTCGTCGGACTCTTGACGGAGGTCCTAACCTAGACCTACCGACTTATTCAGCACTCAGCTCCTTCCAACATTGATCTCGCAGACTCAGACAACCACTCCCAGTATAGCCTCAATCAACTTCTGGATAGGCACTGGAATGAGTGGGCCCATAGAGCTCATGGTGCAGCTCTTGAATCTTCTTCTGTATAGTAATAACAGATCCTGAAACACGGAGAGGTTGGTGTGAGTACTCAACTACAACAAAGACTACCAGCATCTCCACCCTGTCACCTGCCTCTCAGACATTCCTCATGTCTACCAACATGAGTATGAAATCATCACAGCATAGATCTACTTATTCATTATAATATATAGGCATAATGATGGTAGAAAAAGCAATAGCACACCTGTTCAGTCAAGTAACACTTCTGGGCTACATATAACCCCTAGCACCAGAGTCGACTGTATGACTCTGTCAAGCATCCTTCGCCTGGTGCCAGTCCAATCCGGTTTCATCTCCCATCCTCAATCAACATATACACTTACTTTCCTTTCAGTGTAGGGATTACTGTATCGAGAAGGTGTCCAGCCGGACATCTCCTTCCTGACAGACTCATCAATTCATCAATCCCTTCACCCATGGACTGATGAATTACACACATTAATAACTATATGTCCATAATGAATTATACTCCTGATAATTCATTACTATAGCATTAACTAAGGAGAACTCAGGACTTGTTACACTTAAATAACAAAATCATATCACAGCCATAGTGTCAGGTCTGGGATTCCTGCCCCAGATCCTGAGTTGCCCTTGTATTCACTGACTATCTTTCAGGTCAGTCATCCCTGTGCCGGTCGAGCACAGCTGTGGTGGCCATCCACCACTACACTTTCCCACAGCTACTGTGGGTCTCGTGTACCTTGTCCCGTGACGACTTAAGTCACGTCATCCAATGTAGCAAACCTCTAGACTCCACTACCAAACTCTGGCTCCACCTTGTTTTGGGGGGGTTTATGCCCCTCCTATACCACTACTTCACGGCAGTACTCCAAGTACTCCATGAACCGAGTCAGGGTTCCAGAAGAGTAGAATATTAGAGACAGAAACGGTTAGGTTCAAACCTCGATCTATCTAGACACCTCGGCCTCGAATTACGGAGTGCCGCATCACCCTCGATCGGGTATCTTCACTCATCGCACATGCCCGATTGCATTGGGTCGGACCTATTACTGATCGGGTTGGGGTTACCGGCCTACCTCCCGCTGCCTAGACAAACGTAAGATGGAACACGCACGGTCCTCCTTGCGTACGGACATGACAACAAGCAGTAACAATAGTATCATGAATACTTCTTATCAATTGTTATCCTACCGATGCAACGCCATTCGGCTTATGCGGAATAACACTGCTATCTGCATACTGCAAATACACCACTGCTGATTTCACCTTGATTCCTCGAAAAATCACCATCACTGATAGAACAATTACGTTACCATTCTAATGTCACGAAGCACATTACACATCTCTAATAATAAGCTATACCTTATCATTTACAGCGTCTAGCATGTTGATGTCATGACGGACAAACTGTCGCCTTGCCTGCGTAATGAATAAACCAAACCCGTAACTGCTACACATTGTAACGCACATCGTTCGGCCTATTTTATTTACACACCACTCGCGGTGGAACACGGCTTGTTCCGTCAGGTAACACATTACATTGCTGATCGATAAAGCCTACTTAAAAATGCAACCGCCAACTGTAACGGATAACTCTACGCGACAACTCAATTTTGCGATGGCAATTAATTCATTCCGGGAACTCAGCACGGCATTACGACAACAATTAAATCATAGAATAAGTACTCAACTAACCTGTGATTGAAGAATCACAACCTTGACTGTAGATGTCCGCACTGGCCGCGAATATTGACATCAAAATTACATCAGCCTCTTGGCTGCGATCTGTCTACGCTGAGGTTTGGTGGGCGACTGCTCACGACAAAGTCAGTGCGCCTTCCAGTCGCCTACACGGGCCGCGTGACTTTCATGATTCATGAAGAAAACCAGAGTCACGATAAGTTCCACCACCCCGTGCTGCATGAAGCACTAGTGAACTTAGAGATCTCTACCACGTACGCACTTGGGGGAACATTCTAGATTTTCTATAAATAACTAGAGTAGCTCCGCCCCGCACTATTTTTTGATGGGGAATCCCCTATTAATTGATATTAATTCAAGGGAGACCAACGCATCGCACTCCCTTCAAAGGGATATTATGCAGAGATCTGCCGTTCTTTATCCGTTTCGTCACATAGTCCCCCACTTAAGATGGTCGACCCGGTCGAACTCACTAGACAAAGATCGGTCTGAACTCTGAACCTCTACTCTATCGAGATTGGATGTCGGGAAAGGAAGTCAGCTCCGACATTCTCTTTCCCTGGGATATATTCTACCGTAAACTGGTATGGTTGCAGTAATAACGACCACCTCATCAGCCGCGGATTTAATTTCTGCGATGAGGCAAGAAATGTAAGCGGTTGGTGATCCGACTGCACTTTGAACTGGACCCATAAAGATAGGGTTGGAATTTTCGCACGGCCCAGACCAGAGACAGACATTCCCTCTCTACCGTCGAATAATTCCGTTCTGCCGGTAACAACTTCCGACTTGCATATGCCACTGGATAAAGAACAGAAGGATCGTCTCGTCCTTCTTGTAATAAAGTGGCCCCAATTCCAATCTGACTGGCATCCGTACGCAAGATGAACGGTTTCGTCAGATTGGGCAGTTGTAGAACCGGTTTGTCAATCAATACCTGCTTAAGCTTCCCATAGGCCTCCTCACAAGCCGGCGTCCAGACGATTTTCTCGGGTGTCCCTTTCTTTAAGGTATCGGTCAGTGGGGCCCCAATCTCATTAAACCTCGGGATAAATTTTTGGTAATATCCACATAAGGACAAAAAGGATCTGACATCCTTTTTGGTCTGCGGTCTGGGCGCCAGTCTGACCTTCTCAATATTCTTGGCCTCTGGCACTATCTGCCCCGGAGTGATGGTGTGTCCCAAGAACTCTAGCGTCTGATACCCCAATATGCATTTGGTAGGACGCGCAGTTAATCCCACTTCCCTCAATCTCGTAAAGATTCGACTTAACGAAATGAGATGCTCTTCGAAGATTCCTGATGCTATCAGAATATCATCCATGAAGGAGCATATCGAGGGGTCCTTGAGGGGTCCTAACAAAAGCCGCATCATCCGGGTAAAGACACTTGGGGCGTTGTTCAATCCAAACGGCATCACTTTGAACTCATAATGTCCCGAGGAAGTGCTGAAGGCCAAGAGAGGGCGAATTGCCGGCTTGACCGGGATCTGGTAATATCCCCGGCTTAAATCAACCTTTGAGAAATATATGGCCTGATTTAATCTAGAAAACAACTGATTCGCGTTTGGTACCGGCTCCACCTGGAATTGGGTACAGCTGTTCAACATTCGGTAATCGATACAGAGTCGGTGTTCCCCGCTGGGTTTCCTCAGTAAGACCACCCCGGCATTGTACGGGGAGGTCGAGGGGGAGATAATATCATCATCCAGGAGTTTCTGGATTTCGTCTTCCAGCGCCTTCTCTTTCGAGAACGGGACTGGGTAGACCCTTTGGCGAACCGGCTCATGGCTAGTGAGAGTCATGTCAAACTCCACCAACTCTGTCCTACCTGGTTTATCCGTAAGCACGTCCTGATTGGACTTCACCAGACGGGATAACCCCAGTTGCTCTTTCGGGGAAAGGTTAGGATTGATCTGGACATCCAGATACGTTTCCCTAGAGATTAATGGGTATTCTGTATCTCCCTCTGATCCAGGCTCCGTTTCCATGGCGACTGCCATGGCCATGCAGTGGGAAGACTCCTCTTCGGATCTCTCCTCATATTTCTTGAGGAGATTAATATGGAAAATTTTCGTTTTCCCTCTGATCTTAATCCCATAATTGGTTCGGGATACCACCCGTTCCACTGGGAAAGGACCCTGCCATCCGATTTCGAGTTTATTGCCCCCAATGGGAAGTAACAACAACACTCGGTCTCCCACCTGAAGAGATCTTGCTTTTGACCGTCTATCATAATAGGCAGCATGTCTCTTCCTGGCTTTCCTCAAATTCTTTGCGGCCAGCTCCCAACCAGTCTTGAGTTTACTTTTCAACTCCTCAACGTATTTGTAGGAGGACCCTTCTACCGCGGACGTCTCATCCGTCCACCCTCTCCGTAGGGCTTCCAGGGGACCTTTAATGGGACGCCCGAACAACAACGTCGCCGGAGCCAGTCCCGTGGACCCATGAGGCACCTCTCGATAGGCAAAAAGGGCGGCTGAGATAAACTCATCCCACCGATCGGGCTTATCTTGGGCCAGTTTTCGAAGCATGGTCATCAACGTTCCGTTGAACCGCTCCACTTGTCCGTTGGACTGAGGGTGATAGGGGCTGGTGTGAATGTGGTTCGTCTGAAATATCCCAAAGACCTCCTCCATCAATTTCCCACAAAATTGGGATCCATTGTCGGTGAGGATCTGATGAGGGAACCCTAACCTCGTGAAGACCTCCACCAAAGCGTTTGCCACCCTCTTGGAATCAATGGTGGTTAATGGGATGGCCTCTGCCCACATGGAGCAGCAGTCCACCATGGTGAGGATATACTTGTTCCTCTTCCGGGTCCTCGGCAGAGGTCCCAGAATGTCGACTGCCACTCGTTCAAATGGTGAGGTCATAATGGGCATTTCTCCTAGAACCACCGGAGCTGTCCAATGCCTGGGAGCCACTCTCTGGCATTCCGGGCATGACTTAACATACCTCCGCATGTCTCCCGTCATTCCCGGCCAATATTAATGGCAGGAAATTCGTTGGAAGGTTGCCCCGACACCCATGTGTCCACTGAACGCTATCGTATGTCCCATGTGAAGAATCTGGGATCGATAGTCTTTCGGGACCACTAGCTGTCCATACGGTCGATCTGCCTTTCCTGCCCGACGATAGAGTAACCCATTTTTCATATAGAACTGACCCCTTTGTGGAGGGGCAGAACTATGAGGTAACTTCCGAAAGCACGGACGTAAAGTCGCATCCATACTTTGAGCCACTCTCATTTCACCCGGTCGAGGGTTAGATATGACCTCCTCAGAGGGCTCCGTCACGATCTGAGATCTGGTCTGCATAGCCCCTACTACTATCGGGTTCTGTGGGATCCCCAGGAACACATATTCGGATCCCAGAATCAAAGGGTAGATCGGATCTGGTAACACCGCTGCCTGAATGGTACCCGTAACGTACTTGCACTGAATATCGACACGTGCGATTGGCAAGGTCAAGGCGACAGAGCTCTTGGTGGCTGGTTGGATCTCTTTGGTTTCCCCGGTGAACTGCTCTGGGCGCACCAGGTGAGAAGCTATTACAGCCTCGAAATCCAACCCCGTGTCATATAGACACTCCACCGGGTGTCCATTCACTACTATCATCTCTACCACGGGTGGTTTCTCTGACTTTGTTTTCGTGGAACCCCCCTCGGCTTTCTCGTTAGGTCTATCCCTATTTTCCGCGAGACAAGCTAAGTGCAAGTCCTTAGGCTTCCTCCGACAGTCCCCTGTATCATGGGAAGCCGACTTACAGAAGGTACACCACCTCTTACTCCACTTCCGTTTGGTAGGTCGAGGCTGGCGTTTCCTTCCGGGTTTCTTACCAAAGTCTTTTACCACAGGATCTGCTACATGGGATGACTTTTTGTGACCTTTGGTCTTGGGCTTCTGATCAAGCCCCTTCTGCCTTTTCTGTGAATCAGTCTGACTGGAATCCCCAGTCTCACCATAGACTTCCACATACCTTTCAGCTAACTTATTTACTATGTCTAGCCTTTCCGCCCCATTTTCCCCTAAGAAATTCCTTAAAGGCTTGGACATCTGCATTTTCATTTGATCCACCACCATCAACTCTCTCAGACTCTCATAATCCTCTTTGAAATTGGCCAATGCCATCCACTTCAACAGGTATGAGTTCAACCTCACACTATAGGCCGAGAACATCTCACCTGGTTCTCTCTTGGAAGTTCTGAACCTCCGCCTGTAAGCATGGGCTGTCATTTCGAATCTTTTCAAAAGAGCCGATTTCAGGGTTGGATAATCATTTTCCATCCCTGGGGGAAGACGCGCATACACTTCGTACGCAGTGCCACGGAGTCCTTGTGAAAGCTTAAGATTCCAACGCTCAGGCTCTAAACCCATAGCTTTACACATTGCCTCGAACTTCTCTAAGAATTGATCTATCTTCTCTTGGTCCGGTTCAAATGGTGGAAACGGCCATTTCATAGCATGGTAAGCTGGTCTGCTGGCTACTGATGAGCTAGGTAAAGCTACTCCACCTACTGCTCCCTCAGACTCACCAACCGATTTAGCCTCTACCTCAAGTTGCTTCATAAGGAACTCATGTTCCATTTCCAACTTCCTAGCATCTAATTTCTTAGACTCTAGGTCAGCTGCCAGTTTTTGTGCTTGTTGGTCTGCCACCAACTTTTGCTCTTCAAGTGCTACCTTTCGAGCTTCCAGCTCAATTTCTGACTTTCTTCTCTCCCTCTCTTCTGCTCTGAAGTCTCTCTCTACTTCCAGTACATAGGCTTTAAACTCCTCACCTTCCAATCCCAACTCAGTTGCAGATGCCCGCACCTTAGCTAAATCTAAAGTACGAGTAGCCATGCTTAGTGTGACTTAGTATCAGTATAGATATGCAATACCCAATCACAATGCTAACTGTACTCCAACCAACACTGTAACTATGTATCTATACTAACTTAACTAAATGTCTGTCCACGTCGAAGAGAAAGGTTTCAGTAGCCCTACTCGTCAAGTAGATAATAGGTATAGGACAGATGACACTATAACCTATTCCTACGAGATGTCAGAACAAAGAGAAGATCCCGGACGAGCCCCCACTCTATCTTGTGACAAGACCGCCGGGGCTTGGACTGGTTTGCCACGATAGATACTATCCCCTGCCTTTGCTCCAACCACCTCAATAGCACTCTACATCTACCAGGCCCCACACAAGCCGGGACAGCTTAACCTTCCCTCCCTCACCTAGGGTTCCAAACCCCAAGGGGGCTCGGACCAGACACCAGTCATATCACTGCACAAAGTCATAGCTAAGAGAACAAAATTTAATTCTGAACTACGTCAACCACAACACAGAGAAGGATGGCTGGAAGCCAGACTAGAAGAACTATGTACAAGATCAAAGACGCAGATGAGTATTCATCATGGAGGCGGACGATAGCTCGTGCGGTTGTCCAGTCGTGGTAGCGACTCACCCAGGCTCCTCCAGTGGACTGGAACTCCAAGGTCTGCTGCCTCTCCAAAGTTCCCTCTTCACCCAGAGAACCAAGCAAGGGCTGATCAAGCGCAGTACCACTGCCTGACTGACACTGCACTGATGAACAAGGATCCTTCCTTGCTGTCGTACTATTTCACTCGTCACACTCCTGATGAAGTCTGGGCCGACCCTATAACCTTAGCGGTCTCCCACTCGCAGAAAAAGTACATGTAGCACCGTCTCAAAATACACAAGAGCCAGGTCACTCTTCTATCTCATAAGTGACCCACACACTGATATGTCACCTACACAATGAGCGGTTGCTCCACACGAACATACAATGTCACTGGTAAAGTCTATCAGGTGACTAAACACTTCACCTTCGTTCCATGTCCTTGGACAATAGATCTTCACACAGTATCATGTAACTACCCTGATCCATGGGTAGTAATCACAACCTAGCATACACTGTCAACAGTTCATCACGTTGGCATGAGGTAGCTCCCTACCTTCACAAACATTGTCAACAGTTCATAACGTTGGCATGAGGTAGCTCCCTACCTTAAACATTTCACTCTGGTGTTTCCACCCATGTTGTAATCAATGTCCTAGTTCACTGGACCACATGTTGGCTTCATAAAGGTAACCAATGTAAAAACACTATGTAAGCATCAACTGATACATGGTGTCCCATAACCTAGCCGGGCCAGAAGCATATAACACAGGTCATGGCGACCGGTAACAATGATCACTCTGCACAACTTGAAAGGTCACTCCCTTGCAATTACCAAGGTTTACACAGAGGTTGAATGTCACCAGTGCTTCACTGGCCAGAATCACCAGACGTTTCAGTGTTGGATCCTCTCAGGATCGGATGACACTCGTCGGACTCTTGACGGAGGTCCTAACCTAGACCTACCGACTTATTCAGCACTCAGCTCCTTCCAACATTGATCTCGCAGACTCAGACAACCACTCCCAGTATAGCCTCAATCAACTTCTGGATAGGCACTGGAATGAGTGGGCCCATAGAGCTCATGGTGCAGCTCTTGAATCTTCTTCTGTATAGTAATAACAGATCCTGAAACACGGAGAGGTTGGTGTGAGTACTCAACTACAACAAAGACTACCAGCATCTCCACCCTGTCACCTGCCTCTCAGACATTCCTCATGTCTACCAACATGAGTATGAAATCATCACATCATAGATCTACCTAGTCACTATAATATATAGGCATAATGATGGTAGAAAAAGCAATAGCACACCTGTTCAGTCAAGTAACACTTCTGGGCTACATATAACCCCTAGCACCAGAGTCGACTGTATGACTCTGTCAAGCATCCTTCGCCTGGTGCCAGTCCAATCCGGTTTCATCTCCCATCCTCAATCAACATATACACTTACTTTCCTTTCAGTGTAGGGATTACTGTATCGAGAAGGTGTCCAGCCGGACATCTCCTTCCTGACAGACTCATCAATTCATCAATCCCTTCACCCATGGACTGATGAATTACACACATTAATAACTATATGTCCATAATGAATTATACTCCTGATAATTCATTACTATAGCATTAACTAAGGAGAACTCATGACTTGTTACACTTAAATAACAAAATCATATCACAGCCATAGTGTCAGGTCTGGGATTCCTGCCCCAGATCCTGAGTTGCCCTTGTATTCACTGACTATCTTTCAGGTCAGTCATCCCTGTGCCGGTCGAGCACAGCTGTGGTGGCCATCCACCACTACACTTTCCCACAGCTACTGTGGGTCTCGTGTACCTTGTCCCGTGACGACTTAAGTCACGTCATCCAATGTAGCAAACCTCTAGACTCCACTACCAAACTCTGGCTCCACCTTGTTTTGGGGGGGTTTATGCCCCTCCTATACCACTACTTCACGGCAGTACTCCAAGTACTCCATGAACCGAGTCAGGGTTCCAGAAGAGTAGAATATTAGAGACAGAAACGGTTAGGTTCAAACCTCGATCTATCTAGACACCTCGGCCTCGAATTACGGAGTGCCGCATCACCCTCGATCGGGTATCTTCACTCATCGCACATGCCCGATTGCATTGGGTCGGACCTATTACTGATCGGGTTGGGGTTACCGGCCTACCTCCCGCTGCCTAGACAAACGTAAGATGGAACACGCACGGTCCTCCTTGCGTACGGACATGACAACAAGCAGTAACAATAGTATCATGAATACTTCTTATCAATTGTTATCCTACCGATGCAACGCCATTCGGCTTATGCGGAATAACACTGCTATCTGCATACTGCAAATACACCACTGCTGATTTCACCTTGATTCCTCGAAAAATCACCATCACTGATAGAACAATTACGTTACCATTCTAATGTCACGAAGCACATTACACATCTCTAATAATAAGCTATACCTTATCATTTACAGCGTCTAGCATGTTGATGTCATGACGGACAAACTGTCGCCTTGCCTGCGTAATGAATAAACCAAACCCGTAACTGCTACACATTGTAACGCACATCGTTCGGCCTATTTTATTTACACACCACTCGCGGTGGAACACGGCTTGTTCCGTCAGGTAACACATTACATTGCTGATCGATAAAGCCTACTTAAAAATGCAACCGCCAACTGTAACGGATAACTCTACGCGACAACTCAATTTTGCGATGGCAATTAATTCATTCCGGGAACTCAGCACGGCATTACGACAACAATTAAATCATAGAATAAGTACTCAACTAACCTGTGATTGAAGAATCACAACCTTGACTGTAGATGTCCGCACTGGCCGCGAATATTGACATCAAAATTACATCAGCCTCTTGGCTGCGATCTGTCTACGCTGAGGTTTGGTGGGCGACTGCTCACGACAAAGTCAGTGCGCCTTCCAGTCGCCTACACGGGCCGCGTGACTTTCATGATTCATGAAGAAAACCAGAGTCACGATAAGTTCCACCACCCCGTGCTGCATGAAGCACTAGTGAACTTAGAGATCTCTACCACGTACGCACTTGGGGGAACATTCTAGATTTTCTATAAATAACTAGAGTAGCTCCGCCCCGCACTATTTTTTGATGGGGAATCCCCTATTAATTGATATTAATTCAAGGGAGACCAACGCATCGCACTCCCTTCAAAGGGATATTATGCAGAGATCTGCCGTTCTTTATCCGTTTCGTCACACCTTCTCAGACGTCCTGTGGAGCCAGGGGACCTGAGAATAGAGCGTCTGGCCATACCAAGCAAATACTAACAATAATGCACTGGAATGTGGAGGGAATCAACAACAAAAAAGTAGAACTAGAAAACATCTTGGACCAAGAAAAAGTAAGCGTATGCTGCTTGCAAGAAACTCACCTCAACGAAAATATAGCCTTCAAATCAGAGGCTACCAGTGTTACCGATCTGACTGAAAGGACAGGCGAAAGGGTGGGATACTGACCCTTGTAAAGAATAACATCCCTGCTTCTCAAATTGAGGTTTGCGTGGAAGGGATTGAGTATCAGACACTTAAACTTAAGACAGGCAATACAGACCTTCATCTGATTAATTACTACTGTCAAAGTGACCGCCCACAGGCACTGGACACACTACCATTAAAAGAAAAAAAATGAAGGTGTGTGACGACTCCAACAGCCACTCGCAGAGCTGGGGCTATGATCACATGGACCAGAGAGGAGAGAGATTGGAAGACTGGCAGGATTAGAACAGATTCATCTTGGTTAACAAACCATCCAACCCACGTACTTTCTACTCGAGATCATGGCACACTACAACTACACCTGACCTGGCTTTTCATTCACCAGACCTGGAGTGGAACATTACACGAATTGTTGGGAAACAACTTGGTGGCAGTGACCATCGGCCAGTCTTTCTAACTGTAGAAAATTAGCTTGTAAGTGAAAGCAACACCCTCTCGAGGTTGAACTACAAGAAAGCAGACTGAGCAATGTACAAGCATCGCACCAGCTTACTGGTTAGAAACCTGAATACTGAGAAAGACATAATAAAGTAGTTGAAGAGTTTGGGAAATGCATACTACAGGCAGCACGAGAAACAGTAGCAAGAGGAGTCCGTAAACATTATAAACCCTACTGGAGTAGTGAACTGGAACAGTTGCATAATTATGTGGAAGTGTATAGACAGCAAGCAGAGGACAAACCCAGCCACAATAAATACCAGCTCGCAAAAGCCAAATTTCAAAGGGTCAAGCTACAGGCTAGACGGGAAAACTGACAGGAGAAAACAGAGTCACTGAACTTTGAAAGAGACACAAGGAAATTTTGGAAGCTAATAAAACAACTTAACGATGAGGGCACAGAGAGAAACTCAAAAATTGCACGACATAAAGATGGAAACATCTTAACAAGAAAGCAAACAGCTGACCATTTTGCGGATTCATTCACACAAGATAACAATATCAAAATTAGTCCAGAGAAACAACAAGAGATTCGAGAGAAACGGCAACATACAGGACAGAAGGAAACAGTACATGAGGTTCTGGAGGCACCTATCACAATCAGGGAACAGGATCTAGCCCTATCAAAACTGAAAATGAGAAAGTCACCAGGAGCTGATAGTATCTCCAATGAAATGATCAGCAACCTAGGAATAGAGGCCAAAGCAAAGCTGTTGCAGATCTTCAATAACAGCTGGACCTTAGACAGAGTTCCACAAGCCTGGAGAGAAGCAATCATGATATCCCTCCTAAAATCTGGAAAAGATAGTTCTATTGCCTCTAGCTACAGACCAATTGGCTTCACCAGCTGTCTCTGCAAAACACTGGAGCGCATCATCAATCACAGACTGCAGTGGTACACTGAAAGTAAAACATCCTTGGGCCACAGCAGGCTGGCTTTAGGCAGTGCTACTCCACGGAAGATCAGACAACCTACCTCTCTCAAAAATTGAGGACGCAATAAAAGAGAAGAAGCTGGTGCTTGCGGCATGGATAGATCTGAAGAAAGCCTTTGACAAACTCTGGAAAGAAGGTCTAATGAAGAAAATGAGAAACTGCAAAGCCAGTGGAAGAATGTACAAATGGGTGAAAGCATACTTGCACAACAGAAGAGCCCGAGTACAGATAGACGGTCTCAAGAGCAAGAAAGTACTACTGCGCCACGGTGTTCCCCAGGGCGGAGTCTTGTCCCCCACACTTTTTCTAATCTTCATCAATGATCTTGTTGCTAATCTACCGCATGGAATTAAAGCGGCAATGTATGCTGACGGCCTGGTTCTATGGAGCACAAATGAACATGCATAAGTGGCTACCAGATCGCTACAAAGGGCTGTAATGCATTTGTTGCATGATCAAATAAATGGTGTGTCAGCATAAACACTGACAAGTGCAGCACCACTCTATTTACCCTCTCTACAAAACAAAAGGCAGGGATCATCCAGATAAATGGAATATCCCTTAGAGAAGATAAAAAACCAAAAAAGCCAGAAGGAAAATAGCCATCCTTAGAAAACTAAGTGGAACCACATGGGGAGCCAGTGGGAAAATACTTAGCAAAGTTTATCAACAGCGCATACGACCACGCCTGAAATACCGGTCAATTTCGTGGTGTTCAGCATCAAAAACCACGCTACAAAAGCTGGACAACGTGTAAAATCAAGCACTTAGAGTCACAACAGGAGGGATGTGATCAACCCCTATAGTGGAGATGGAGAAGTTGGGAAGGACACGATCACCGAGAGAGTGCATAGATACGAAAACGCTAATATAAGCTAATACAAGCAGAAAAGTTCCTCAGCTTGCCAAGTACCCTATGAAGAACAGATTTGAAAACTTAGCTATGGAACAGTTGAAAAGAAGCAGTTTTATCCACCAGGCCAAACGACTCTGCAGAGACACCGCCTATCTGCCCATAGATGGTATCTCCCTGAAAACTATACCAGAGCAAAACCCATGGACGATCACTGCAAAGCCAGACAAAAGTGAGAAGAATATTTGACAAGGAAGAACAGAACAGTGTTCAGCGCAGAACAGCCACTCTCAGCTTCCTTGATGAAGAATACCCACAGGACCTCTGGATCCGAGTCTACACAGATGGGTCAGCGCACTAACCACTAACAAACAACACATAAGACACTTCTACCACTAACAAACAACACAAAACGACACTAATACCACTAACAAACTCCACAAAACGACGCTTTACCACTTACAAACAACACAAAACGTCACTTTACCACTATCAGGCAACACAAAACGACACTTTAAAACTAACAAACAACACAAAATGACACTTTATCACTAACAAACAACACAGAAGAAACTACTACTACTAACAAACAACACACAACGACACATTACCACTAACACACAACACAGAAGACACTACTACTACTACTAATTGGCAAAACAAAACGACACATTATCACTAAAAACCAGAATAAAACGACACTTTATCACTAACAAACACCACAAAACGACACTATACCACTATCAAACACCACAAAACGACCCTATACTACTATCAAACACCACAAAACGATATTTTACAACTAACAAACACCACAAAACGACACAATACCACTATCAAACACCACAAAACGACCCTATACCACTATCAAACACCACAAAACGGTACTTAACAACTAACAAACATCACAAAACGACACAATACCACTATAAAACAACACAAAACGACATTACTACCACTATCAAACACTACAAAACGACACTACTACCACTATCAAACCCCATAAAACGACACTACTACCACTATCAAACACCACAAAACGACACAATACCACTATCAAACTCCACACAAAGACACAATAACACAATGAAACACCACAAAAGAACACTACTACCACCATCAAACACCATAAAACAACACTATACCACTATCAAACACCACAAAACGACACTACTACAGCTAACAAACACCACAAAACGACATTCTACCACTAATAAACAACACAAAACGACACTTTACCACTAATAAACAACACAAAACGACACTTTACCACTAATAAACAACACATAACGACACTTTACCACCAGCAAACAACAAAAAACGACACTACTACCACTATCAAACACCACAAAATGACACTATTACCACTAACAAACTCCACAAAACGACACTTTACCACTTACAAACAACACAGAAAAGCACTTTACTACTAACAGACAACACTAAACGACACTTTACGTCAAACAAACAACACACAATGATACTTTACCACTAACTAACAACACAAAACGACACTTTACCACTAACAGACACCACAAAACGACACTTTACCACTAACAGAAACACAAAACGACACTTTACCACTAACAGACAACACAAAACGACACTTTACCACTAACAGACAACACAAAACGACACTTTACCACTAACAGACAACACAAAACGACACTTTACCACTAACAGACACCACAAAAGGACACTTTACCACTAACAAACACCACAAAATGACACTTTACCACAAACAAACACCCAAAAACGACACTTTACCACTAACAGACAACACAAAACGACACTTTACCACTAACAGAAACACAAAACGACACTTTACCACTAACAGACAACACAAAACGACACTTTACCACTAACAGACACCACAAAACGACACTTTATCACTAACAGACAACACAAAACGACACTTTACCACTAACAGACAACACAAAACGGCACTTTACCACTAACAGACAACACAAAAGGACACTTTACCACTAACAAACATCACAAGACGACACTTATAATAATACTATGAACACGCAGTTTAGATATCACGAGAACAAACAAGCTTTACTTATCAACACATCCTCCAAAACTACTGCTGTATGTGGATGCTATGCAGAGAAATACTTTGAACAACACTTCATGTTTTTAGCAAAACCATCGACCATGTGTCGCTTGCTATCTTTATCAACTGAGAAGTGGCCCGTTTTTCACACGTACGCATTCTGTAATAGATACTCTATGAATTCAAGAATCTCTTTACGCTAATCGTCCCCTACCTATTCTCCATTGTCGCTGTCGTGTTTTCCACTTACATGCCATACATGTCTGCATCCATTTTTATCTTTTGGTGGTTATGTAATTATATTTTACAAACAAATGAAGAATTTTGATAACAGAGGCACTAACAATAGATTGGTTGATTTATTGCCTGACATATTTTGCTGCATCTCGTCAGGTACATATTGCAGAAATCACACAATATAAAATTAAGTAATTAGATACATCCTAGAGGAGCGGCTGGCTAAGTAGCTAGAACGCCGGACTCTCGTTCGGGAGACCCGGGTTAGATCCCTCGGTAAGGTATGGGATATTTTTCTGTCGGGGGCAAAAAGAAAATCCTAACCTGCACAGTTCGCGGCGACTGCACTAGCCAGGCGGCCTTAATTCCTCAGGCTCAAAGACCCCTCTGCCATACACCACAAGGTACTTTTTTTGTTTTCCCGCGTGTCCATCCTGTTTCAAGAAATTGCGGTCAACATCAGCATCTTTCAGCTGTATGTTGATTCCTAGGCTAGATTGCGCTCATCAGCACACCACAACTTTCTGAGCGACCGGCTCCATACTCTCATAAGTCACTGGTGCGACGCGAACCACTTCCAAATCTCGTGCACTCACGTCAACCACGAGAGTATTCGGGGTTACGGAGAAAGCTGCTAACTCCTCGGCCAGGGAGCCGGCGCAAGGTAGTATATTGGCAGTAAATGGCAGATACATCCTTCAAGCTGAAATATACACATATTCGCACAGTAATTGCAATTGTCTACCACGTAAATTTATAAACTGGCTATCTGATCTGTCTGTTTGTATAAAACTGGCTGTTTGCAGATTAAATTAAGAATTGCCAGGCACCCTTGCCTAGGCGTTAAACGACTTTCTCCGTAATCCCGTTTGTCCACGTAGGGTAACGCAGCGCGCGAGAATTGGTAGCGGTTCTCGCCGCGTTGGTGACTTACGGGATAAGTGAGCCGGCCGCTCATAAAGCATTGGCAAACTACTGAGCGTAATCTTGCCAAGAAATCAACAACAGCGGTAAAATGCTGGTGTTGGCAGTGATGTCCTGTAAAGGACATCACTAAAAAAACATTAAGAATTATTTTAATTATTTTTAGACCGAGGGGGTGGGGATAATTTGTGAGAACCGTGTGTGTGTGTTTTTTTTTTTGTTTTTTTTTTAACTAAACTTTTGAGTTTAGTTTTGATATGGTTAAAGTTAGTTGCGTGTCCTTTACCACTGAATTTGCAATCAGCCACAGCATTTGGTGAATGCTTGTGATTTACCGAGCAATTAAACGTTCAGTGGTTATCCATTGCTTTCTGAACGGTCGACGACTGGTACGATCAAAATCAAAGCAAACCGATTAATTTCCAGCGGCTGATTTCAGATCCTCCATGTGGTTAAAGTTAGTTGCACTTCAACTACAGGACTTCGCAATAAACCCCAGGATTGTTTGGTTGTTTGTGATTTCTGGGGCAGTTTACGTTCAGTAGTTTGTCATTACTTTCTGAACGACCGACAATCATATCATTGTATGAAAGACAACGCAAGGTGGTCTGATTCCAAATCTCCCGCGAATTGCGTCTGTAACCCGTTGGCCACAGAGCGGGCTTGGTGTGGTGGGGAATTATGAAAATGCGCTTCATTATCCCCTAAGCCACAGACCCTGATTCTGGAAAGATTACACTTTTTTAAATACTATGTGTATAAGCATGGGCTATACTTATATATAGTATGTATTTAGTCAGCTCTTAATCAGATATGACTGAGCTACCGTATAACAGTAGGCGGTAGTTACTGCTTTCTGTTAGCGTCGAATGTTGGGCGGCGTTCACCAAACCCGGCACCTTATATTGTGCCAACGTCTTTTGGCTGATGGGCGCTATTGGGAGAGTACACGTCTTATCCTGGTTCAAGGAAAAGAACCTTAAAGACTAAATGTTATGGTAGGGCAGACCAGGCCCTAAGCATTGGGCGGAAACTGGTCTAGGATGAAAGCCACGACAGGCAGATAGTTAGAGTATTGCTTGGCTGATCCGGCAGCTTCTGTAGCTTTGCTTGTTCCTAATGTATTGGTACCTGTGCGGGCTGTTGGATTGCCGAGACTCCTGTCTGTTCCACTTTTCACATTGGACAGTGGGGAGCATTTTGTGTGATATTCACTGGCACAGGAACGAAGCATAATGGGGACGGCCCATTGCTGTGAAGTTGGAACATCGACAAACTAACTAACTAATGTATTGGTGTTACCTTTCCACTGGAGTAAACTGGGCAGGCC
The DNA here is from genome assembly GCA_963921405.1 of Cepaea hortensis. Taxonomy (NCBI): domain Eukaryota; kingdom Metazoa; phylum Mollusca; class Gastropoda; order Stylommatophora; family Helicidae; genus Cepaea; species Cepaea hortensis. Next base: position 21,678,006 of record OY992887.1, on the reverse strand, counting down.
AAGAGATGAATTATGCTGCTTAGGCAACACATTTTCTATAAGTTTAGTCCAGGATATGTGTTATGGAGAGGTATAAACTCCATTTGACAAACTATTGTCTATCACAGTGGTTCTCAACCGATGGTGAATTCCCCCCCCCCCCCCACCCCGGCCTCAGGGGGAAATTTAGGGTTTCCAGGGGGGAATTAAGATTATTTCAAGATCACATTAATACAACAACCAGTTTCTTGATATTGTTTTTCCCTCTAAATTTTACGGTTCTGTACTTCTCGCCCTAATAAAATTCGTTTTGTAACGTAAGTAGACCCACAAATCACGTTTTATGTAGATGTTTAGACTTGTTCAAGTATGTGTTAAATTTAGCTTCCATATTTATGTATAATGTGTAAGGGTGGGGGGGGGGGGGGGTTATAGGGAGGAAATTCGAAAAGGGGGGGGGGTGACGTTCTGAATATGTGGTAAAGGGGGGGGGGCATGGGCAAAAAAAAAGATTGAGAACCACTGGTCTATCAAGTCGGCAAGGTGACATATTCTAGGCCGTTACATATGAATTGAAGTGGATGGTTCACTTTCTCATCAAATGTCCACCCTAGGCAATTACCAGAACAATCTTAACATTACTGCCAATGCCGATCGTATTCCGGTACGAATCTTGGGCCTTGTCCACGTCAGATTGGAAGCACTAGACTCGAGTTTCACTCTTGTTTGAGCTCGTTAGTAGTCTATATCCCTGACTGAACCAGGGTGTACAATCACTTGACCACGCGACTCACGCTTCAAGCGTCCAAATTATCACTCTATAATATCACGACGTCACACTATAGCTCAAATCAGCGTTGCCAGTAGTTGGCAGTGCTCAGTGTGCTCAGGCTCAATCTTCAAACCTCAAATCCCGAAACAACCAAATAAATCAACATGAACATTGTCGTGTGCCCATTTGTAGGCTGGGACAACAACAGAGCGGTACTTGTGGGATGTACTAAAACGCTTCTGCTGGGGATTGAACCCTGATCGCTGCCGCCACAGGTAAGAGCAAACTACGATATCACCACTGACACCTGACCGTCATGACATACGATAGTTTGCTATACTGTGCTTCAAAAAGGGCGTAATAACTACAACTAGAACTATTTCACCACAGCTCATAAAATAAATATGAACAGGAAAAACAAGAGGCCCCTTTGCATGCCTTATGAACATTGTGCATGTGATTTGATCCAAACTTTTAGAAGAAACAAAAAGTGTCCACTTCGTTCAACCGGCTTCGTCAGCCTTGGTTATAATTGTGGTGTTTCATGTTGTGGTTTTAGATTCTTTCTTTCTTTGTTGGTGAGTTTTCTTTCTGTGTAGCAGATTTCCTGCCTGTGGCGTCAACTGTGGTGTTTGGCCGGTGCGGTTTTCTGTGTGTTGTTTTCTTGCTGCTGTACAGTCAATGAAGGCTCGTTCCACGTCAGTTTTTATTGGATGCAGCCCTTTGAAGCCGGACTCCGTGGCTAAGAAGTTACAGACGCGATTCCTGAGCCCGCTTACTCAAGTTCTAAACACAGCTGCGACCGATTTAGCAGCAGACCGCGTCGCACTGGGTTTTAAGGTGTGGGTATGGGAGCCGGTCGTTCATAAAGCAATGGCAAACAACTGAACGTGTAAACTTGCCAAGATATCAACAATAGCAGTAAATGCTGGTGTTGACAGCGATGTCCTATAAATAGGATATGCACACACACACACACACACACACACACACACACACACACACACACACACACACACACACACACACACACACACACAAAGTCCATTGAAGGATTCATCCGTTTAGGTTTCTTTCTTTACTTCCTGTGCCAGACCAATATTTTTATCGAACAATTAGCACGCGGTGTGTGGTGTAGTCAATATGATACTGACCGACTAATACATGTCGATTTACCCAGTTAGTACGCGGTGTGTGATGTAGTCAATATGATACTGACCGTCTATGACATGTCCATTTACCCAGTTACACGCGGTGTGTGGTGTGTGCTAAGTAGTAGCGCAATGGAGATGACGTAAACAAAGGTTCGTGACAAAGTCGCGAACCAAATCTTGACAAAGTCGGAGAAACTGACGTAGAAAACAGAATACGTCAGGAGAATTGTCAACAACAACAGACATTCAGATCAGAGAGCTAGACAAGAGAGGCAGCACGTTGAAGCTATCTGGAACGTGGAAGATATTTACTGGCAGGACAATGTTATCATGGCCAACACATATTGCAGAAGATAACGAGAAGATTTATGAACGATATATACGAGCCCAAAATAATGGAGAGATGTGGAAATATCCAAACGGGACTTTGAACGTCACGGCAAGGTCAAATCTATCCAGATTGGGAATGACAGAAGGACTGCGGCATGGATTTGAGAATCAGTAGGGTCTAGTGCTTTCACCGATATCTTGTATATATTTCTTAATTGTAATTACCGGCCTGTCTGGCCATAACAGACACGGTAAACGTAAATTGTCATTATTTTATTGATAGTCTTGAGATGCAGTAGACTTGACCGTTGGGGTTAATAAATTATGCTACATGATTGCCGGCCTTCAAGTTTGTCATTGCCGTTGATTTCACTTGCTTCAAGAATTGTTGGAATTGTGTCAAACTTCCCTGGACCGTTTGCCTGTTACTGATTTGGATTTGAATTCTGTTAAGACACATTCTAGCAGTGTGGTCAATATGACACTGACCGCCCAGGGCATGTCCATGTACCCATGTTAGACTGGATGGGTCTGGGAGTCCAGCCCAGTTTTAAAGACCCGCCTTGACGATAATTTAAATCCATGACCACCGAGCCGTATGGCTAGAGGCTATTAGTTTTAGTTTAGTTTAGTTTAGTTTAGTTTAGTTTAGTTTAGTTTAGTTTAGTTTAGTCGACGGATCACCATCACGGCACACAAGTGTAACACATAAGTGTTCCGTTCTACTCCTAACTCAAGTCTGAGTTCGGAGAATCTCAGCTCAGTGCACGAACTCCGTAGCACCGGCGAGGATCCTAAAATACTTTGAGTAGATTTTTAACTCGAAATTTTGCCCGGGCAGCCCCGTTAGACTTCTCTTTTTCGATTTCCAACTGCCAAGGGATTTTTTACGTGCGCAAAAATACATATGGACATGTATGGACTGGGTCTCACTACCCAAAGACCATGTGAAATTGTGTGACTATCCACTTGAAAAACTCCCGGCCCTCACCGGGGCTTGAACCCGGGAACTCCAGCACGTGAGGCGGACACCATACGTCGAGACCACTCATCCCCCAGATATTAGTTTCAAACGTGGTTACGTGAGCGTAGTATTTGTGGCTGTTATTTGCAAGCGTGTGAGAAGTGGTGTTAATATTTGAGATTGTAACTTCCAAGTATTTGTGATGCGGTAGTTGTATTTCATTCAGGTGGTTAGTTTTAATTGTGTGTAACCTGACGCCAATGTTTGAGAATGTCACTTTCAAGTGTGTGTGCCCTGACGCCAATGTTTGAGGATGTCACTTTCAAGCGTGTGTTACGTGACGCCAATATTTCATGTTGTCACATTCAAGGTTTCTGACGTGACGCCATTATACCATTTTGTTACTGTCAAGTGTTTGTGACGTGGGGGTTGTATTTGAGGCCATTAATTTTAAGTGTTTGCGGCGTGCGGCCAATGTTTGAGGCTGTTACTTTCAAGCATGTCTGATACTGTTAATAGTGTTTGATGCTGTAACTTTTAAACGTATGTCACATGGGGTAAATATTTGTGACTGCTACTTTCCATTGTGTGACGTGGTGCCAATATTTAAGGCTATTAGCTGTAAGTATTTGCGACGTGAGGTCATTATTTGAGGCTGTTACTTCACAACGTTTGTGTCTTGACAGTAGAATGTGAGGCTGTTACTTTCAGACGTGCTTGATGTGAAGGTAGTATGTGAGGCTGTTACATTCAAGTTTTTGGTACGTGCGTCGATATTTCAGGCTGTTATTTTCAATCATGTGTGATGTGACGCAATTCTTTGAGATGTTACTTTCAAGCGTTTGGGAGGTAACGGTAGTATAGAAGACTGTTAGGTTTAAGCTGCTGCTGCTTCTTCTTCTTCTTCTTCTTCTTCTTCTTCTTCTTCTTCTTCTTCTTCTTCTTCTTCTTCTTCTTCTTCTTCTTCTTCCTCCTTCTCCTCCTCCTCTTTCTCCTCACTTTACCTCAGTTAAGTGTTGAAGGGAGATGTAAAGACCTTTTATGTGCTCTCTCACTCTCTCTAATGCTCTTTCTAAGTTGTTATTCATTTCTGTAAGTTTGTGTTTGATACTATTACTCCATCTTTACGTGGTCTTCCCCTTCCACTGTATCCATGATATTTCTTCAATGTACAAATCCGCAAATACTGTGAATGGTACCCGGAGCCATTGTATTAGTAGCTGAGTGGGCTAACCGCTTCGCTGCCCTGGTCCCCATACACATTTGAGTTAACAATGTTTTCGATATGCCAGATAGGTTCATGAACAATAACAATGCTTTGATCACATTGGTTTTCAGATTGTATGCCTCGGGGCGATGGAGAATATGAAAGAATGTGTTGGTTATTGTTCCACACGGGAATATCTGCAAAAAAAAATGTATTTGTTGCTATCCACCACAGACGTCTCAAAATTGGATATGACACACAAGGGAATCTCGGAAAGATTGTGTTAGTTTCTTGTGCAACAAGTAGGTCGCAGAAAGAATGTGGTGGTTATAGACGCAAAGGTTGAAAACCACTGTGATAAACAGATCTTTTGTGGTACCAGAAAACATGGTACATTCAGTAACGGTCCCTACTTTACGGATACATTAGTACTAGGATATACTTTAACGCCAGAAGGACCTCTGTGAGTAGTGGCACCGCTGCGGGATATATATCTCTATACATTATTTCTGGACATTTCGTCTATAGGTAGAGTAAATTATTGCTTCAATTATGATTCTATTTATGTATTATGTTTGCTTAAGAATAAGCTTTTATCTTCCACTCGTGTATGTTGTAAACAGTATAAAAGAGTACGGAGTAATGCAGCTTTACAGAATACAAATACTGAAAACAAAGAACTTTGACTCGATTAACCTTCATCAGCAGACAAACACAAGAACACTACATATTTAGTCATGGGAAAATACAACAATTACTACTTAAAGCATAACAGCTGAATGAGAAGAAATGTGCGACTTTTTTTAATGGGAATAGTGGAAAAGAAACCGAACATAATGAAAAACAAACATGTGCTATATATCTCAGAATCCGAGACTGGGAAACATGTGCTTTGGGGTGCCGTGCTTTCTTGTTTGATTGTGGAATTATCACACTTAACATTGAACCGAGCCATTCAGATGGCTGGTGGTGCTAGCGGCGCGTTTGTTTGTATCGGGAGAAAATACCAGAAAACTGACACGGGGGAGTCACTACGTGAGGTATGCAATTACCCATGATGGGGCTATTGTTGTTGATTCGGAAACATGTGTGACAGTGTAAATGTGTAGGTGCGCGCACGCGCGTGTGTGTGTGTGTGTGTGTGTGTGTGTGTGTGTGTGTGTGTGTGTGTGTGTGTGTGTGTGTGTGTAACACTCTTATAAAAACACCATACTGGAGGGTAAGTTCGAAGGCAAGCCAACAAGAGGTATACAACGATACAAGTGGGAAGATAACATCAAGAGATGGAAGAACAGCAGTCCGACAGAATGTACAATCAATGAACTATTACTGGCTATGTGGCGAAGTGGTTACGGACTCAATTCGTAATCCCGCATTCCGCGCTCCAAATACAGCTGCGGGAGTTATAGAAGCAGGCCGCCTTGCGCTGGTTTTCATTCAAGGGTATGCGTGTCGGTTGTTCAGAAAGCAATGGCAAACTACTGAATGTAAACTTTCCATGAAATCATAAACAACCAAAAAATGATGGGGATGACTGCGACGTCCTGTAAAGGATATGCTTCTAACTTTTGACTCTATGATTTATGTGACTGCTATAGTTTACTACGTGTCTGTACAGAAGGTAGTCTGTCGTTGCTTTCCTTCTTGGTAGTGACCGTACTGGTCGGTGACCGTAGCCATTGTCTCTATAAAGAGATCCCCTGTCTACCGTCCTGAAACTTGAGGCCATAATCAACAATTACCCTTGGGTTGCTCTCAATCTCAACCTACCACAATCCCTGGTAGTAGTACATTACACTGGGGTGTGGTAGGTTAAACGGGTATTTCACCTTTCCCCCAGGGTGTTCTGCAGGCAAGCGAGAATAAGAAGATAGGCGGAGGGAGCTGGGTGGACCATGAGGCATATGGAGAAGCTGAAACAATCATGCGCACCCTAAAGGGCGAACCAGCATCTTCATATTGTGTTTCCGTTATGAAGGATTATTAACAATTTGTTCTTGTAACTTTTGCGACAGAAACTACCTAAGAGGACGCGATGAATGGAAACGCAAGTGAAAATAGTAACACAAAAGATCAAAATATAGATCGGAAATATTCAAGCAGCAATGAGGAAATTTACTGCGGAATTGGCTCCTGCAGACCACAGATTGTACAGGTTGGTATTTTGTGTTAATGTATATAAAAATGTCTCTTGTGGGAATTATCTTTTTCTTTTTCATCTTCTTCTTCTTCTTCTTCTTCTTCTTCTTCTTCTTCTTCTTCTTCTTCTTCTTCTTCTTCTTCTTCTTCTTCTGCTTCTTCTTATTCTTCTTCTTCTTCTTCTTCTTTTTCTTCTTCTTCTACTCCGGTTCCCTTTTGGTAGACCAGTATTTTCCCCATTGCTAATAAAAATTGCCACATCATACATAAATTTCAGTGAGTCACGTAGTAGTAATTTTTGCATGTTTTCCATGCCTTTATAATGCATATCTTTTATATTGTTATTGTTCTCAGTTTGCCTTAAATGATGTGTGGATGAAATAATGTATGAACGAGAGTGAGAGAAGGGCAGAATGTTAGACGGGCCTGCGGGCCCAATTCTGAACCCTTTAAAAATAAAGTTTGTTCGTTCGTTCGTTCCTCTTCTTCTTCTTCTTCTTCTTCTTCTTCTTCTTCTTCTTCTTCTTCTTCTTCTTCTTCTTCTTCTTCTTCTTCTTCTTCTTCTTCTTCTTTTCTTCTTATTCTTCTTCTTCGTCTTCGTCTTCTTCTTCTTCTTCTGCTACTTTTTTTGATGCTTCTTCTTCCTCCTCCTCTTCTTCCTCCTCCTCTGTTTCTTCTTCCTCCTCTTCCTCCTCCTCTTCTTCCTCCTCCTCTGTTTCTTCTTCCTCCTCTTCCTCCTCCTCTTCTTCCTCCTCCTCTGTTTCTTCCTCCTCTTCCTCCTCCTCCTCCTCCTCCTTCGCCTCCTTCCCCCCCCCCTCTTCTTCTTCTTGTGAACGACAGGCTCTCGTCCAAATCGGTTAATCCCGCTGTAGACTCATTCATGCTCGGTTATATTTTACAGCTAAATGTTTCTAGTTTGAAATAGCCACTCTGTCCGTTCCTTCTTGGTCGCCTCATTTGATATACGTGGTAGATTGCAGCCCGTTTTATAGCTGTGGGTTCAAATGGCTGATCCATCCATTCATCGTGTGCCATGCCGATAAGCGTGGGCTGTCATGATTCGCCATTTCACTCGATCACCAGAGCCGTGGATCAGCTCATTGTTCTTGTTTCGACCATACCACGTAGCCAAGCCATCCAGGTATTTACTTCTCTGTCTTCCCATTGTTCTCTTCCACTCGATCTTGCCAGTTATCACCAAGTACTCCAATGTATTCCTTCTCATAACATGCCCAAAACTTGTTCACTGTCTACGTCTAATTTCTCTAATCAGTTTATTACTTTCATTTTTTTTTTCTTGTAGGACTTGGTCATCGGTTTTTCTGTATGTCTGAGGTATTCTTTGCATTTCTTTTTCAGGAACGACATTTCTACAGAAATCAGATATTTTTCAGCTTGTCTGCTCATTGCCCATGCTTCACATCCACACAAAAATACAGGTTCTGTGTAGCTCCTCAACACTCTTTTTCTCGTTGCAATTCACACCTTTTTATTGGTCAATATGTTTTTCATCTTGCAAAAGGCTACCTTCGCAATGGCAATTCTTGTTCTAATCTCTTCAAGGCATCTCCCATCAGATGGTATCACTGTTCCGAGATAATTGTACCGATTCATTGATAGACCTGATTAATGGCGATACCTTTTATAGCTGTGGTTTCAAGTGGCTGGTAAACTTGACTAATGGCGATACCTTTTATAGCTCTGGGCTCAAATGGCTGATAGACTTGACTAATGACGATACCTTTTATAGCTGTGGTTTCAAGTGGCTGGTAAACTTGACTAATGGCGATACCCTTTATAGCTCTGGGCTAAAATGGCCGATAGACTTGACTAATGACGATAACTGTTATGGCTCTTGGTTCACAGGGCTGGGTAGACTTGACAAATGGCGATACCTTTTATAGCTGTAGGTTCAAGTGGTCGATAGACTTGACTAATGGCGATTACTTTTTATATACTTCTGAATTTGATGTTTTCCCCAAGAACATTCACCATACCATTCTTACTAATTATAATGTTCTCCTTTGACACTCATGGCTCTTCCAATCACATTCGTGCTTTCAGAAATGCAGGAACATGGCGTGCTTCACCGCCACATACGGATTGGCTGGCGTTATTACTTCCGCCCTGAGCGTCTATATCAATTCACAGGCAAGTATCCGCCATTTTGTTGCTGTTGTTACTTTGTGTTGTTGATGATGTTAAATTTGTGTGATTGTTAGTAATGTTAATGTTGTGATCCCCATGTATGAAATCAATTACGTTTAAAATGATCGATCCTATCTACGATTTCTCAAGACTCGGTTTCATGTCGGTTGACATCATCATCATGTGTCATGCCCACAAGCTTGGGCAGTATTGTTTCGCTATCTCACACGATCACTAGAGTCGTGGATCAGCTCTATGTCTCAGTCTCGATTATGCAATGTGGCCAAGCCACCTAATTATTTAGCTCTCTGTCATCCCCTTGTCCTTTTTTCCCTCAATCTTGTTAGCTGTTACCTAATTCTCCAGTTTACTTCTTCTCATAACGTGCCCACAAGACTTTTGACTGTCAACGTCAAATTTCTCTAATCTTTTTACGGTTTTCATTTGTTTCTCGTAGGACATGCTCGTTGGTTTTTCTGTCTGTCCATGGTATTCTTGGCATTTTCCTCAGAAACCACATTTCCACTACTATGAGACATATTTCAACTTGTCTACAATTGTCAACTTTTCACATCCATACAAAAGTGCAGGTTCTAACTAACCCTTCAAAACTCTTTTTCTCGTTGCAGTTGACATCTTTTTATCCAGTATGTTTTCCATCTGGCTAAAGCCATAGAGATTCTTGTTCTAATCTATTCAACGCACCTCCCTTCAGATGTTATGACTCTTCCGAGATAACTGTACCGATTCACTTGGTTAATTATGTTCTCATTTACCTATATTACATTCTAGTATAACATGATTTTCTAGCATACGTGAAGAAGTTAGTTTGTCATTGCTTTCCTTCTTATTAGTGACCATACTGGTCGATGACAGTAGCCGTTGTCTTCAAACAGAGATCCTCTCTGCCTTCCGTCGTGAAATTGGTGACCATAACCTACAACTATCTATCGGCTGCTCTTCAACTCCTTCCACCACCTGAATCCATAGCTTCGCGTTACCCTGATACATGAACACTCGTGAGATCTTCACCATTGCAAAATCGTGGATGGTGCTCCTCTGTAATCATCATGCGGAATCGCTGTTATTCTCCTGCAATATCGTAAAGAAAGAGCTATAGAACTGAATGATAATAATATAGGAGGTTCTTAGCAGAACGTCATTTCATCAGTATGAAATAAAAACAGTTTGGTATGCGTAACTCCATCGAAAAGTGAGAGATACTAAACACAGATACGATGTACATACCTTACAACGAGCTCCACTACGGCAAACGTAATTCACGTAATTCACGAGGTGAGTACACAAAAATACCCTAAATATAATAAAACAAACATTAGTACACTACGACACACCGATCGACTTTTCGATTATAGTAATCTTTATCTGGAGCAACATAAACAGATCACAAGAAAAACAGGAAATAAGAAAATGTAATAAAATTAATAGTAATAATATTTAATATTATTAAAGATAATGTTTTAATATAATATATATATTTTCATATTATTGCTTGCCGGCTATCTGGCCGAGGGGTTAGCAGCTTTCTCCGTTAACCCCGAATACTCTCGTAGTCGACGTGAGCGCACGAGAATTAGAAGTGGTTCGAGTCGCGCCAGTGACTTATGAGAGTATGGAACCGGTCGCTCAGAAAGTCGTGGCGTGCTGATGAGCGTAATCTAGCCTAGGAATCAACATACAGCTGAAAGATGCTGATGTTGACCGCAATATCCTGAAACAGGATGGAAACGCGGGGAAAAAAAACATATTATTGCTTACTGGCATGGCACATGCCGATGATGAACAATAAAAAGAAAAAAAAAAAGGCTGTAAGGAACTGTGACGAAGTATAGATATGAAAGGACATAATGAGAAACAGAAGAAATAAACTCTCACTTGTATAACTGTTTCAGATTTCGACCCTGGAGAAACATTTCAACTTCAGCAGTTCTGTCAGTGGCTTCCTCATGTCCTGCAACGAACTGGGATATTTGTCAACGACCTTGTTCATGAGCTTCTACACTCGACGGGTGCACGTTCCGAGGGCCATGGCGTTGTGCACGTTCATCTACGGGCTCTCTGGCTTGTTCTGTACAGTGGCTTTCTTTGGCAGCAGAGATCAAATCCCTAGCCCGCCAAAAGACGCTATCGGATTCAGGACAGGTAATTGTCGTTTGAAACATTTGATGTTGTTTCCCCATGGCGGATGGAGCTAGTCACCCTACAGAAACTACTCCGCAGACTAAGACTGCACGTGATCCACTAAATAGCACCAGCGAGGTTCCAAATGGTTGTATTCCAAAATCTTAATTGCTGTCAGTGCTTTTTGTCGTTGGATTTTCTCGTTCCGAAAATTGTCATGGAAGTTACCGATCTGGCTTGCTCTTTACATTCTCCAACTACCGATTGATTTTAACGTTCTCCACCGGCGAAGATTCAAACGTGTGTATCCAAACCAGAATGTCACTTGCTGTCTGTTCTTGTTTGGGCTGCTTTTCTAAGTTCAGATGTAGTCTCAGTAGTAACATATTCATCCTGCTCTTGTTTATGTCCAAATATATTGGGATTTTAAGGACATAACGTGCACATTGGTTCTACATTAGTCAAGAAGGCTCATCATCATGTCCCTTGCCAGTTGGCGTAGGCCGTCTCGTCTCTCCAAATTTCGGCTCTTTTCTGGATCAACTCGATGATGTTGCCACCGTCTCAGTCTATCCAGCATTATTTCTCTCGGCCGGCCTCTGCCTATTCCCCCCCCCCCCCCCACCCTGAGCTTTCCAGTCGTCAAGATGTTTTGCAATTCATCTCTTCTTATTAGATGGCGAAATAACGCCATGTATCTCTTTCTTGCATTTGACAAAGTAAAACATGATGAACTGATTAAAATGTTGGAAGATATTAACATTGATGTAAATGATTGAAGAATAATAAAGAATATTTACTGGAACCAAGTAGCAGCAATTAAAATTTAAAATAAAGAGGGTAGTTACGAACAGATAAAGCTAGGAATACGGCAGGGGTGTGTCTTGTCACCAGATCTCGTCTCCCTATATAGCGAATTTATAATGAGAGAGATCAAAGAGACGCCAGGAATACTAATCGGAGGTTATAATATAAACAATATACGCTATGCAGATGACACAGTATTGGTGGCGGAGAATGCAACAGACCTACAACAATTGTTGAACATTGTAGTAACAGAGAGTGCAAAGAAAGCGCCCTCCTTTAATACCAAGAAAACGGTGACAATCGTGATATCAAAGAAAATGGTGACATCAAAATGTGACATAGAAATAGAAGGGGCAATTCTAAACCAAGTGGATAGTTTTAAATACCTAGGGGGACTTATAACATCAGATGGAAGATGGAAAACAGAGATTAAGACCAGAATAGGGCAAGCAAAAGCCGCATTTCAGAAAATGAAGAGTATCTTATGCAATAAGTAATTAGCACTGAATGTAAGGAAGAGAGTGTTGAAAAGCTATATAGAACCAATTTTGCTTTGTCGCAGTGAATCTTGAAATGTAAATGAACAAATTAAGAAGAAATTAGAAGCAACAGAGATGTGGTTCCTGAGACGAATGTTGCGAATTCCTTGGACTGCCAGAGTAACTAACAACGATTGCCTGAAACAGGCTAACGAAACTAGACAATTATGTACAATAATAAGAAAAAGACAAACAAATTTCTTCGGCCATGTGATGAGAAGAGAGGCATTAGAGAACATCACGAAACTGGAAAGATCGAGGGGAAGAGAGGCAGAGGCAGACCAAGAGAACAGATGCTGGACGGATTGAGACGGTGGCAGAGAGGACTATCATCAGCAGAGTTGATCCAGAACACCAAAGACCGAGATCTGTGGAGAGCTAAGAACGTTAAGAATTTTAAAACAATGTTTTCCCGTAGTAAATTTGAATAACGAAGACACAAACAATAGATTGCACGATTTATTGCCTGGCATATTTCGCTGCATCTCGTCAGGTACATACTGCAGAAATCACACAACTTACGTGAATTAACTAGATAAATCCTTCAAGTTGAAATATACACATATTCGCACAGTAATGTCACTTATCTACCACGGTAATTTTAAGCTGACTAACATGTCTTTCTGTTTGCACAATTCTGGCTTGCGTTGATTGATCATAATTGCTTCTGCAAACTTTAACAAGCGAGTATTTGGTGTGTTAAACAACACGCGAAAGGCAGTGTCTCTGTCTACCACATGGCCGCTTTCGATAATGTGCCTACCAATTGAAGACGCCGGGAGCTTCCGGTGTGTCGGCCCCACGAGGCTAGCATCTCTTGTGTGTTGTATCTTGTTGACTCATTGAGGTATGTGTTCTGACACTCGTTTATTAAGCTGTCTCTCTGTTCTACCAATGTAGAAGGCCTGGCATCTACATGTGAATTGGTAAATACAATTGTTTGTGGCGTACAGAGGAACAGCTCTTTGACTGCTGGTGTTGGAATCGGTATGGTTTTATATCTAATGACTGGAGTTGCAGCACAGAATGTTCGGCCTACTGCTCTAGTATGCCGGTCTTGTAGACGTTGCATTACGTCATCCCCTCGAAAGGTTAGCTGGATGAATACTTTGAGTTTAGGAACTGTAGTTACGTCTGGTTTTGGTTTGGGCTGTTGGCAGTGGCGCTTTATAAATCCTGTGGAGTACCCATTCAGGTTTAAGACATTCTTCAGAGTTTCAAATTCCTCTGTCAGTGTGTCCTGGGTGCATATCTTTCTAGCACGGTCAAACAAGGTCCGTACTACGTCCCGTTTGTACTGGACAGGTGTGAAGCTCTGAAAATTTAGGTATTGGCCAGTCCATGTTCCTTTGCGATACACCGATCTTTGAATTGTGCCGTCTGCTCTTCGTCTCATTAGAATATCTAGGAACGGCAACGCTTCGTTGTGTTCGTGTTCCATATATAGAGAGATGCTTTTATGCGTCTTGTTCATTGTGGCCTGGAACGATGTTGCTTGTTAAAGTTTGCAGAAGCAATTATGATCAATCAACGCAAGCCAGAATTGTGCAAACAGAAAGACATGTTAGTCAGCTTAAAATTACCGTGGTAGATAAGTGACATTACTGTGGGAATATGTGTATATTTCAACTTGAAGGATTTATCTAGTTAATTCACGTAAGTTGTGTGATTTCTGCAGTATGTACCTGACGAGATGCAGTGAAATATGCCAGGCAATAAATCATGCAATCTATTGTTAAGAATTTTGTTGACTACAGGTAAGAAAGGTAAGAATGGTATTGCACGACTTTTATCTATATATATAAAACACGATGTATATATGTCCGTCCGTTCTTTATGGGTTCGCGAACGGTCCATTCGATTGAGATGAAATTTTCTACACGTTTTCTTTTCATTCCTGTGCAACTTTCTGTCATAGTTTTTTAGTGTAAAATCGGCTATTACTTACTAAAATTTAATATTTCCTTTTTCATTATAATTTCTATATAGCAAGGGGACTTAACTCTAGAAAAGTTATTTCAAGGGGCATAACGTTTAATAGCATTTCTATATACTTTATAGTCATATTGTTGCATCGTTTTCAAAGATTTATAAACTCTTTGTCTATAGTTATTTACAGCCATATGAGTTATAATAAATAATGATATAATCGTTAATGCATTTTCAAAGTTTTCATAAAAATAATGCATAATGCATAACATTGTAACTCATCTTTTTATGCTTAAAGAAGTTATCTACAGTCATGTAGGTGATTAAAAACAGTTTTCATTAAAAATAATGGATGGTGTGTGGAAAGACATTCTTTTAAGTTACTGTGTGAATTTAATGAGACGCTCCCCGCCAGGAGCTGGGCAAAGCCACGCCGGGTCAGATAGATAGACAGACAGACAGACAGACAGATAGTCGGGAACGGGAGCTTATATGACTACTTATATGCATTAAATGAGATGCTCCCCACCAGGGACTGGGTGAAGCCGGGCCGGGTCAGCCCGACAGACAGACAGACAGACAGACAGACAGACAGACAGACAGACAGACAGACAGACAGACAGACAGACAGACAGGCAGGCAGGCAGGCAGGCAGGCAGGCAGACAGACAGACAGACAGACAGACAGACAGACAGACAGACAGACAGACAGACAGACAGACAGACAGACAGATTCCCTCCATGGACTGAGCGAAGCCGGGCAGGGTCAGCTAGTAATTTTATAACGTTGTGGCCCGTTTAACTACCGAAAATTGTACATATGGCCCTCTGGTTGAAAAGCTTGGGAACTACTGATCTACAGTATCAACATACAATTGCAAACTATTGAACGTAAAATCACATTTAGCTAAACTATACCAAGGTTGAGTGGACGTAAATATCTGAAACCCACTCATTATTTACAATACCAGTGTCAAAAACACTTGCAAAAAATCATGTTTCGAACGCGATCTAATCCATACGTCCTTTCAGACAGTATGGCTGAACGACGCTCACATACCAACGATTAAATCTTCACGACAATAGACTATAGTTCGTTGCTTAACCTAATTAGTCGTTATATTTTATATCACTCAAAGACTATTTATTTGAATTATATAGGTGGTATTATAGTAGACAAAATGGATTGCAGATATTTAATGTGGAATTATGTTTTCCAAAATATATTCTTAATACTTTGTATAATTTATTAGCCTAGTTTGCAAATATTACCGTTAATATTTAAAATATGATTCAATTGTGTTAATTCCCTTTGAAATCACAATAGTCTCCCCCCCATTGTTAAATATTTATGTAATTTAGTGATTATTTCCCTTATATTGTTACACATCTTCCGATATGTTGATTTCGAAGGTTCTGGTAACATTAACTAGAAACTATGGCTGGTTCACTTCTGCTACTATGAATTGCTGCCATGAACAGCTAAACAGGGGCTTTCGTAAACCAAGAGACATTCTAAGACATGATGTATTTGTTAGGAATATTGATGGCCGAGTGGCAAGTAATGTAAGGTTAACACGGAGACACATGTTAAGGCACTTATGTTGTGATGTTTGCATCAAGACCCATTTTAAGACATGAAAGTAGTAGGGTTTACAATAAGAGACATTTTAAGACATTTCTTAGATTAATGAAATGAGTTCAGCCACACGACCGATCTGGCCGTGCGTCTGTGGTGAAAGATTCGTCAGGGGCAACATTAAACGTTCAAAAATCTAAATGGGTTTAGACAGCTGGTATGGTAAAAAAGGCGGGTTTTTCTTCTGACTTAACATCAAAAAATCTGATAAAATTGTACAAAATAGTTTTCCTATGTCAACCAAATCATACACATAAAAATACATGGTGGAATCTAGAGATGACAATAACATAATTGCTACAGTGGTAACAAAAAAAAAAAAAAAAACAGTCACTATATTTGGTAGAAGCACTATTGTCAATGCATAAATAATTACAAAACTACCATAAATGTGCAGTATAAAATGACACAAAGTAGTGCAGCTTTACATAACAGGATTACGACACATACAGGACGTTGCGGCAATTAGCCTTCATCAGCAAACAAACGCATACACAAAACACAACATATAGTCACAGAGAAGATCTCCTGCGACTACTTTAAAACATGACGACAGGACAAGAAGAATAAAAAAGATGAAAAAACAAAATTAAAGCAGTGAAGAGAAAATGAAAACTGGGTACTTTTGCCTTAATTCACCCCAAACAAACAAGAATCCCTTCGAGCCTCATTTGCATCGGTCCTGCAATCACTTTCCGGTTAGGTTTAGGGGTAGGGTTAGGATTAGGGTTAGGGGTAGGGTTGTGTGTGTGTGTATATATATCACGACACACATACACACACACAACCCTACCCCTAATCCTAATCCTAACCCTAACCGGAAAGTGATTGCCGGACCGATGCAAATGAGGCTCGAAGGGATCCTTGTTTGTTTGGGGTGAATTAAGGCAAAAGTACCGAAAACTGGGAAAAAAATTTTCCTGCTTACCTCAGAATTCCGAGCTGTGTGTGAATTCTGAGATAAGTAGGAACTTTTTTTTTTTTTAGTTTTTCATTTTCTCTTTACTGTTTTCGTTTTTTCATCTTTTGATTCTTCTCGTCCTGTCGTCACGTCTTAATGTAGTCACAGGAGATCTTCTCTGTGACTATATGTTGTGTTTTGTGTATGGGTTTGTTTGCTGATGAAGGCTAATTGCCGCAACGTCTTGTATGTGTCGTAAATCTGTTATGTAAAGCTGCACTACTTTGTGTCATTTTATATTGTTTAATTTTCATAGCTTTACCGCAGTTCCACCAAATTTTATTCATATATCTGTGCACAGTCCTAGACACCCCTCCCCCCCCCCCTTTCTCACGTCAGACTGTCACAAACATAAACAAAGAGATCAGACACTTTGTGTTTGGCAGCACCATCTACAGTAGAGGTTCCCAAACCATGGCCCGCGGGCTATTTGTGGCCCGCCAGCTGTCAGAAAGTGGCACGTGAGGCCTCCTTTCAGTCCAGATTTTAAGAGTTCACAATAAAGGAGGATAATGTTGCCGTCTTCATAAATCCGTTCATGTTTCCAGATGCCAAGCTCTGTCAATTACAGCAAAACCTTCAGCACGAAGTAATTGATTTGAAATGCAATTCTGCACTGAGATGTAAATTTCTGGAGCTGCCTGCTTCACCTTCAGCTAATCATATGATTTTATTCTGGCAACTATTGCCTAGCCGGCTTCGTGTCTTAGAGATTATGACTTTTCTCCGTAATCTCGTATACTCTCGTCGGTGACGAGATGACGGTGAGAATCAGCAGTGGTTCGAATCGCATCGGTACCTTACGGGGTATGTGAGCCGGCCGCTCAGAAAGCAATGGCAAACTACTGAGTGTAATCTTGCCAAGAAATCAACATACAGCTGAAAGATGCTGGTGTGAACAGCGATGTCCTGTAAAGGATATGCAAAAAAAAAAAAAACACTATTGCCTGTCGAACAATTTGAACACTTGCGTTCATTCGCCCAGAGATACATTTGTCGTTTTGATTAGACTTATAGATGTGAGCAGTCATTTTCCGCAACGACCGTTGTAACAAAACAAACAACGTTCCAGACTCACCGACAGTAACCTAGCTGCGCTCATGACTTTAGGGACGACAGATTTGTGTCCAGACATTGATAAACTTCAATCTGAACTTAAGTAACTAGTTATGAAGAACAGTTACAATTGTAAATTAATTACATTAATAGTGATTTTTTAAGTCAGGTCTTAGTCAGATATGACTGAGCTACCGTATGACAGTAGACGGTACTACCTGCTTTCTGTCAGCGCCGAATGTTGGGCGGCGCTTACCAAACCCGACACCCCACATTGTGCCAACGGCTTCGGGCGGAAGAGCGCAATTGGGAGGGTACAAGCCTTATCCTGGTGTGAGGAAATGCAACCCAAAGACAAAATAGTCATGGCAGGGCAGACCAGGCACTAAGCCTTGGTTGGCAGCTGGTCTAGGATCGAAGCTCCGACAGGCGGACAGTAAGAGCATTGCTCTGCTGATCCGGCAGCCTCTGCAGCTTGTCTTGTTCCAGATGTAGGGGTGTTACCTTTCCTCTGGAGTGAACTAGGCAGGAGAGAGAGGGACCATGCTGCATGGGCAACACATGGTTTCTTTATTTTAGCCCAGGCTTTGTGCTATGGAGAGGCAATAACTCCATCCCTGGTCTTAACCGGAAATCAACATCAAGATTGGCAAGGCAGCAACAACAATGAACATGTTAGCAAAAAGAGTCTTGGAGAACAGGAAACTTACTGCCAAAACAAAAGTCCTTGTCTATCAAGCCTGTGTCTTTAGTACTCTTCTTTATGGCAGTGAAACCTGGACAACTTAATCACGCCAAGAGAAACGTTTAAACAGCTTGCATATGCGGTGTCTGCGAAGAATACTTGGCATTAAGTGGCAAGACAAAATCACAAATTCTGAAGTATTGGAAAGATCAGGTTGTGTGACAGTTTATTCCATGCTCAGTCTTCGTAGACTTAGATGGATAGGACACGTTAGGAGGATTGATGATGGTAGAATACCAAAGGACATCTTTTTTGGTGAATTAAAGACGGGTAGGAGATCTCAGGGTCGGCCTCTACTACGATACAAAGATGTGTGTAAGCGGGACATGATTGATACAGGCATTGATAATGCACATTGGGAGCACGTCACCGCTGAACGTGTTGCATGGAGGGCAACTATCAGAAATGGAATAAAGACAAAGGAGAAAATGATTGCAGATAAAGCACACACAGAGCGTGAGAGATGTAAGCTGGTGCACAATGGTGGAAATGACCATGTTTTCACATGCATCTACAGTGGGCAAACATTTGCAGCAAGAATTGGCCTTACCAGCCACACTCGCCACCGCCATGGGTCGTAGTTATTAAACCTTTTTTAAGCACAATGTACCAAACTATCGTCTGTCAAGACGGAAAGGTGTTAATGTCAGTGATTTTTGAAACTGATTTAAAATGTATTGTTAAATGAACTTTTGATTTTAAACCAAAAAATGACAGCAGTGTAGTACTGGCACTGACTGCCTTTAAAGTTTAAGAATTTTGTTGACTACAGTTAAGAAAAGTAAGAATGGTATTGCGTGACTTTTATAATTTTATAACGTTGTGGCCCGTTTAACTACCGAAAATTTTAGATATGGCCCTCTGGTTGAAAAGCTTGGGAACTACTGATCTACAGTATCATACATACAATGTCTGCTTTTCAGATAACAATAGCAAACTATTGAACGTAAAATCACACTTAGCTAAACTATACCAAGGTTGAGTGGACGTAAAAATCTGAAATCCACTCATTATTTACAAAACCAGTGCCTAAAGACACTTGCAAAAAATCATGTTTCGAACGCGATCTAATCCATACGTCCTTTCAGACAGTATGGCTGAACGACGCTCCCATACCAATGATTAAATATCCACGACAATAGACTATAGTTCGTTGCTTATCCAAATTATGCGTTACGTGTTATATGACTTAAATAATTTTTATTTAAATTATATAAATGGTATTATAGTGGATAAAACACATTGCAGATATTTAATGTACAGTCATGTTTTTCAAAGTATATTCTTAACACTTTGTATCATATATTTGCCTAGTTTGCAAAAATTATCGTTAATATTTAAAGTATGAATCAATAGTGTTAATTCCCTTTGAAATCACAATAGTCTCCCCCCAATTGTTAAATATTTATGTAATTTAGTGATTATTTCCCTTATATTATTACACATCTTTCGTTATGTTGATTTCAAAGGTTCTCGTAACATTAACTAGAAACTATGGCTGGTTCACTTCTGCTACTATGAATTCCTGCCATGAACAGCTAAACAGGGGCTTTCGCAAACCAAGAGGCATTCTAAGACATGAAGTATGAGTTAGGAACCTCGATGGCCGAGTGGCTAGTATTACTAGTAATCATGTGCGAGGTTAACACGGAGACACATATTATTATTAAGGCATTGATGTTGTGATGTTTGCATCAAGACCCATTTTAAGACATGAGAGTAGTAGGGTTTTAATAAGAGACATTTTAAGACATTTCTTAGATTAATTAAATGAGTTCAGCCACACGACCGGTCTGGCCGTGCGTCTGTGGTGAAAGATTCGTCAGGGGCAACATTAAACGTTCAAAAATCTAAATGGGTTTAGACAGATGATAAAAAGGGCGGGCTTTTCTTCTGACTTAACATCAACAAATCTGATAAAATTGTACGGAATAGTTTTCCTATGTCAACTAAATCATACACATAAAAATACATGGTGGAATCTAGAGATGTTAATAACATATTTGCTACAGTGGTAACAAAAAAAACAAAAAACAGTCACTATATTTGGTAGAAGCACTATTGTCAATGCATAAATAATTACAAAACTACCATATATGTGCAGTATAAAATGACACAAAGTAGTGCAGCTTTACATAACAGGATTACGACACATACAGGACGTTGCGGCAATTAGCCTTCATCAGCAAACAAACTCATACACAAAACACAACATATAGTCACAGAGAAGATCTCCTGTGACTACATTAAAACATGACGACAGGACGAGAAAATAACAACATGAAAAAAAAAAAATTAAAGCAGTGAAGAGAAAATGAAACCTGGAAAAAAAAATGTTCCTGCTTACCTCAGAATTCCGAGCTGTGTGTGAATTCTGAGATAAGTAGGAACTTTTTTTTTTAGTTTTCATTTTCTCTATACTGTTTTCATTTTTTTCATCTTTTGATTCTTCTCGTCCTGTCGTCACGTCTTAATGTAGTCACAGGAGATCTTCTCTGTGACTATATGTTGTGTTTTGTGTATGCGTTTGTTTGCTGATGAAAGCTAATTGCCGCAACGTCCTGTATGTGTCGTAAATCTGTTATGTAAAGATGCACTACTTCGTGTCATTTTATATTGTTTACATTTTCACAGATTTACCGCAGTTCCGCCCAAATTTTATTCATATATCTGTGCAGAGTCCTAGACACCCCTCCCCCCCCCCCCCACCCCCTTTCTCACGTCAGACTGTCACAAACATAAACAAAGAGATCAGACACTTTGTGTTTGGCAGCACCATCTACAGTAGAGGTTCCCAAACCATGGCCCGCGGGCTATTTGTGGCCCGCCAGCTGTCAGAAAGTGGCACGTGAGGCCTCCTTTCAGTCCAGATTTTAAGAGTTCACAATAAAGGAGGATAATGTTGCCGTCTTCATAAATCCGTTCATGTTTCCAGATGCCAAGCTCTGTCAATTACAGCAAAACCTTCAGCGCGAAGTAATTGATTTGAAATGCAATTCTGCACTGAGATGTAAATTTCTGGAGCTGCCTGCTTCACCTTCAGCTAATCATATGATTTTATTCTGGCAACTATTGCCTAGCCGGCTTCGTGTCTTAGAGATTATGACTTTTCTCCGTAATCTCGTATACTCTCGTCGGTGACGCATCGGTACCTTACGGGGTATGTGAGCCGGCCGCTCAGAAAGCAATGGCAAACTACTGAGTGTAATCTTGCCAAGAAATCAACATACAGCTGAAAGATGCTGGTGTTAACAGCGATGTCCTGTAAAGGATATGCAAAAAAAAAAAAACTATTGCCTGTCGAACAATTTGAACACTTGCGTTCATTCGCCCAGAGATACATTTGTCGTTTTGATTAGACTTATAGATGTGAGCAGTCATTTTCCGCAACGACCGTTATAACAAAACAAACAACGTTCCAGACTCACCGACAGTAACCTAGCTGCGCTCATGACTTTAGGCACGACAGATGTGTGCCCAGACATTGATAAACTTCCATCTGAACTTAAGTAACTAGTTATGAAGAACAGTTACAATTGTAAATTAATTACATTAATAGTGATTTTTTAAGTCAGGTCTTAGTCAGATATGACTGAGCTACCGTATGACAGTAGACGGTACTACCTGCTTTCTGTCAGCGCCGAATGTTGGGCGGCGCTTACCAAACCCGACACCCCACATTGTGCCAACGGCTTCGGGCGGAAGAGCGCAATTGGGAGGGTACAAGCCTTATCCTGGTGTGAGGAAATTCAACCCAAAGACAAAACAGTCATGGCAGGGCAGACCAGACCCTAAGCCTTGGTTGGCAGCTGGTCTAGGATCGAAGCTCCGACAGGCGGACAGTAAGAGCATTGCTCTGCTGATCCGGCAGCCTCTGCAGCTTGTCTTGTTCCAGATGTATAGGTGTTAACTTTCCTCTGGAGTGAACTAGGCAGGCAGAGAGAGGGACCATGCTGCATGGGCAACACATGGTTTCTTTATTTTAGCCCAGGCTTTGTGCTATGGAGAGGCAATAACTCCATCCCTGGTCTTAACCGGAAATCAACATCATGATTGGCAAGGCAGCAACAACAATGAACATGTTAGCAAAAAGAGTCTTGGAGAACAGGAAACTTACTGCCTGTCAAGGTCTCACATCCGAGGTTGCGACGCGTTGTCTGTACCAACGCCAGACAACATAACAACACGCAACCCTTAGTTAGTTAGTTAGTTAGTCGACAGATCATCCTCATTGCACATCGAACCATTCAGTCCATAAGTGCTCGGATCCCCTCCTCAGCAAATCCCGCAGCGTGTAGCGGCTAACGACGCCAGTTCTGTGTTGGTTTATCAATCTTCTTTGGCTTCCTGCGTAGTGTTCTTGTTTGGCCACACGTCTTTTAATTTGCTGCTCTCGCAGTCTGGCCATTGTTGTAGATTCACAGTCATCACTTGGTTCTCGCAAAAGTCTTACTTCTCGTAGAGCATTCAGAATGTCGGCCTGGTCCATGGCGCGTCCGCCCTCCACAGTAGCCTCACCTGCGAGCTTGTCAGCCCGCTCATTTCCTTGTACTCCCGCATGCCCTGGCACGAAGATGAAACTAATCTTTGCCAGTCGAGACCGCTCCAGAGGCAGCAACCATTCTCTTCGGATCGACCCCTCCTCTATCCTCTTGATCATGTTCATTGAGTCGCTAAGGAAACAAGCCCTAGTGAATGTCTGTGTCTCGAGCCATGTTATTGATTTACTTACTGCCATGACTTCCATGGTCAGGCTACTTGTGGTTTCAGTAAAAGCACCAGAGTCCTCCTTCACAATTCTCCCTCCGGCCCGAGCTGTAAAGGCCCATGAGCTTCTCACATGTCGGACGACCGACCCATCTGTGTAGATGACCGCGTCACCGTCTAGCGAATTCTCGAAAATCAACGCTTGTACTTCAGCCTCAACAGCAGCCGGATTTTCTTGTCTGCATTTTCTGTCAAGTTGGATGCAAACTGAAAAGGATGTGCAGAAGTCTGTTGGCACTTGCACCCACTCCTCGCCAGATTCTCAAGTCCTCAAGTGAACACACCTGTTGAAGAATGTCTTCGGCTTGACCCATCCACGACCGTCCTCTTTTTAACCTGCTGCCCTTCACCTTCCTAATTTCACTATGCAGTGGATGTTGTGTGTTTGCGTTAATTCTGAGGTAGGCGCATGCCCTGCAAACTTGTATTCTCTCTTCAATGGTTGGAAAATCAAGAAGGTAGCGCATCGCCCTGCATGCTGTATCTCTTGTACATCCAAGAATAATGCGCATAGCTTCATTCTGTATCCTTTCCATCCGTTCTATCTGCTTACGGCTGAGAGTCAGGATTGCCATTGCATACTCCAAAACAGACATGACCAACCCCTCGTACAGAAGACATAGATGGCGCTGCTCACAGTTTGCTGCCGCCATCACCCGCATCGCTGCCAAACCCCGCTTGGCTTTTGTTAACACCTGGTCTATGTGCACATTATAAGCAAGGCTTCGATCAAACCGTATCCCCAGGTAATTCATTGCCTGCGTTCTTTCCACCGTCTCTGAACACAGCATTACAGTTGGTGTTGGAGTGTTGACAATATGATTATTCAACGAGAACCAAGTCACTGTTGCCTTTGTTGGGTTGACCATTGCCCCAGCTTCATCACACCAAGTACTTATGCGATTGAGTTCGGTTTGTAGTTCCACAGCAACCTCCTCTCTATCCTTCCCCTGACGATACACTAAAACATCAACGGCATATGACAATGTCCTGCCAGGTCCAGTGATCTGCTCACTGGTGATTCTCACTGTGAAGGCGTTGAACAGTACCGGAGATAATGGTGATCCCTGTGGTAGGCCAGGATATATTGTTGTTGGTTCCGAAGTCCAACTGCCACATCTAAAAACTACTTTCCGTTGGAAGAGGGCTGCAGCGATCCAACTAAGGAGGAATGGACTTATGTTTAGTTCGAGAAGCTGAAACATTTAAAAATACAGTGGTACTCTGGTGTATGCGTCCTCAAGATCAATCGCTGCAGCAACGGTTTCAGTGCCTGAGTGGAAACCTTCATAAACATCCTGGGCATAGACTGCTGCATTGGTCCAGGTTTCCCTTTTTGGACGGTACCCACCCAGGGTGGGTGGGAAAACACCTTGCCTCTCTAGTTGGCTTGATATTTTCCTGGCAATTACCTTCTCCAGCAGCTTGCCTATTGTATTCTGCATGGTTATAATTCGATATCCCTGAATTTCTTTGTGGTCTTTGTCAGGCTTCGGCGAGGGAATCAGATAGCTGTGTAACCATTTCTCCTTGATGCTAGCACCCCCTATACTGTTGTTGTACATGTCTGCTAGTTTCTCTAGCTCATTGTCGGTACACCTATTAATGTCGTCGTATCTTATGCCATCAGGACCTGGAGCACTGTTTTTTGATCGTCGAAGCACAGCCTTGATTTCTTTCACTGTCACTGTGTCTTCATCGCAACCCTGAGGGATGTTAAACACTGCAGAGAGAACGCGGCGTCTTCGACGACGCCCGGATAAGCAGCCAAGCACAGCAATTGAGCGAGGCGTAAACGACCGCTGGTCAGCAGTACAACCCGTGAACCTTGCAGGGGTCACACTAGCTGACGTGAGCGCCGACTGGCGTGTAGCGTGTAGAACGCCAGAACTGGGAGACGGGGTTTAGGTGTTTGGAACGGACAGGTCGCATGGGTATGCGAGGAGTGTTTGAATCTGCATTGAGAGCTAGCCTGTACGACAGTGGGAGATTGATTCGAACGCTTGAATAGTTTGACTTGTAAGTGAGATGTTTATTGCTTGCATGTATTATTATGTATTGTAGTGATAGTGTTCATGCCGTAATGATTGCTATGGATTGTCATTACGCGATGTTTGTGCGATAATAAATGCAGCGCGTAAATAAAGCGTGTGAATAATACTTTCGGATATTCACTTCGTGTGATTTGATAGTTTGATATTGCTTCACACTTGCCAGAAAACGAGCCACTATTCTTGCTCTACGCAAGACTCTGACAAGTGCGAACGTGGTGGCTTTCGTCCGGGTTTTGAACCAAATGCGAACTTGTAAATTTTTTGTCCGAGTTTGAAGCGAATGTGAACATGCCGATAGAAGTGCGCAAGTCATAGATTAAGGTAAAGTAACGACTAAATAGAGTTGATTTAATTAAATTATAAGTGGGAAGATATTATTTAAAGCCAACCGAGGCGTCTTCAGACTTATCACTAAATTCAACAAATTTTGTACCTAAAATCCAAAATGGCGGCCGTGCCCTTGAATGTCATTGAGTAGGGTTAGTGTGAGCGTGAAAGTTGTTGATTGTGGTAACGACTAACAATAATACTTGACAGCATACAAACCGTTACAGACTTCAGTGACATTACACACACCATACATTTACAAACGTTCTAATTTCGTTTAGTTTAAAAAGTACAGGTTTTTTTGTCAACTTTACCTGAGTCTGGTGAACTTCAAAAATTTTTTGTGCGTCAACCCGAAAGACGTTCCAGTGTGATTTCGAGCACCACTGAACAGCACATTACCCAAGGATTACTTGAGTATAAATTTTTTTTCATCTCTCTTTATACTTTCGTTAGTCTGGCTTTAGACATTAACTGTGCTATAAATATTTGTAACTTACTAACATCATAAGTAATTTTGTTTATATTTATTCCATCATACCTATTGTTCATCATGTCTTCTTTAAACGATTTCATTGAAATGGGTTTAAAAATGAATATGTCTGGTGAGGGATTGAGAACATGGAGTGAAAGCAAATATGCAGAATATCTTGTGAAACAAGAGCAGATGATTGAGCGTAATGAAAGAGCTGCCGAAAGGGCGTTGAAAATGAAAGAGGCAGAATCAGAAGCTGCTTTAAAGCTTCAACAAGCACAATCAGAAGCTGCTTTAAAGCTTCAACAAGCACAATCAGAAGCTGCTCTAAAACAATCAGAAGCTGCCCTAAAACAGTCAGAAGCGGCAGTGAGGCAAGCTGAGATCTTGGCCCAAAGTAAGAGAGAAGAGCAAGAAACACAACTGAAAATTGAACAGCTAAAAGCTGAATGTTCTAAAGATAAAGTGAATAAAGAAACAGACAAAGATCAACCTCATAAGAAGTACCAAGGTCTGATCAGAAGTTACAACACAGGTGATTGCATAGCAGCATTTACCCAAAATTTTGATTTTGTTATGGATCATTACAAAATCCCAAAACCTGAATGGGGGATAGTATATGTAAGAAGTCTTTCTGGGGAACCTCTTAAAGTCATAGAGTCGATCCCAAATGACCTGAAAGAAGATTATCTTTACATTAAATCTAAAATTATGTCACATTTTCTACTGGATGAATCAGGTTATAGAGAACAGTTTAGGAAGTTGTCTCCTAAGCCAACACACACGTTCTCTGATTACATCTCAGAAATTCAAAATATTTTTCCTAAATGGCTGTCATCAGCCAAAGTAAATGGAATTTATGACAAATTAGTTGATCTTATGTTGAGAGATAAGATTATCGCATCTCTCCCACCCCCCTTTTCTAAATTTTTGTTAGAATGTCAGTGTGAAAGTGTTCAACAGATTGAAAGTCGTGGCTCTGGTTATTTTGCAGCCAATAAGCATTGTTTCTCTAGTAGTCTGACCAGCACAGACTTTGTAGCAGCAGCTACATATGGCAAATATCAGGCAGGGTCAAATACCAAACAAAGACCTTATAAACAAGCTGCAGAGAAATTGTATCAGTGCAAATATTGCGATTATAAACACAATGAGAATGATATGTGCGACCAACACCCTGGGTACACTACGTACTTGCATAATTACATTTCTAAGCAAGATAAAGAAAGGAAGAACTACAGAAAAGTTACCAAATGTTACCTTTGTAAAGCTTATGGTCACTGGCGTAAAGATTGTAAAGGCAAGTCAATGACCAAAAAGGCTAATGCAGCCATGTTTGACAGTTCTTCGTCAGAAGATGAAAGTGTACAAGATCACCCAGTAAACTCAGCACATTCAATTGAGGTGTTCCATCAGGAAAAATGTACCATTTGTGATCAATTTCATGAGGATGGCGTGTTAACATGCGGCCATTCTATACCTTTTACCAGTGAGGAGGCCAATTCCGTAGTAAACTCCAAAGGTAAACTAAACATCCACAAGGGGTATGTTAATGGTAGAGCTGCCACAGTTTTACGTGATAGCGGCAGTACTCTCATTGGTGTAAAGAGAGGTTATATTTTACCATCACAATATAGTGGTAAATATGACACATGCAGGACATTCTCAGGAAACATAGAGAAATATCCACTTGCATGGGCATATATAACTACACCATTCCTTACAGGAAAGGTTAAATGCGCGGCATTAACCAATCCTTGCTGCGATATTATCATTGGAAACCTTCCTGAAGTGAATGACATACCACATGACAGCAGTACATCAACTGTCAGCTGTAATATTGATACTACCATTTCACCTTCATCACCAATCACCATTCATGATGTATTACCACCTGTAAATGAATGTACAAATACCAACCTGGCTACGCCAGAACATACATGTAATTGTGTGAATGTAACATCAATGTGTGATGAGAATGATCGTTGTAATGTAGTAAATGCAGTAACTAGATCTACTTCACAGATGCAAGATCGAATCGATCAGATAGAGGCTGTACAACGAGTAAGTCCAGTTGTAAAATCTCCTGAGACAACTAGGGAGACGTTTATAACATCTCAAAAAGCCGATCGATCTCTGCAAAAGTATTTTAAACTTGTAGGCCAAAAGCCAAGAGTAGCAAAGAATGCTCAATGGTACTTTGCTCTGAAGAACGGAATTCTAACACGGTACTACACCAAAGGTTCCAGCACTATCGAACAAACAGTGCTACCGTTAGAAAACCGCAAACAAGCATTGAATCTAGCTCATGACATACCCTTTGCAGGACACATGGCGTATGCTAAAACTAGAGCAAGGTTACTTACTCAAATTTATTGGCCAAAGTTTTGCAACGATACCAAACAGTATTGCAGATCGTGTGACATCTGTCAAAAGCTTGTCAAAAAGGGTAAACACCCACAAGCTGAATTGCAAGTTACTGATTTGGCGAGTAGACCGTTTGAAAAGATCTCGGTCGATATAGTTGGTCCTCTGAACCATATAACATCTAAAGGTAATAGATACATTGTAACACTCATTGATCTATGTACTCGTTGGTCAGAAGCGATTCCAATGAAGAACATAACTTCCAAAGACATCATGGAAGTGTTCTTTCATATTTTTGCGAGGGTAGGATTCCCTGATACCATCCTTTCAGATCGGGGTAGCCAGTTTATTTCCTCAGCTACACAAGCCTTTACCAAAATGTTGGGTGTTAAACAATGCTTCAACAGTCCATACCACCCACATTCGACCGGTATAGTGGAAAAGATGAATGGCGATATGAAACATATGCTCTCTAAGGTAACCCAAGAACATCCTGAAGATTGGGATACTTATCTGCCTGCAATTTTGTTTGCATATAGGGAAGTGCCCCATTCCAGCACTGGGTTCTCACCATTCGAAATGTTATATGGTGCACAACCACGCGGCCCATTATCTCTGTATGAATCTATGTTGACTGAAAGTACAACTTTGTCTATACCCATTTCACCATATGAACATGTAACATCATTGCGTGATAGAATTATGAAATCATGTATGTTAGCTAAAGAAGCTCTCCAAAAATCAGGAGCTATTTACCGACAATATGCTAACAAAGGAAATAGAACTATTACACTGACGCCAGGACAGGACGTTCTTCTCCTTTTGCCAAGTGATAGACATCTCCTAACTGAATCATGGCAAGGACCGTTCAAAGTGCTACGACAAATTTCGACGGTAGATTACGAGATTGCAGTTAGGGACAAACATAAAATTTTCCATAGTAACATGCTCAAACCATATCACCACAGGCAAGACGAATAAGTAGAGACTGCAGCAAGCACCTCCATAGTGGACCAGACGGACGACAACGACACTAACGAGATACCGACACCAGTTCTTGACACGACGACCAACTTACAGGACATTAAGGTAAATCCTAAACTGACGCAGACACAGACTGACAGTTGCAGTAAACTGATACATGACTACAGGACGATCTTTTCTGACAGCCCAGGACAGACAGATTTAGTGCAACACCAAATCATCTTAACATCTGACGTTCCTATTAAGTGTAGACTATATTCCATCCCTATACACTATAAAGAAAAACTTCATCAAGAAATCATTGATTTAGAAGCAAATCATATCATTCGACGTTCACAATCTCATTTCTGTTCACCAATAGTTTTAGTACGCAAAAAGGACAACACTATTAGACTTTGTGTGGACTATCGTAAACTCAACAGCATTACACAGTTGGATTTAGAACCGATGAGCAACTGTGAAGACATCTTGACTGAACTATCTGACTCACGTTATTTTACTATACTTGACATGACAAAAGGCTACTGGCAGATAGCTGTACATTCTGATAGTATACATCTTACTGCATTTGCCACACCGTGGGGTTTATTCGAATGGTGTAAACTACCTTTCGGATTAGTCAATGCACCAGCTACCTTCGTCAGAATGACAAGAATTCTTTTGACAGACATTGCTAACATCATTTGGTACATGGACGACATTTGCATACACACAAAGAACATGACAGAGCACATAACAGCACTACAGCAGACATTTGACAGGATTAGACATCATGGACTGACTGTAAAACCTTCCAAAGTTGATATAGCCTTTCAGGAAATTTCATTTTTGGGCTATAAGATCTCAAATGGCTTTATATCAACTGACGATAACATCATGTCCAGAATTTTGAAATTGTCGCTTCCAACAACTAAGAAACAGTTGCGAAGTGTGTTAGGTCTTTTAAACTATTATAGACAGTTTATTCCTCATTTTGCTGAATTAACCAAATGTTTCACTGATCTACTAACAAATAAACATCCCAACGTGATTGTAAACAGTGAATGTTTAAGGCCAGCATTTAATAAGATTCTGTCATATTTTTCTAAATCACCTATTCTGAAATTGCCAAATTTGAATATTACTTTTAGATTAAGATGTGATGCGAGCTCCGTAGCCATTGGAGGTGTGCTTCTCCAAGAACACGACCAGATCTTGTACCCAGTATACTACGTCTCTCGAAAACTGAACACCAGCGAACGAAATTACAGTACACCGGAACTCGAGGCTCTTGCCATGGTATTTTCGGTACGTAAACTTTCTAGATTTTTGTTAGGCAAACATTTCATTATTGAAACAGATAATAGTC
Organism: Cepaea hortensis; assembly: GCA_963921405.1. Classification (NCBI taxonomy): domain Eukaryota; kingdom Metazoa; phylum Mollusca; class Gastropoda; order Stylommatophora; family Helicidae; genus Cepaea; species Cepaea hortensis. The sequence continues at coordinate 21,647,174 of OY992887.1, read as the reverse complement.
CGCTGACAATTGTTACCAGAGGAACGCCAAGTAACAGCAAGGTGGCAAGATGGTCCCTTCTTCTGCAGGACTATAGCTATGAGATTAACCATATAAAGGGTTCACAAAACTGTCTTGCAGATCTCTTGTCGAGATGTCCATACAACGAAACTAATACCCAGTCAACACAACAGACCAGTGCAGAGGGTGTATAAAACTGCAACGTAGATAGTGCTCAGTACCACCGCCAATTGTGACAATGTGTCAGTAACGCTGTGTACAACAATGTGATAGGGTAGATTGTATCTCCCAATGTATATAACATATGTACATATTTGTATTCTTATTATTATCATGCGAATGAATGCGTGTATAATTGTGAGATATGAGAAAGAATGGAATCAGTATTATGTAAACTAATGTGTTGTATAACTGTGAGATATGAGAAAGAATGTAATTATTATTGTAAATACATAAATAATGTAACAACCAGACACTACAGAGAAGTGTCACTGGACAACACTACAAGATCCAGGAATTTACCAAGCCACTACAACGTGAGGTAATCCTAAAGGGTATCCAGACCGAGTTGTCCAAGACGTTTTAACAAGGTACGAAAGATGACTGCGACAGTACAATCCGAGCAGAAGGCGGAAGAGACGATCCAACAGCTGATGGTAACAACTACTACTCCGTTTATATAAGATCCATCCAGAACGGACCAACGTTGTATGAATGACACCCAACACATGTACTAGTACAGCTGTATACTTCCCGATTTTTTGCATATTAATATTAAAAGTTATCAGCCTACGCTAAAAAGTCTATAAATGTATGACAATTGTATTAAATTGTAAGTTAAAATTTCCATATACGGAATTGTATATGTCGATTTGTATAAGAAGTAATCTCAGCATCGTAACTTGATTGCTTCTTTACAAACGTGACTTTTTGTGCACATTTGTCAATAAGGATCAAATTATGACACTAAGAAATAAATTTACAGTGGTAATTTATGTCTTGTAAACGACGATAAATTATTGTTCCTAAATTTTTTGTATAATAACCAGGGGACATTACTCTAAATTGTTGGTGATATGTAAATATGTATTGTAACCATTAACATGTGTGCTTGATAAATAACATGTCAATGTAACGTCGTTTAGATATGGACAGTATATTGCCAAAACTGTTGACCTTCATTAGAAACTCTAAACAGAGGTCTGATGATGGAGCTATCTCAGAGGGAGATGCTCACGGCTTGACCTGATTAGTCCAGTTTAGCCGATACCTACCGGACTAGCTGTGTCACAGCGAGGTAATGCCCATGAAATAGATTGTACTTGACTGTTGTACTTCATAGTGCAACATAATTGGTGTATACATATTGTTTACTATTCACCTGTATATATTTATTATAATTGTTAATGTATAATGTTCGACTTTGACATGTTTTAATAACACCTAGATATATATTGTACATGAAAGGAAATCCTTTCATGAAAAAGGGGTGTGGAGAGTGTCAAGGTCTCACATCCGAGGTTGCGACGCGTTGTCTGTACCAACGCCAGACAACATAACAACACGCAACCCTGAGTGATGTTAAACACTGCAGAGAGAACGCGGCGTCTTCGACGACGCCCGGATAAGCAGCCAAGCACAGCAATTGAGCGAAGCGTAAACGACCGCTGGTCAGCAGTACAACCCGTGAACCTTGCAGGGGTCACACTAGCTGACGTGAGCGCCGACTGGCGTGTAGCGTGTAGAACGCCAGAACTGGGAGACGGGGTTTAGGTGTTTGGAACGGACAGGTCGCATGGATATGCGAGAAGTGTTTGAATCTGCATTGAGAGCTAGCCTGTACGACAGTGGGAGATTGATTCGAACGCTTGAATAGTTTGACTTGTAAGTGAGATGTTTATTGCTTGCATGTATTATTATGTATTGTAGTGATAGTGTTCATGCCGTAATGATTGCTATGGATAGTCATTACGCGATGTTTGTGCGATAATAAATGCAGCGCGTAAATAAATCGTGTGAATAATACTTTCGGATATTCACTTCGTGTGATTTGATAGTTTGATATTGCTTCACACTTGCCAGAAAACGAGCCACTATTCTTGCTCTACGCAAGACTCTGACACTGCCAAAACAAAAGTCCTTGTCTATCAAGCCTGTGTCTTTAGTACTCTTCTTTATGGCAGTGAAACCTGGACAACTTAATCACGCCAAGAGAAACGTTTAAACAGCTTTCATATGCGGTGTCTGCGAAGAATACTTGGCATTAAGTGGCAAGACAAAATCACAAATTCTGAAGTATTGGAAAGATCAGGTTGTGTGACAGTTTATTCCATGCTCAGTCTTCGTAGACTTAGATGGATAGGACACGTTAGGAGGATGGATGATGGTAGAATACCAAAGGACATCTTTTTTGGTGAATTAAAGACGGGTAGGAGATCTCAGGGCCGGCCTCTACTACGATACAAAGATGTGTGTAAGCGGGACATGATTGATACAGGCATTGATAATGCACATTGGGAGCACATCACCGCTGAACGTGTTGCATGGAGGGCAACTATCAGAAATGGAATAAAGACAAAGGAGAAAATGATTGCAGATAAAGCACACACAGAGCGTGAGAGACGTAAGCTGGTGCACAATGGTGGAAATGACCATGTTTTCACATGCATCTACAGTGGGCAAACATTTGCAGCAAGAATTGGCCTTACCAGCCACACTCGCCACCGCCATGGGTCGTAGTTATTAAACCTTTTTTTAAGCACAATGTACCAAACTATCGTCTGTCAAGACGGAAAGGTGTTAATGCCAGTGATTTTTGAAACTGATTTAAAATGTATTGTTAAATGAACTTTTGATTTTAAACCAAAAAATGACAGCAGTGTAGTACTGGCACTGACTGCCTTTAAAGTTTAAGAATTTTGTTGACTACAGTTAAGAAAAGTAAGAATGGTATTGCGTGACTTTTATAATTTTATAACGTTGTGGCCCGTTTAACTACAGAAAATTTTAGATATGGCCCTCTGGTTGAAAAGCTTGGGAACTACTGATCTACAGTATCATACATACAATGTCTGCTTTTCAGATAACAATAGCAAACTATTGAACGTAAAATCACACTTAGCTAAACTATACCAAGGTTGAGTGGACGTAAATATCTGAAATCCACTCATTATTTACAAAACCAGTGCCTAAAGACACTTGCAAAAAATAATTTTTCGAACGCGATCTAATCCATACTTTTTTTTTTTTTTTTTTTTTTTTCCAACTTTTATTTCATACAAAGCAATGTGTATTTACAAGTTGTAGTGTGTGTTTCTTTTGTTTGTGTATATTACAGAGCGTTGCCTTTTGTTAGTGTTAAGTGTGACATTGTGAATAAAACATATACATACATATATACAGTTATGATAATATGACATTTGTGGCATAGTGCATGTAGATACACATTCCTTGCATATGCTTCACTTCCACTTCCGCAAGCGGAATGCATGAAACACCTGTCCATCTCTCCCTCTCCTCTCTCTCTCTCTCTCTCTCTCTCTCACACACACACACACACACACACACACACACACACACATACACACTAACACACACGCACACACAATCTCATGCTTTCTGGAGACCGCAGTACATTTAAATGCCCCGCGCTTGGACAATAAACTTTAAACTATCATTTCCATTAAAATATGGCTTCCTTGTAATTTCTGGGTCACTAAGCTCCCGAGGCGAAGGTCGTTGGTGTTGTTGCCTGATGACAAATTTCAGGGTGACGCTCTAGTCCATGATGTCTTTTGTTTGGGTTACAAGAATCAGGGATTTACTACTAGCAATTAGGGTCCATGGTCTGTCCCCAGGGAGATAATTGGTCCAAAATTGTGATAGTGTCTGGGTTTTATATACAATGGGAAGGACTTAAAACCTGGCCACTAGAAGCCACCTTAGCTTACTGGGTACTTAAAGGGCTCATCGAATTTGTTTATACATGGTGGTGCATATTTTTCTTTTGAAACATATCATTACCGTATAACATCATTTTAATACTTAAGATACCGATTTGGTTTAAAGACTGCTACACGCACGCACGCGCGCGTGCGCGCACACACACACTCGTATACATGCGCGTGCAAATTCATGCACCACACACGCACACACACCTGCATCCACACACAGACGCATACATATGTTACTGCCAATGGCACAGACACCCGTCCACAATATATTTCATGTTGCACATTCAAATATAATAATGGGAAAATTAATAATAATAGTAGCAGTAATAATAATAATAATAATAATAATAATAATAATAATAATAATAATAATAATAATAATAATAATAATAATAATAATATAATTGTAAGATTATTAATACCATCAATAAATACATTTACAGTTGTAGTATCCTTTATTTAAAACAAGTTATTTGCTTCTTCTGTAATATGTGCTGTCTTCAGCCAAATATTTTACGAGATTTGCGCTTGTGGGGCTAAGATTAGAATGTTTGCGACTTTTTGTTGATAAAGTTGTTGGACAATTTCTTTCTTGATTGTTCTGTAATTGTATAGGGCTTTGTTTCTTAATGTCCATATAAGATTTCTGTACTCTGCCAATAGAACAAGTAGCTTTGTGTGGGTGTCTTGTGTGGAGTAAGGAATGGAATTTATCATGATTGCTTTGTAAACATCTGTTCTTTGTTTCGAATGAGTGTTTAGATTGTTTTGTAGGAGATTTCTTGTTGGCATGATTGTGTTGCATTCGTAATAGATGTGTTCTTCTGATTCTTGGACGTTCCGTCTACAAAGCTGACACTGTAGTATTTGTTTAGTTATTTTTGCTGTTCTCTCTGTTGTTGGGGTCATGCTGTAAACAAGCCTATATGTAATTTCCCTTGCTTTTGGAGTAATCTGCTTGTTGTGAATATTTGAGAAAATTTCGGTATAATATTTTATGAAATATCTATGTCCTCTTTTAATTCTGAGATGTACCGAAGTTGCTTGTAATTTAACTAAATGCCTGTAGATTGTATGTGTTTTCTTGTGTAGTAATTTTTCATGTCCTTTACTGGCTGAAATACATGTTTTGTAGAACGTTGGGAGAGTGCCAAAATAATGTGATGATGTATTGCTAATAGGTTTTAAAGAAGATAGCCTAATTCCAATGTAATAGTGTGCTAAAGTGTGTTTTTCTGGGTGTTGTAGGATTTCACCTACGTGTTTGATCCTAAGTGCTTGTATTTTGGTTGTGATGTCTTGGAGGGCGATACCTCCATCTTTTTTTGTCTTGCATGAGTGTAGTATGTTTGATACTGTAGATGGTGCTGCCAAACACAAAGCGTCTAATCTCTTTGTTTATGTTTGTGACAGTTTGACGTGGGGGATCTAGGACTGTGCACAGATATAGTATTTTTGGAATTATATATGTATTAACAATGGTACTTCTACCAAATATGGTAGTTGTTTTGTATTTGTATCTCTGTAGCATATCTGTTATTTACTTTTCTAGATTTTGCCAAGTGTCTTTGTGTGTCTGATTTGGTTGACATGGGAAGACTATTCCGTACACTTTATAAGATTGTTTGATGTTAAGTCAAATGGAAAATCCGCCTTATTTTTCCATTTGCCTAAGCCCATTATAGTAGATTTTTGGACGTTTAATTTTGCCCCACTCCCTTTGCCGAAAAACGAGAACGTCTCAAAAATGATCCGTACAGATTTTTCAGTGGACGGAAAGAAAATGGTATCGTCCGCATAAGCACGCAGCTTTTGTTCACCCTTCCCTGGTATGAACGTACCCCTGACATTGTCGTCCTGCCGTATCTTTTCTAGAAGTGGCTCTAGAGCGACAACATACAGTAAAGGGGACAAGGGACATCCCTGTCTCACTGACCTAGTCAACCTGAAAGAATTGGTTAGGGTGTGGTTTAATAGAATCCGACTTTCCGGTTTCAAATATAAAATTTTGACCCATGTCCGAAAATAATTTCCCACGTTGCAGTGTGAGAGAGTTTTGTGGAGGTATGAGTGAGATATTCTGTCGAATGCTTTTTCTTGATCTAAAGAGAGAATTGAGGACTGACAGTTTTTCAGATGTGTGTAGTTGATGATGTCCCTTATGAAGTGTGTGTGTTGCTGGATATTCCGGTGTTGTACACTACATTGCTGGTCTTCATGAATGAGAGATGTCATTACTGGTTTTAATTTATTCGTCAAAGTCTTTGTTAAAATCTTGTAGTCTACATTTAAAAGCGAGATAGGTCTGTAACTCTTTAAAAGTGTCTTGTCAGTGTTCTCCTTCGGAATAAGAGTGATGTAAGACGTGTTGAAAATGGATGGGAGTTCATGTTTGTGGAAAGATTCAGAGAATACTGCTAGTAAAAGGGGACCTAGAAGAGGAAAGAAAAACTGATAGAATTCAGCAGTAATACCGTCAGGGCCAGACGATTTGCCCTTCTGCATTCCACGAACCGCTTGTGTTATATCTGTTAGTGTTAATTCAGTATCTAGTGTTAGTTTCTGTTCCTCTGTGAGTTCTTTTGTGAATTTCATAAAGTGTTCTTGCACGTGCGCCTGTGTGTTTTCCTCTGTATAAAGGTTCCTGTAATAATCTTCAAAGGCTAAGGCTATTTGTTGTGGCTCGACTTGTATATTTCCTTCCCTGTCAATTATCTGACCTATTTGTCTGCTGCGCTGTATGTTTTGCTCTAAAGCTAGGTATTGTTTACTCGGTATCTCTTGTGTTATAGTTTGTAACTTTGTTCGCAGTAAAGCCCCCTGAAATCGATGATGTCTGTGGAGATCTAATTCTTCCTGTAATGCTATGATGTGTGGTGAATTTTTGTCTGTCTGTAGTAAGAGCTTAATTGCATTTTCCAATACTTTTTCTTGTTGTTTTTGCTTGTGTATTACTGCTGCTAGTGTTTGTGTTCTCTCTCGTATAGTTTGTTTAAGTGTCTCACAGAGTTCTCGCGCTTTACCCTCCGGTATATCGCTTGTGTATGTGAGGATCAGTTTTGTTATGCAATCTACATAGTCCTGATTTTGTAAAAGTGTGCAGTTCAGTTTCCAATGGGGAGATCTTCTAAGATGTGGTGTTGCTTGTACTGTGTTTATTGTTGCAACTACCGCCTTATGCTCTGTGAAGTTCAGTGTCTCCTGTAAATGCTTGACTTGTGTTATATGATGTGTTATGGGCGCATAAATTCTATCTAATCGCGCTGCTCTGTTATGCGCATTGTTTGTGTGTGTTGTATCTGTTCCATGGGGGTGCATCTGCCTGTATGCGTCTGTTAGCCCATGGATATCTAAAATTATTTGCAATGTGTCTAATTGATGTTCCTCCTCCCCCGTTGTGTTTCTAATTTGCATTCTTACATCTCCATTTATAAGGTCGTGCGCCGAAAGTACGCAATTAAAATCATCCCCTAGAATGATGTTGTGACCCCGATATGAGCGTGATAATCAATTTTCCAGTGTTTGGTAGAAGAGCGGCTGATTTCTGTAGTCAGGCGGTGCGTGTATGTTGACAATTGTGTATTTATTTATGTTATTTCTCACATGTACTATAGCTATCCTACCCTGACAGTCCCTGTCCTTCTCTATAATCTGCCACCTGTCCGATGTCTGTATTATTGCTGTACCCAATCCGATATGTTGAGTACTAAGACTAAAACATGAGTGTCTTAGACCTAAGCATGTTGTGATATATGATGCGTGTTCATCGGTTTTAACGTTAGCTTCCTGAATGAGTATAAAATCAGGTTTATATTTGTGTATGAGTGGTATAAGATGATTAATTTTGGATCTTATACCTCGAATGTTAATACTCATTATTTTAATTTCCGCTGCCATTTTTGTTGTAAAATAAGAAACGGTTGAGCATAATTATGTTTCTTGTTTCAAAACTGTCTGTATTCCTGTTATCATTTCTGGAGATTGTCAGTAGATTCCTTCGCCGGGCTCGAAATCTCTAAGTCAATAACGAGGCGTGGGGAAGAATCTGACAGGTTTCTTTGTCGTGGTGGTGTGTTAATGTTATCACTGTCTATTTCGGTCATGGCGCTGGTCGTTATCTGTTCAGTATAATTACTTACGGATTTCTTTTTGTTTGACCTGTGCGCTTCAGGCGGTGTAGGGTAGTCGTGGTTGTTGAGGGGCGGCAGCGTGGTAACATGTGTTTGGCAGGCTGGGGGTGTCGAGCTCTCACCGTCAGACAGGCTCTTGGTTGAGCGTCCCCTTTTCCGACTGACCAGCTGGAAACCGTCTTCATCCTCCTTACTATGTTGATCTGTCTGGGAGTTCGAAGTGACTTTTTGTGCCAGTATAGGTGCCTTCTGGGTTTGTACTTTGGCCGGACATTTATTATTCCAGTGGGAGTCTTCCCCACAGACTGTACATGCCGTACGGCGCCCCGGAACTGTGATGAAGAGACGGTGTAGCTTGTCTTCTACTCCGTCCAACTCCATGTCCACGTAATGTGGCAGAGGTTCTTTCGGGTTGCACAGAAATAACCACTTGTCCGTGCTGTTTTCCAGTTTACGCACTTCCGCGTTTATATCTCCCGAAATATCCGCGGCTATTTGCTTCACTGTCTCAATCTTATCCATACGTCCTTTCAGACAGTATGGCTGAACGACGCTCACATACCAATGATTAAATATCCACGACAATAGACTATAGTTCGTTGCTTATCCAAATTATGCGTTACATGTTATATGAATTAAAGAATTTTTATTTAAATTATATAAATGGTGGATAAAACACATTGCAGATATTTAATGTACAGTCATGTTTCTCAAAGTATATTCTTAACACTTTGTATCATATATTTGCCTAGTTTGCAAAAATTATCGTTAATATTTAAAGTATGAATCAATAGTGTTAATTCCCTTTGAAATCACAATAGTCTCCCCCCAATTGTTAAATATTTATGTAATTTAGTGATTATTTCCCTTATATTATTACACATCTTTCGTTATGTTGATTTCAAAGGTTCTCGTAACATTAACTAGAAACTATGGCTGGTTCACTTCTGCTACTATGAATTCCTGCCATGAACAGCTAAACAGGGGCTTTCGCAAACCAAGAGGCATTCTAAGACATGAAGTATGAGTTAGGAACCTCGATGGCCGAGTGGCTAGTATTACTAGTAATCATGTGCGAGGTTAACACGGAGACACATATTATTATTAAGGCATTGATGTTGTGATGTTTGCATCAAGACCCATTTTAAGACATGAGAGTAGTAGGGTTTTAATAAGAGACATTTTAAGACATTTCTTAGATTAATTAAATGAGTTCAGCCACACGACCGGTCTGGCCGTGCGTCTGTGGTGAAAGATTCGTCAGGGGCAACATTAAACGTTCAAAAATCTAAATGGGTTTAGACAGATGATAAAAAGGGCGGGCTTTTCTTCTGACTTAACATCAACAAATCTGATAAAATTGTACGGAATAGTTTTCCTATGTCAACTAAATCATACACATAAAAATACATGGTGGAATCTAGAGATGTTAATAACAGATTTGCTACAGTGGTACAAATACAAAACAGTCACTATATTTGGTAGAAGCACTATTGTCAATGCATAAATAATTACAAAACTACCATATATGTGCAGTATAAAATGACACAAAGTAGTGCAGCTTTACATAACAGGATTACGACACATACAGGACGTTGCGGCAATTAGCCTTCATCAGCAAACAAACTCATACACAAAACACAACATATAGTCACAGAAAAGATCTCCTGTGACTACATTAAAACGTGACGACAGGACGAGAAAATAACAAGATGAAAAAAAAAAAATTAAAGCAGTGAAGAGAAAATGAAACCTGGAAAAAAAAAATGTTCCTGCTTACCTCAGAATTCCGAGCTGTGTGTGAATTCTGAGATAAGTAGGAACTTTTTTTTTTAATTTTCATTTTCTCTATACTGTTTTCATTTTTTTCATCTTTTGATTCTTCTCGTCCTGTCGTCACGTCTTAATGTAGTCACAGGAGATCTTCTCTGTGACTATATGTTGTGTTTTGTGTATGCGTTTGTTTGCTGATGAAAGCTAATTGCCGCAACGTCCTGTATGTGTCGTAAATCTGTTATGTAAAGATGCACTACTTCGTGTCATTTTATATTGTTTACATTTTCACAGATTTACCGCAGTTCCGCCCAAATTTTATTCATATATCTGTGCAGAGTCCTAGACACCCCTCCCCCCCCCCCACCCCCTTTCTCACGTCAGACTGTCACAAACATAAACAAAGAGATCAGACACTTTGTGTTTGGCAGCACCATCTACAGTAGAGGTTCCCAAACCATGGCTCGTGAGCTACTTGTGGCCCCGCCAGCTGTCAGACAGTGGCACGGGAAGCCTCGTTTCAGTCCAGATTTTAAGAGTTCACAATAAAGGAGGATAATGTTGCCGTCTTCATAAATCCGTTCATGTTTCCAGATGCCAAGCTCTGTCAATTACAGCAAAACCTTCAGCACGAAGTAATTGATTTGAAATGCAATTCTGCACTGAGATGTAAATTTCTGGAGCTGCCTGCTTCACCTTCAGCTAATCATATGATTTCATTCTGGCAACTATTGCCTGTTGAACAATTTGAACACTTGCGTTCATTCGCCCAGAGATACATTTGTCGTTTTGATTAGACTTACAGATGCGAGCAGTCATTTTCCGCAACGACCGTTGTAAAAAAAAAAAAACAAGCAACGTTCCAGACTCACCGACAGTAACCTAGCTGCGCTCATGACTTTAGGCACGACAGATGTGTGCTCAGACATTGATAAACTGCCATCTGAACTTAAGTAACTGGTTATGAAGAACAGTTACAATTTGTAAATTAATTACATTAATAGTGATTTTCGAAACTGATTTAAAATGTATTGTTAAATGAACTTTTGATTTTAAACCAAAAAATGACAGCAGTGCAGTACTGACACTGACTGCCTTTAAAGTTTAAGAATTGTGTTGACTACAGTTAAGAAAGGTAAGAATGATATTGCACGACATTTATAATTTTATAACGTTGTGGTCCGCTTAACTACCGAAAATAGTAGATGTGGCCCTCTGGTTGAAATGCTTGGGAACTACTGGTCTAGGTATTTGACCGAAGCATTTATCTCACCTTTTTTCTAATGAAATCTAGCGCTGCTATAACCCCCACTTTAGTCCTGATTTCTTAATTTCTGATTTTCTCTCTTCTTGGTACATTGAGTAGTCTTCTCAGGAATCTCATTTCTGTTGTTATACTTTTTCTTTTCTCTTTTTGTTCTGTTATTGTCCAGGTTTGGCATTGGTAGCATAGAGGTGGTAGGAAGGCTGTGTTGTAGAATGATTTTTTTCAAGCATATATTGGTGCGTGTTTGTTCTTTAGTATTGGTGCTATTTTTCCAATGAGTGGGTTTGCCTTACTGCATCTATTAGCTTATATTTTCGATCTCGTCCTCTGATTTGCCATTTGATGCTATTTTTTTTTTTTTTCGCATATCCTTTACAGGACATCGCTGTCAACTTCAGCATCTTTCAGCTGATTGTTGATTTCTTGGCTAGATTACGCTCAGTAGTTTGCCATTGCTTTCAGAGCGACCGGCTAAATACCCCATAAGTTACCGACGCGGAGAGAACCGCTAACAATTCTCGTTCAACGTCACGTTACTTACTAGAGTATACGAAATTATGGAGAAAGTCGTGTAACCTCTAGATCAGAGAGACCGACTTTGATGATATTATACATCCTAAATCGTCATCACTATTATTTCTAATATTATTATTATTATTATTAACTATACTGTTATTATTAGCCGGCTGCCTGGCCGAGGGGTTAGCAGCTTGCTCCGTTAACTCCGAATACTCTCGTGGTCGACGTGAGCGGACGAGAATTAGAAGTGGTTCGAGTCGCGCCAGTGACTTATGAGAGTATGGAGCCGGTCGCTCAGAAAGTCGTGGCGTGCTGATGAGCGTAATCTAGCCTGGGAATCAACATACAGCTGAAAGATGCTGGTGTTGACCGCAATATCCTGAAACATGATGGAAACGCGGGGAAAAAAATACTGTTATTATTACATTATATTACTATCATCATCATCACTAATACTATTATTATTAACTATATTGTTGTTATTATTATTATCAGTATTATTACCATTACTGTTATTATTACTGTTATTTTGTATCCGACGCTAGCCATGCCTGTGCTGTTCACCCAGACCTGCATGAACACGTCATCGTTAAACGTGAGCTGTGTAGACAACACAAATAAGTCCAAGGCCATCTTCGACGTCTCGGACACCTGGAGAACCCTGGCCATTGTTATTCTAGCGGTTGGAATGATCCTTCAAGGCGTGGCCAAGTCACCCAGGCACCCATTCATCGGTACCTACGTGGACGACAACGTCCCGAAGACAAAAACACCCTTGTACTTAGGTAGGATGTTATATCAATGTTTCACTTAGGTAGGATGTTATATCAATGTTTCACTTAAGTAGAATGTTATATCAATGTTTCACTTAGGTAGGATGTTATATCAGTGTTTCACTTAGGTAGGATGTTATATCAATGTTTCACTTAGGTAGGATGTTATATCAGTGTTTCACTTAAGTAGAATGTTATATCAATGTTTCACTTAGGTAGGATGTTATATCAATGTTTCACTTAAGTAGAATGTTATATCAATGTTTCACTTAGGTAGGATGTTATATCAATGTTTCACTTAAGTAGAATGTTATATCAATGTTTCACTTAGGTAGGATGTTTTATCAATGTTTCACTTAAGTAGAATGTTATATCAATGTTTCACTTAGGTAGGATGTTAGATGAATGTTATACTTGGGTAGGATGTTGATCAAATGTTCAGTGAATGTTACACTTTGGTGGAATGTTGTATGAATGTTTCACTTAGGCAAACTGTTGTATGAATATTGTACTTAGGTAAGATGTTGATCACGGATTGTAAGAATGTTATACTCGGGTATAATGTTCATCACTACTTACATAATAATTTTTTGACGTAATTAGAATGTTGTATGGATGTTTTACTTAGGTAGAATGTTGATTACTGCTTGTATGAATGTTATACTTAGGTAGAATGTTGGTAACAGTTTGTATGAATGTTAAGTGTAAGTAGAATATCTTGTGAATGTATAATGTTGGTGGCGTCTTTAATGAATGTTATACATTGATACAATGTTGATCACGGCTTTTATTAATAGTATACTTTGGTAGACTACTGATCATAGTTGTATGCTTATTACACTTAGGTAGAATGTTGTAGGAATGTTATTCTTATGTAGAACGGTGGTCACTGTTTGTATGAGTGTTTGACGTAATTAGAATGTTGGTGACGAGATGTATTAATATTATACTTAGATATAATATTGGTGACGGTTTGTAAGAAAATTATAATGATAATCAATCACGATTTACATGAATGTTAATTAAGAAGAATGTTGATCATGGATTGTATGACTGTTATCATTATCATCACATAATTATCATTATCAAGTAAGTCAGTCCAAAGACTGAGAGCCGCGGTAGCAGTGTTGCTAGCACGCTTGCCTTCAAACCTAGTTGTTATGTATTCGAAGAACTATCGAGGCGGGTGTTTTACAATTGATCTGATCTCAGAGCTCGACACAGTCTGGATTGGGAACAAGGAACTCTCCTAGGAAGCAAAGGGTGCCGGTGTGTCATTGACCGCATCACATGCAGAGTGCCGATTGACTGATTGGCACCTTGCCGTCTTGACAGACAATAGTTTGTACAGCGGAGTATACCTCTTCATAGCACAAAGCCTGATTTTAGTTTAGATACTATATTTTGCCCATGCATCATGATCCCTCTCTTGGCCTGTCTAGTTTACTCCAGAGAGAAGATAATGCCAGTACGTCTGGGACAATACAAGCTGCAGAAGCTGCCGGATTAACAAAGCAATGCTCTAACTCTCCACCTGTCGGAGCTTCCATCCTAGACCAGTTGCCGACCAAGGTTTAGGGCCTGGTCTGCCCTGACATGACATTTAGTCCTTAGGTTGCATTTCCTCGCACTAGAGTAAGGCGTGTACCATCCCAATTGCACTCCTCCGCCCGAAGCTGTTGGCACGATGTGGAGTGTCGGATTTGGTGAAAGCTGCCTAATTTTCGGCGCTAACAGAAAACGGGCGATACTGTCTATCGTCATATCTAAGACCTAACGTACATCCAATGTGACTTAAGGATTATGAAAGGGTTCTTTACCATACAAACAATACACCTCTAGCCTGCTCCGTGTCGTAGGACTTACAGATGCAGTTCGTAATCCCGCATATCGTGTTCGAAACACAGCTGCGGCCGATTTGACAATAGAACGCTTTGCGTTGTTTTGTTTGTTTTGTTTTTCTAAATTAAAATTGTATTTGTGCCGGTCGTTCAGAAAACAAAGGCAAACTACTGAACGTAGACTTGCCAAGAGATCACAAACAGCCAAATAATGCTAGAGATGACTACAACCTCCTGTAAATGATATGCAACTGATTATTTTTTTTAACAGCGATAGTATTTCCTTTTTATATTCTAGAGTGGCAGTGTCTCCTTTTTATCTTCTAAAGTGACCTTATCTTCGTTTTATATTCTAGAGTGATGTTATTTTTTTTTCTTATCTTCAAGAGTGACAATACCTCCTTATTTAATACATATCTATTTCACTACCTCCTGGTTGGAAAATGTAGACGCAGTCAGTCAGAATGTTTTTGATATATCATGAGACGAAATGAATGTGAACACTTAGTAACAACATGCAGATGTGATGGAAACAGAGCATGGAGAAGACAAAAAGGTAATACCCTAGTTTCTAAGCTAAGTGGCGTACCTGGGACAAGGAAACAGACTTGATTCGAGACTCTGGTGATCGTGTGAGATGGAGAACTATAATCGGCCACGTTAAACGGCATTTCGTGTGATTATAATGATGATGATGATGATGATGATGATGATGATGATGATGATGATGATGATGATGATGATGATGATGATGATGATGATGATGATGATGATGATGATGATGATGATGATGATGATGATGATGCTGATGATGATGAACTTGTTTTCTCCTGTCCAGGTATTATAACAGGGTTATCTATTTTCGGGCCAGCCATAGCTTTTGGAATTGGGGGTGTGTTCAGCAGCATGTACATCACATTAGAAGGTAAGCGGGGAGTTTGTCCAGTATCACATATATCACATTAGAAGGTAAGCGGGGAGTTTGTCCAGTATCACATATATCACATTAGAAGGTAAGCGGGGAGTTTGTCCAGTATCACATATATCACATTAGAAGGTAAGCGGGGAGTTTGTCCAGTATCACATATATCACATTAGAAGGTAAGCGGGGAGTTTGTCCAGTATCACATATATCACATTAGAAGGTAAGCGGGGAGTTTGTCCAGTATCACATATATCACATTAGAAGGTAAGCGGGGAGTTTGTCCAGTATCACATATATCACATTAGAAGGTAAGCGGGGAGTTTGTCCAGTATCACATATATCAAATTAGAAGGTAAGCAGGGGTGTCATAAATGTCACATTTGAAGGTAAACGTGGAGTCTGTCCAGTGTCACATATATCACATTAGAAGGTAAGTGGGGAGTTTGTCCAGTATCACATATATCACATTAGAAGGTAAGCGGTGAGTTTGTCCAGTATCACATATATCACATTAGAAGGTAAGCGGGGAGTTTGTCCAGTATCACATATATCACATTATGAGATAAGCAGGGGTGTCATAAATGTCACATTTGAAGGTAAACGTGGAGTTTGTCCAGTATCACATATATCACATTAGAAGGTAAGCGGGGAGTTTGTCCAGTATCACATATATGACATTAGAAGGTAAGCGGGGAGTTTGTCCAGTATCACATATATCACATTAGAAGGTAAGCGGGGAGTTTGTCCAGTATCACATATATCACATTAGAAGGTAAGCGGGGAGTTTGTCCAGTATCACATATATCACATTAGAAGGTAAGCGGGGAGTTTGTCCAGTATCACATATATCACATTAGAAGGTAAGCGGGGAGTTTGTCCAGTATCACATATATCACATTAGAAGGTAAGCGGGGAGTTTGTCCAGTATCACATATATCACATTAGAAGGTAAGCGGGGAGTTTGTCCAGTATCACATATATCACATTAGAAGGTAAGCGGGGAGTTTGTCCAGTATCACATATATCACATTAGAAGGTAAGCGGGGAGTTTGTCCAGTATCACATATATCACATTAGAAGGTAAGCAGGGAGTTTGTCCAGTATCACATATATCACATTAGAAGGTAAGCGGGGAGTTTGTCCAGTATCACATATATCACATTATGAGATAAGCAGGGGTGTCATAAATGTCACATTTGAAGGTAAACGTGGAGTCTGTCCAGTGTCACATATATCACAGTAAGAGGTAATTGACATTTAGGTCACGATGGAAGGTAAGCAGGTGTATGTTCAACGTTATATATGTCGCATTAGTGGATAGGCAGGGAGTATGTTCATTTTCACATGAATATCCATTGGGATATCCCTTTGAGGCCACTAAAACAATTCATGAATAAACACACACGTACTGTTTGCCGCCGGTATAAGTAGAAGAAAGAAGAAGGAATGACAGGACGCATTAGACAACATAACAATTGAAAACTATAGTTCTCATCTCATCTCATCTCATCATGTTCCTCTTGTACCTTGCGGTGTCGAGGTGAAGTATAAACATCGTGAGAGTGCCCGATTATGGGCTTCATATATCGATATTCCCAAGGACTCTGCTATTCCCTCCGTCCAACATTTACGTGGTCGGCCTCTTCCTCTGTTTTCATCTGGTCTGTACATCATTGCTTGTTGTGGTATGCTGTTGACTGATAACCTACTTGCAATGGCCAAATCATTTGACTTGCTTCTTTCTAATAAAATCTAGTGCTGCTTTAACCCCCACTTTAGTCCTGATTTCTTCATTTCTGATCTTATCTCTTCTTGATACGTTGAGTATTCTTCTCAGGAATCTCATTTCCGTTGTTGTGATTTTTCTTTTCTCTTTTTCTATCATTGTCCAGGTTTGGCATTGGTAACATAGAGTTGGTAGGAAGATTGTGTTGTAAAGTGCTTTCCTAGTAGTTATTGATACATGTTTGTTCTTTAGTATTGGTGCCATATGTCTAATGAGTTGGTTTGCCTTATTGCACCTATTTTCGATCTCGTCTTCTGATGTGCCATTTGATGATATTATACTTCCTAGGTACTTGAAACTTAAAAACTATAGTTAAAGACCGATATTCGAACCTGTCACCTCCAAATGACGACAAAGCCTCGCTAACTAACAAACTAACTTGTAATTTACGTCTCCAAGTCATGTACGAGAAGTCAACAGTATAGTCCAACTGACTGATTTAGGGGTTGAACCCGCTACCTGGGCATCAGAACACCGGGTGTTTCAAAGCGTGCCCTCTTATCCATTAGACCATGCTGACCTTGTATGACCTTTCATTATTGTATTCAACACAATCTATGCAAGGCAAACATTCTTGTATTATAAACATTCTATGCAAGGCAAACATGCTTGTATTATAAACATTCTATGCAAGGCAAACATTATTGTATTATAAACATTCTATGCAAGGCAAACATTCCTGTATTATAAACATTCTATGCAAGGCAAACATTCTTGTATTATAAACATTCTATGCAAGGCAAATATTCTTGTATTATAAACATTCTATGCAAGGCAAACATTCTTGTATTATAAACATTCTATGCAAGGCAAACTTTCTTGTATATAAACATTATATGCAAGGCAAACATTCTTGTATTATAAACATTCTATGCAAGGCAAACATTCTTGTATTATAAACATTCTATGCAAGGCAAACATTCTTGTATTATAAACATTCTATGCAAGGCAAACATTCTTGTATTATAAACATTCTATGCAAGGCAAACATTCTTGTATTATAAACATTCTATGCAAGGCAAACATTCTTGTATTATAAACATTCTATGCAAGGCAAACATTCTTGTATTATAAACATTCTATGCAAGGCATACATTCTTGTATTATAAACATTCTATCCAAGGCAACCATTCTTATATTATAAACATTCTATGCAAGGCAAGCATTCTTGTATTATAAACATTCTATGCAAGGCAAATATTCTTGTATTACAAACATTCTATGCAAGGCAAACTTTCTTGTATTATACCAATCTATGCAAGGTAAACTTGCTTGTATTTTAAACAATCTATACAAGGCAAGCATTCTTGTATTATAAACATTTTATGCAAGGCAAACATTCTTGTATTATAAACATTCTTTCCAATGCACACATTCTTGTATACTAAACATTCTTTCCAAGGCAGACATTCTTGTATTCTAAACATTCTATACACGGCAGACATTCTTGTATTCTAAATATTCTATACACGACAGACATTCTTGTATTCTAAACATTCTATACACGGCAGACATTCTTGTATTTTAAACATTCTATACAGGGCAAACATTCTTGTATTCTAAATATTCTATACAAGGCAAACATTCTTGTATTCTAAACATTCTATACAAAGTAAAAAAATTTGTATTCTAAACATTCTATAGAAGGCAAACATTCTTGTATTCTAAACATTCTATACAAGGCAGACATTCTGGTATTCTAAATAATCTATATGTGGCAAACATTTTGGTACTATAAACAATATATACAAGGCAAACATTCTGATATTCTAAACAGTCTATACAAGGATGACATTTTTGCATTCTGCACATTCTATATTTTGGCAAACATTCTTGTATTAAAATTCATCTATTTGCAGCACAAATTGTGCACTCTAAACTACATAGTTGCAGCAAACATTCTTGTATTCTTAACCATCTATTACAACAAAAATGTTGTATTCTGCACAATCTTTCTGTAGCATTCATTCTTATATTTCAAAACATCAATTTGCAGAAACAAACATTTCCCCACGTGACCCAAGATGGCTGGGTGCGTGGTGGCTGGGGTTCCTGGTGTTTGGAGGATGCGGTATCATAGTTGCCATCCCGTTGATCTTCTTCCCTCGGCGCTTCCGAAAACAGGAGCAATTGACAGCTGTGGCAGAGATGAAGAACATCGGCAAGAAACCACTCATCAGATGCTTGTTTGACTTTAAAGGTGAGCTTAGGGCTGGAATAATTAGTTATCACCATCAATATCTTCCACTTTTGCGTTGGGAGAAATAAGTGGCCATCCAGCGCCCAATGGATTTCACGGGATAGTGTCGTTCCGTGTGATTGAAGAATGTATTTTATGTTGTCAATCCATCATTATCTTCTCGGGTATCCTCTTCCTCTCGTAGCAGGCGTTATTTTATATAGGGCCAGTGTTGGTAGTTGATGGTGTTGCATTCTAACCAGATATCCAGATCATTTGATCTTCTGTTTATCAATGCATGTGGTACAAGGCGTTGATCACACTGTCTGTCTGATAACACCATTTCTCACTCGTTCTCGGGTGGTTAAGTTGCCAGTTCTCCTAAAGCATCTCATCTCACAGGTGTTGATTGTGCGTAATTGTGATTTAGATAATGCCCAAGTTTGACATTGGTATCATAGGGTTGGTGTGAATGTGCTATTTATTATTAGTAATCCAAACATATAAATCAATCAATCATGTGCCATGCCGGAAAGCGTGGGCGGTCATGATTCGCCATTTCACTCGATCACCAGAGTCGTGGATCAGCTCAGTGTTCCTGTCTCGTCCATGCCATGTGGCCAAGCCATCCAGGTATTTTCCTCTCGGTCTTCCTCTTGGTCTGTTCCCTTCGATCTTGCCAGTTGTCACTAAGTTCTCCAGTCCATTTCTTCTCATAACATGTCCAAAAAATGTTGACTGTCTACGTCTAAACATATAAAATACATTGGTAATATAGATTAAGGTGGGTTTGCTTGGGACTGGAGTAGTAGAAAATCGACATTTCGGTTAGCACTTCTGGATGGTTTATATAGGCGGCCGTTAGTAAATCCTTCTATACTCGTTGGTCAACGTAAGCGGACCGCCTAGAAAATGGACCGCATAGTTCAAACTTAGGTCAGATATCCAGGTCACGGGAAGTAATTGTGATATATGAAACCATGTGTGTGCGAGGGCAGGGTAGGCCGACGTGGGAGTGGGGGTGTAGTGGTGAGGGCTCAGGTGTGGGGTTTAAGGTGTGGGCGCATGGGGTTGGGCTAAGCAGTTCGAACCCTCGGGCCGCGACGGGCGTCATATGAAAACTGTTATAAGTAAAAATGTAAATATGGTGGTTATATGATCTGTAGAGGGACGTAGTGGCTTATACACTATCATCATACGGATTACAGCTCTTCAAATGAAAAGCGTAATAAGTAAAAATTTAAATATTGGGGTTATATAATCTGTAGTTGGTCGTAGTGGCTTATACGTTATCATCATACGGGTTACAGCTTGAAAACGTTAATAAAGTAATGATGCTGGATAGTAGTGGGTGTAGTGGTCAGGATGTGTGTGTTGTGTGCGTGTGAGTGGTGAGGTGGGGTTACAGTAATCTTCCTCTGGATGGGGTAGTGGCTGTGGAGTGGGTGTAAGATGGATTTTCGTTGTAATGAGGTGGACGGGTCGAGTCGTGAAGTGGTTGTAGGGTGCAACCTGGGAGGCAGTGTGGCTAGCGAGGAGGTCAGCGTGGCTGAGTGTATGACCCAGTGGTCGGCGTGGCTGAGTGTATGACCCAGTGGTCGGCGTGGCTCAGTGTATGACACAGTGGTCGGCATGGCCGAGGGTAGGGCTCATAGGTCGGCATGGCAGATGGTATTAAACGGTGGTCACAGTGGCTAAGGGTGTGACACAGTAGTCGCTGATGCTAAAGGTATGACTCAGCAGGCGGCATGGCTGATGTATGACCCAGTGGGCGGCGTGGCTGAGAGTATGGCACAGTGGACGCCGTGGCTGAGAGTAGTGCTCATAGGTCGGCATGGCAGAGGATATAACACAGTAGTCACCGTGGCTGAGAGTATAACCCAGTGGTCGGCGTGGCTGAGGGTAGGCTTTTAAGTCGGCATGGCAGGGGGTATGACTCGTATTTTATGTATGGTTTTCTTGCTCTCGCTCACTCTCTCTTATCTCTGTCTATGGCTTTATCTGCTTCTCTCTCCTTTCTCTGTCTCTTGCTTTCTTTGCTTCCCTCTCCTGTCTCTGTCTCTTGATTTCTCTGCTTCCCTCTCCTGTCTGTCTCTGGCTTGCTCTGCTTCCCTCTCCTTTCTCTGTCTCTTGCTTTTTCTGCTTCCCCCTCCTGTCTCTGTTTCTTGCTTTCTCTGCTTCTCTCTCCTGTCTCTGTATCTTGCTTTCGCTGCTTCTTTCTCCTGTCTCTATCTCTGACTTTCTCTGCTTCTCTGTCAGCTGCCTCCGAACTCAGGCTTGTCCTCTTACCTATGCCCCTCAAACCTGTCTTTCACCCCCTCCCCCACCTCTCTCTCTTGTTTCCATCCGCCGTCTCTTCCTCCTCTCTTCTCATTCTTCCTTTCTTCTATCTCTCTCTATCTCTCTCTCTCTCTCTCTCTCTCTCTCTCTCTCTCTCTCTCTCTCTTCTGTCCATTTGATGTCTCTCAATTTTCTCCTTAAGGTCTCTTTGGTGTGTCTATCCGATCTCCCTTTCACCCCTGCCTCTGTCTTTTTGTCTCTCTCCTTCCTCCCCTCTCTCATATATATATATATATATATATATATATATATATATATATATATATATATATATATATATACACACACACACACACACACACACACACACACACACTTAATTTGGATATCAGAGACACACTAGCAGGAATGCTCAAACTGATCGACATATCTGAGATGCACACTAGTAGGAATTCTCAAACTGTTCAAGTGTATATCAAAGGCTGTATTTACCAGATACACATTGGCAAGGCTTCTAAATCTGTTCACGTGGATAACAGATACGTGCTATGGGGCTTCTAAAATTGTTTTCTCTTGCGACTCACTTTTCAGACAGAATGTTTCAATGATATATCAAAGCTGTGTATAAACATTCTATTTTCAAAATCATTCTGTAATTTGTCTTCGACTCCCCAATACGTAAGAGCCTATGTTGGCACTAATCTAGCCATAGGTCTGGTGGGCAAAGACTCCGCCAACTCAATTGACTATAATCAATTCAAGTATGGCTATACGATGTATGCCTTTGACCTGAGTCCCAGTTTACTGGACGGAGCCAGTTTGAGATGCCGAGGTCTGGGTTTTTAACATTGGAATTTAAGTTTAACACACCCACCCTAGAGCCATTACACGTCGTTGTCTACGCAGAGCATAATAATAATCTCCAAGACCAGACAAGTGCTAACAGATTACGCCTCATAATGGACACACAGCAGATTACAAGAATACTACTAGCTGATACGTATGTTCGTCGGCTACAGGTCAGAGGTGCGGTCGAGATCAGCTACCTAGACACCTAGATAGAAACAGACCCGCGGCTCATGTCCTAAACACTGACCCTAGTGATAAACCCGGTTCCCATTGTACTGCATGTACTATGATGGGTCAGGCAAATGTGAGTATGTCGACTCATTTGGTTTACCAACCTTTCACGTTGACTTTGTTAAGTTTATTTACCATCATTCAGACACACCGCTTATGTATAATACACGTGTCCTGCAAGATGTGCTAAATAACGTCTGTAGCCTCTGCGATATCTATTTCATCATGATGAAAGATCGTGGGGTGAGCATGACCCGCATTATTTAGCCCTTGTCAAACATACATCGGGTCAACGATCGGGTAATAGGTCGCTTAGTCATGCCATACGTAAAGCAGAGTCAGCGGAGATGATAAAACTGACTGAAACCAGTTTACGCTCAGACTCTAGTATATAAAACCGAGGCTGGTAACACTTGCTAATTGTGATTCGCAGATGATTACAGAACGCACCACTGCTAACTGGCTTTACTTGATGCGTAATGGTGACACTGTTAGATCAGTGGTCACTGGTGATACGGCCGTGTTTATCTCACCCTACAGAGGATCACCAAAGTTACACATCCGTCGATCCTATTGAGAATCCGAGAAAATGTCTCCTACTAAGATGAGGATGAAACTCGGTCGTCAGGAATATTAACAGATCATAGATATGCATAGTGAGATCCTTGCTGACTTTGATCCACTAAATCAAGTTAACTAAGTCAGTAACTATGTCAAACAAGACACTAACTGAAGCAAACAGATCAGTAACCAAGACACTCAAGTGAGTGCTCAAGTCGAACAGTGCACTAAACAAAGCCACAAAGTCTATTATCATAACTCCACTACTCAACCCAGTCAGATGTGTGATTAGCCCAACCAGATGTTTGATGCGCCCGATAGCCAGCTGTCTAATAGTCTACCAAACTATACTCCGATGTCTGCCCACCAAGTAGGAGTCCCCTACACCACAAGTGACAACTCAGACTACCAAGAGCCAGTCTACTCAGACACTGGTGTGAAGAAGTCCAGAAACAATATACATTGTGTCTGACGATTTATGTGTAAAAAACAAAAAAAAACAAAAATTTTAGTGTTCTTGCTTTTTGATATATGGTGTCTCCTTTTCATCTTTGACTTTGTTCTTTTTGTCTCTTGTTGCATTGTGTTTGCAGATATTTGTGACTTTGTACTTGTGTGATACTGTACTTTTGACTTTGTTCTTGTCTCTGTTCCAGTGTTCTTGATTCTCTCCTTCCAATGTGTATTTGTTCTTGGCTGTATGTATATGTCAATTGTTCAACAACTTTGCGCCACCATCAACAGCCACAGTCATCAAGAAAAAACAACCTCTTGCAGCAGTCAACATGAAAACAAGAAAGACAAGAAATACGAAAACAAGGCGGAAAAGCAAGGAAAGAAAGAGAGGACTACAAGTCAACCATACCACTGAAATAACCATCAAATAAAAAATTTGATTTTCATAGCTTTTATTATTACCAAAAAAACTGTGTGAGCACTTTTACTGACAACAGCATAAATGTGCATTTTCTGTACATTCACATATAGTATGAAAGACCCGCGAAAAAAAAATGCGACATTCAGCTTTCACCAACACACATTCTCTCAACTGTTTACATAGCAAAATCAGTAATATAAATGACAGTCAATGAGATCACAGTTACTACACATATGTTCAACACAAATGACCACTTTACAGTTTTAATAGACCACACAACAGTCTTCATTGTCCACAAATATTATAGGCATATAATAATAAACGATCAATAAAGTAGAAAACGTCTCACGATGTTCTTAATAATAATCGAGTGAGATGGTCGTTGTCTAGGTTACACTGCTCCTTGTATGTCACTACGGAGTGTAAGTTGAGCTACTCACCTGTCTCACAATACAACTCACCCCCGCAGTACACATCCACCAGTCATTAAACAAGATTGAGTTGGCGCACATAATCCTTTAATGCAGAAAGAACACGGACAAACGGAACATAATTCTATATCCAGAAACAATATAATCCATAGAATATATATATATATATATATATATATATATATATATATATATATATATATATATATATATATATATATATATATATATATATATATATATATATATCCTCCTCACAACTTAACACGCACACATCACTGCCTTCTCAAGGACTGCTTAATCTCAAATTCACAATACAGTTATCCAACTCCTATCCACGGCTGGACCTCACACAATACAACCCACACACTTTGGGTTCAGGCCTCCATTAACTATCCAATCCTCACTGGTATTTAGACCTGCCTTCAAAGCTCGGAGAACCACACAGGACGGAGATCTCTATCTCACTCCGCTCCTCTCCATAGACTACCGAACACTCGGAGTCCAAAACATCCACTGTCCACAGCAACCCGACTCTTAGTCGGTCCCAGCTTCAACTGCCCCAAGTCTCCTGACTTCACACAAAAATACACTGTCTCTCGCCCCATCCACCCTGGGGGTCTCCATCTACCCTAACCATTATTTCTCATGGCTGGTTGGTTTTTTTCGAAGCCCGGCTACAAGTCACTCACCTCAATGTCAATGACCCAGGCATATGTCACACGTATATACAGTATTTACACGCTATGTTAAATATTTACACTAATAAGAAGCAGGAAAATGGTATGCGTGTTATATGTCTAATGATGAGGTGGTAACATTGTCTGCATGTACTTGTCTTTTAATATAGAAATAGGATAGAGAGATAAAGAGCTGTAGATACATTTGTTGCATGGGCAAATATGTGGTGTGTCATCATACACACTGACAAGTGTAGCACCACCCTATTTACCCTCTCTCCAAACAAAAGACAGGGATGATCCAGATAAATGGAACACCCTAAGAGAAGATAAAGAACCAACATACCTTGGAGTAACATTTGATGGCAGGCTGACATGGAGAAAGCACATCAAGAAAGCAGTAGCAAAAGCCAGAAGGAAAATAGCCATTCTGAGAAAGCTAAGTGGAACCACATGGGGAGCCAGTGGGAAAATACTTAGAAATGTTTATCAACAGAGCATACGACCACACCTGGAATACGGGTCAACTGCGTGGTGTTCGGCATCAAAAACCACACTACAAGAGCTGGACAAGGTGCAAAATCAAGCACTTAGAGTCACCACAGGAGGGATGAGATCAACCCCTATAGTGGAAATGGAGGCGGTGGGGAGGACACAAGCACTGAGAGAGCGCAGAGATACGAAAACACTAATACAAGCAGAAAAGTTCCTCAGCTTGCCAGACCACCCTATGAAGAACAGATTTGAAAACCTAGCTATGGGGCGGTTGAAAAGAAGTAGTTTTATCCACCAGGTCAAACGACTCTGCAGAGAAACCACCGATCTGCCCACAGTTGGTGTCCCCCTAACAACTATTCTAGAGCGAACTCCATGGAAAGATGAACATAGACTATCATTACAAATCCAGACAAACGTGAGAGGAATATTTGACAAGGAAGAACAGAACAGTGTGCAGCGCAGAACAGCCACTCTCAGCTTCCTTGATGACGAATACCCACAGGACCTCTGGATCCGAGTCTACACAGATGGGTCAGCACAAAATGCTGTTCAAAATGGAGGAGCAGGAGTGTACATAGAATACCCAAATAATACTAGGGACACAGCCAGAGTACCGACAGGAACGTACTGCCATAACTATGATGCTGAAATTGAGGCAATCAAGATAGCAACAGAGAAATTACTAAATACCAGCAATGGTACACAACCTGTGGTGCTATTGACAGATGCAAAATCAGTACTCGAGGCGCTCCTCTCTGGGAAATTGCCAGTACTAAGAACACTACTTTCTGAACTTAGCAGTCAGCATTAGGTCACCATACAGTGGATACCATCCCACTGTGGAGTACCCGGAAACGACAGAGCTGATCAACTGGCTAAGGAAGGAGCCAAAGGAGAACAGTCTGATGTGCCCGTTACATAACACCAAAAGAAAAGAATGATCAAATCAGTCAGAAAGCCACTAAAACCTGCTCAAGATGACTACCACATTATGGACAGACCAGAACAAGTCATTATTCTGCGCATTAGAACAGGACACAATATATTACGCAACCACATGTATACAAAATTCAAGATTGGTGAAACAACCATGTGCACATGTGGATTGGCGTCGCAGACAGCAGAGCACATACTCCAAGACTGCCCAAAATATAACATATCTAGGCAAATCTTCTGGCCTAGAGAGAAGACAGTGGAAGATACACTCTATGGACCGTTGTGTGAACTGAAAAAGACAGTTAAATTCATACAAGAGACAGCATTGCAGTAAGAAGAAGAAGAAGAAGAAGAAGAAGAAGAAGAAGAAGAAGAAGAAGAAGAAGAAGAAGAAGAAGAAGAAGAAGAAGAAGAAGAAGAAGAAGAAGAAGAAGAAGAAGAAGAAGAAGAAGAAGAAGAAGAAGAAGAAGAAGAAGAAGAAGAAGAAGAAGAAGAAGAAGAAGAAGAAGAAGAAGAAGAAGAAGAAGAAGAAGAAGAAGAAGAAGAAGAAGAAGAAGAAGAAGAAGAAGAAGAAGAAGAAGAAGAAGAAGAAGAAGAAGAAGAAGAAGAAGAAGAAGAAGAAGAAGAAGAAGAAGAAGAAGAAGAAGAAGAAGAAGAAGAAGAAGAAGAAGAAGAAGAAGAAGAAGAAGAAGAAGAAGAAGAAGAAGAAGAAGAAGAAGAAGAAGAAGAAGAAGAAGAAGAAGAAAAGCTTCTGTGTTGTGTGTATGTGTAGATAGACGTGTCTTGTGTCTTGAATCCTATGTTTGTGCTGTCTGTGTGCCGAACACATTCAAAAATGTGTCTTTGTTGAATGTGCTGTTGTTTTGTTTTGTAATACCTTTGGTACTTGTTTTATCATATTCACCAAAATAATTATACATTTTACTACACAAGGATATCATTCCTTTTCCCTCGTACTCTAGCTTGGGTTCGAACTGTCATTCGTATTGACTTCGATCTCCAACCACCCCTCCTACCGAGGGGTGGGCGCACGGGGTCGGGGCGACAGGGCGGATAGGCCGCACACACACACACCACAGATACTTCACTTCACCTACCTTGACCTATGTTTGAAGTATGAGGTCCTTTTTTCTATGAGGTCCGCTTATGTTGACCAACGAGTATGTAAGGATTTACTAACAGCCGCCCATATAAACCGCCCAGAAATACTAACTGAAACGTCAATTTTCTACTTCTGACTGCCCCCCTCAGCTCGTAGAAAACTGTAGTTATAAAACCCAAGCAATTGTGAACAAGTATACAAATGGATTGAAAATCTATTAGTTGATGTGCAAAGGTGCAATGAGTAGGTAGATGGTAGACACGCTGAAAGAAAGAAAGACAGACAGACAGGCAGACAGACAGACAGACAGATAGACAGACAGACAGACAGACAGACAGACAGACAGACAGACAGACAGACAGACAGACAGACAGGCAGGCTGGCTGGCTGGCTGGCTGGCTAGCTGGCTGGCTGGCTGACTGACTGACTGGCAAGCAGACAGTCAGACTATCCAATTGGACCGTGGGGTACAAGCGTTGGATTGTGGGAAGATGGATTGGGGGATACATGTACAAACGGATAGTTAAATTGATTGATTGATTGATTATTTGATTGATTGATTGATTGATTGATTGATTGATTGATTGATTGATATAAAGCATTGGGATAAGCTGTATTTTAATTTCCGCTGCAGATTTCCTACATTCGATGTTCCGGCTCCTGTTGAACCCTGTCTACGCATGCGTGGTTTTTGGAGTTGGCATAAATCTACTAGCAGTCAGTGGCCTGATGGCATTTATGGCCAAATACATTGAAACACAGTTTACGGTTACCGCCAAACAGGCCAATTTGACATTAGGTGAGTCTGGTTCCTGCAACAGAATTTTTATACAACTTTCAAGTACCTATCTATTTAAATATTGAGCACAACCCACTACTGGCAACGCCGATCGCATTCTGGTATGAACCTAAGGCCTATCCGCGTCAATATGGAAGCAATATACTCGAGTTTCGCCCTCGTTTGAGCTCGTCAGTAGTGCATATCCCTGACCGGATCCGGAAACAGTCCCGGATCACGCGTGTGAAGCGGGTGTGTAACCACGCGGCACACACTGGACACACCAAATTATCACAACAGAACATCACAACGCTACCCATCGTAGGCTATGCTCAAGATTGCCCAATCGCCGCGACCGACGTCCGTCAGTCGATGGGACCCGAACGATCAGGACTTCTCACTGGCAAGGAACACCAGGCCTCCTAAATCCAGTGAGCAATAATCAATTGATTATGTGGTTGTTTCGGGATTTGAAATTTAAATATTGAGCACAACCCACTACTGGCAACGCCGATCGCATTCTGGTATGAACCTAAGGCCTATCCACGTCAATATGGAAGCACTATACTCGAGTTTCGCCCTCGTTTGAGCTCGTCAGTAGTGCATATCCCTGACCGGATCCGCATATCCCTGTCTGTCTGTCCGTCCGTCCATCTAGCATCTGCTTGATCGTCCATCTGTCTGTCTGTCCATCTATCTGCTATCTGTCTATCCATCCATCTGTCCGTCATTTGTCCGTACATCCGTCTTGTCTTTATGTCAGTCCGTCTGTCAACATTTGGTTTTATGTTTCTTGTATATAACCAACACTTCTATCGTCCTATGATTCAAATTGAGGTCGATTCTTCTTCTTCTTCTTCTTTCGTTCGCTTGAAATATGTCTATAACTGCAATGTTGTCTCTTGTATGAATCCAACAGTCTTTTTTAGTTCATTCAGTGGTCCATAGAGTTTATCTTCCACTGTTGTCTCTCTAGGCCAGAAGTTTTGCCTGGATATGTTATATTTTGGGCAGATGTTTCAGTCTACAATCATTGTATCTAAAGTTGAATGTAGTTCCTTCTGTCTTGTTGCTATCAAGACGACAACATCATTATAACGTAAATAATTGTTATATTTTGCGTTGGCTCGCTTTGAACTCAAGTAAAAAGCTTGCAGTAGTTATAGTAGCACTGGGCTGACTTTTGCGTGTGGTTTAGCAGTGTCCCATGCCATCAGGAGAACCCACTCACACTTCAGGGGTACTTGTAATTTACTTCCCTAAGTCCAGGAAGAGAAGTCAACATTCTAGTCCAATTGGCCGGTGTAAAGGCTATTTTATATTATGACTACACAAACCGCTGTCCCTGACATATTTTATACAGATATTATTATAGGGTGTATTTTTAATAACTGCAGATTTTGAAAATATTGCTGGTCCAAGTTTTGTACTCACCCTCTGTAAAGTTCATGTAACATAATAGGTAAATACAAAACTTGGATTGGCAATATTTTCAAACACTGTACAGTCATTAAAAATACACTCTGATATGCTCGTTACTAAAGAATAAGTCTTAAGTAAATAAGGTCTGTCAGCAATGAGAGTCATGGCGACTGCCAATATCGAGCAAAGACTGCTAATACTTCTGTTCCAAGGACTTGTACTTTCACGCATCGAGTATGCCCTGGCCATCCTCACTGTCAGCCCTACACAGATTGGAAGACTCGAAAAGGTACAAAACGAAGTCATGCGCATCATTTTGGGCTGCACGAGAGACACCAGCTGTGTAGCAATGAGATACCTCCTTGACTTCCCGACAATGGAACACAGGATCAAGATCTGGAGAGCTCGTGCATACTTAAAAATAAGTGCAGATGAGCAGCACCCTCTGCATGACGCTATATTGAGAGAAAAGAGTGACAGGCTAAAGAGGGGCAAATCATGGATGGGTCGGGCGGAGGATGTCGTCAGACAGGTCTGCAGTCTTACCAGTATCAACCCCGGCAAGGAATGGATGCCGGTGCCTCCAGCCTTTAAGTGCACTTTCTCCTGCATTATCACACTCGACAGACGGTGCAGAGAGCAGAACCCTGCCGCTGTCAATGCAGAGGTTAACGCGCTCATCTATGAACACTCAGATAGCCCCAAAGTGCTCATCTATACAGATGGATCTGTTGTAAAGCATCAGAGAAGTGCGTGGGCATTTACAGCCCGTTCAGCGGGCCGAACCGTTCAAGAATCCAGTGGTGCCCACTCTATGACCACGAGCAGCATGACGATGGAGGTGATGGCAGTTACACAGGCTTTCATATGGCTGGAATCACAGCATTATACCAACGTGTGTGTACTAAGTGATTCAATGAGCATGATTCAGAAGGTCGAAGCTGGATCTGTACGTAGACAGTGGACTGAATCGCTGCGGAAGTCTGTTGTCCGTAAAGTCACCTTCATCTTCGTCCCGGGACATGCGAGAGTCGAGGGAAATGAACGAGCTGACAAACTGGCTGGCTCTGCGCCCCCTGTAGATGGCCAGCCCATGGATCGTGCCGATGTTATTAACGTCCTTAAAGATTTGGCGAGAACAGAGGATTTTGACGTCAGTGATTCCACATCGCTGTCCAGGATGAAAGACCTGGGAGTAAGAATCGGCACAGCCAGACGCGAGAGGTACATCGGGAAAACAAAGTGCCTCGTCAACCAACACAGAACTGGCACTATTAGCCACCGGACGCTGATGCATATGCTGGGGAGGGGGGGGGAGGATCTGAGCACCTATGGACATGTCCGGAGTGCAACGAAGATACCCCAACTGATAACTGAACTGATAACTGAAGTCTTAAACATAGTTGACAGGAGCCAAGTTGGGCTTAAGACAGTTAATCGTGGCAAACGGATTAAGCGATATCGAAGAATCACATGACGATTAATGCAAGAATTGAAACAAACTCACAAATAACTTTTCTCTGCGCTAAGATGCCGTGAGAGAAACATCGCGCTTCGAAAGCCAGAATTTGGCCATGTAAAATCCCCTAGCCGCTGGATTGTTATTTAGATGTTTTAAGACTAACTGGACAAGGACCATATGTCTAATGCCCCTTAGACGTGTTAAAGGGTCATTTACTACATTGACCCCACCAGTGCAGTTCGCTAATGAGCTCACCATTTATATGTTATTTTATGGGGGGTTTTTGTGAGCTGGCGAAGATGATAGCGAACTGCGCTGGTAGTGTCAAGGGCATGGTCGTATGCGGGTTCAACTCCTGGGGTCGTCGCTTGCTAAAGTGAGAGAAAGATTAGGCACCTATTCCCCCTTGCTCTTAGCCTACAACATATGATGGCGCTATCACATCATAGAACCATAGTAGGAACCATAGCAGGGGCTTCCGATCAAGATGGCGGCGGACGTTTGTGTTGTTCTGTGACCGTCCACTTTTTTCGCTCAGGGGATGGATATTTTCATCTCCTGCGTGTAATTTGTGTGTCAGGATGTAATACCAGGAGTTTCTTCTCAAGATCTGCGCCGATGCTACGGAGTTCGTGCATCGAGCAAAGCAATCCTTGAGGGAATTTCCGCAGCGTGTGTCTTTCTGTGGTGTTCGGTTTTTCAAAATGCCGGAACAACGTGTGTGCTCCGTGCGGAAGGCTGTCAACCCAGCAAGGCGACGGGGGTAGCGTGGTGACCGCAAACGGCTAGGAATATGTGGTGGGTAAGACGTTTTAGACTTAAATGTGACCGTCTGAGCACCAGGAATACTCGTATTCTATACTGGAACAGTGCCAGCGTAAAACAACGGAGCAATATTCTGGTATACAGGAATGATGGTTTAGCGCTCCAGGAGACGAGACTGGGTGTTCAGCTACTCCAAATTGCCGGCTTCAAATGTTTCTACAAAAGGCGACACCTGGGAATGGCGATTCTCAGTATGGTGGTTTCAGGGCTAGACTTGTCCAGTTGGGACAATGAAGACATACAAATACAGGCGGTTAGAGTTAAATCCGGTCAACCATTCGTGTTGGTTAATGTTTATACCCGCAAAGCGAGTGTGGATTCCCAGAAGTGGCAGTGCCTAAGTGACATACTAGGTCACGAGAGAAATGTTATTTTCTGTCGCGGTTTCAACGCTAAAGGCAGATCATGGGGTAACATGTCCTCCAACACACAGGGAAGGAGCTCGAGACTGCACTTGAAACCACTGAACTGGTTTGTATCAACTTTGGCTGTGTCACCAGGATAGCAAGCCGCCAATGTGATTAGGACAGTGCTATTGATCTGGCGCTGGTTACTCCTTCACTCACTACAGTGTGTAGATGGGGTGTCCTAGGGTACCATGGCAGCGACCACCACCCTTGCAGCATATTGGTGGAGAAAGGCAGAACCAGGCAGCACAAGTTAAAGGTCAAGACTTTCCAGTATGACAGTACAGGGCAAGATGTGGTGAGCAAAATAAGGCGCAACAAGCGCAAAAGGCTTCAGGGCAGGAGAAAAAGCTGGTGGACTTTTGAGGTGGAGAAGGCCTGGGTGGGTAAGCGCAGTGCTGTAAAGAAATGGCAAATAGCCAAGAAGAACAGAGTTGCCCATCCTAGTCCTGCATGCACTTAGAAAGAGAGATGCACACAAAAGTAAGCTATTTCAAAAAACTGGTTAAGGGGGTTAACAGTACAAATGAGCAGAGGTATATGACCGTATGTCAAAGAGTAAACCAAATAAAATAAAATCAAATCAACTTTATTTTAAAAGGGTCACAAATTGGGCACGCTGGCTCGTCTTACATTCGACTCTTCCAATCACTCATCTTTCGTTCATCAATGGTGCATTATACATTCACATAGGAAGAAACACATACACATACACATCCTAACCCACACACCTATCCCCCACTCACACATCCTCTTCCCACCCACCCACATCCCCAGCCACCCATCCCCACCACACCTAAGTCGACCACACATTCCCCACCCACACACACACATCCCCCACCAACCCACACATCGCGCACCCACTCACACATCCCGAACCCGTACACACACATTCCCACCAACAGACATCTCCCTACCCACAAACACACATCTCCCTACTGCCATATGACACCTACCCACCTATATATCCCCAATCCACTCACACACACACCCCACCACCCACACATATATCCACACCCACCCACACATGCCCTAACTCACATCCCCCAACCGTACACCACAAACATCCCCCACCCATACAATATTCCCCACCCACACACCACACACACGTATCCCCCACTCACACATCCCACACCCACACACCACACACATATCCGCCAACATATTTTACTGTTAACCCCCTTAACCAGTTTTTTGAAATAGTTTACTTTTGTGTGCATCTCTCTTTCTAAGTGCATGCTGGGACTGGGATGGGCAACACTGTTCTTCTTGGCCTGTTGCCATGAATAAGCACAGACATGTCACTGAAATTGTTCTGGCGATTACATAAAATCATGAGTTGGGTAGTCAAGAATAAGAGAATTTCTGAATTCCAGGGTGCTGACTTCACCTGGCAGAGGACTGACGAGAACAAGGGCAAAGCCCACTTCGAACGCTATCTAGAGCAGAGCAGCCAGACAGACATGAGAGGTCGAAATCTTGCCAAGGAGGTCACCTCAGACAGATGCGAGGCCCAGAACATTTCGGATGAAGACACAGTGACAGTGAAAGAAATCAAGGCTGTGCTTCGAAGATTTAAAAAAAAAAAAAAACAGCGCTCCAGGGCCAGATGGCATAAGATACGACGACATCAATAGGTGTACCGACAACGAGCTAGAGAAACTAGCAGACATTTACAACAACAGTATAGGGTGCGCTAGCATAAAGGAGGAGTGGTTGCACAGCTATCTGATTCCCTTGCCGAAGCCTGGCAAAGACCACACAAAAATTCAGGGATATCGAGTAATAACCATGCAGTATACAATAGGCAAACTGCTGAAGAAGTTAATTGCCAGGAAAATATCAAGCCAGCTAGAGAGGCAAAGTGTTTTCCCACCTACCCTGGGAGGGTACCGCCCATGAAGAGAAACCTGGACCATTGCAGCAGTTTTTGCCATGACGTCTATGAAGGTTTCCATTCAGGCATTGAAACCTTTGCAGCAGCGATTGATCTTGAAGATGCGTTCAACAGAGTACCATTGGATTTCTTAATGCTTCAGCTTCTTGAACTCTAGATAAGTCCTTTCCTATTTAGTTGGATCGCCGCAGCCCTCTTCTAACGGAAAGTAGTTCTCAGATGTGGCAGTTAGACTTCGGAACCAACAACAATATACCCTGGCCTACCACAGGGATCAGCATTATCTCCGGTGCTGTTCAACGTCTACACTGCGAACAGATCACTGGACAGGGGAGGACATTGTCATATGCTGACGATAGTAGTACTACATGTTGTAAATCCATCTTAATGAGACATAAAATACCTCATACTGAGACATGCAGTATGAGCCATGTCTCATTCTCGTCTCATGTCTCATGTCTCATGTCTCGTGGTGGGTGGGTTGTGGCCTGCCTCATGCCTTCCAGCTCCTGCCTCGTTTTTTAAAGTGTCAGCTGTCGTTTTTTAATCAGAGCTTCGGGGTTAACAAGATCAATTAAACTATGGCGCCAGGTTTGCTAATTGAATATGTCAGCCGGTGTAATGAATTAATTAGGTTCCCGTTTGTATAGACGGTATAACAAACCCGGCATCCACCATGCTCTTTATCATATAACAGCTGTGAGCAAAAAGTCGATATTGCCGGCAGGTGTATATTAGTGTCGGGGTCGAGGGAGGTCGCTGGTGCCATCTGTTTTTAATCAAGGGCGGTGTCGGAATAAAATAATAGGCGCAAAAGAACGATGTGTAGGGTGGGTTGGTAAGTGGTGAAAGACGGGGGTGCGTAGTTGGTCATAGTGGGATATCACCAATGTGTAACTGGGGTGTCTAGTGGGTCCCCTACCATGCGGCAGGGTCGATCCTACTGTGTGGTGGGGTAGTGTGGCAGTGGTCGAGTGTGTAACGGGGCTAGGTGGTGCCGTAGGTATCGTTTGAGAGTCGATTCACGCCGCGGTTCGATAAGGATGTCCACCCTAGGCGGCTCTTTTTACGTGTATACTAAGCCGTAAATGTATCTCAACGGTGTCTAGTTGCTGCCATAGCGCTTGACAGGTTCGAAACATACAATGTGGTGGCGTAGTGTGGCAGTGGTCGAGTATGTAACGGAGCTAGATGGCGTCATTGACGGCTCGAATAACGCGGCTGGTTGATAACTATACCCAACATAGGAGCCAGAGAAGCGAATCCCGCTATGTGGTGAATCTGTTAAAGTAACATTGGTATCACGTGTTTCGTATCTTTGTTAAGGTTGGTTTACAACAGCTGTGATAAAAATATCAATATTGTCCACAGGTGTATAGTAAAAGAAATAATGTGTATTGTGAATTAGTTGTGCTGGCGACAGTTGGTGCTATTAATTATATCACTATTATATGTTAACAAAGGAGAGCTCGCTTGAATCGACCGAGGCGGGAGAGGTTACCTGCAATTTACTCTGTAAGGCCCATAGTGCCAGTTTTCCTATAGCGGTTATTAGTGATATGTTGAGATCTGTCGTGGTTTATGTTTTCCCCCGTTTCAAACTTCATGTCTCTACTCTTATGTATTACTGTCTTAGAAATAAAAAAGCATCTCACACTATAGACATATACTACCATAATGTATACAGAAAGAAGCAACAGGCATATGCACAATATAGAAATATACTAAATACACAGTATGTTAATAAAGACAATTACATTATTACAAGTTAAGTTACATAACAAAGCGAACATAGGCGCCAGAGAAGCGTATCACGATGTGTCGCTTTGCCTTCTTCTCAGAAACGTCAGTTCCACAGCCAGCAGATTCAGCGGTACTGCTCAGTGTCTTCACATTCATACAAAAGTGCAGGTTCTATGTAGTACCGCAACACTTTTTTTCTCGTAGCAATTGACAACTTTTTATTGGTCCTTATGTTTTTCATCTTCGTCATGACGATTCTTATTCTAACCTCTTCAAGGCATCTCCCAGCAGCTGTTATGACTGTTCCGAGATTCTTGTATCTATTCACTTGTTTCAGAATATTCCCATTTTCATGTATATTACATCGTGGTATTTCATTCTTCCTAGTGACTATCATAATCCGTGTTATTTTATAATTTAATTCTAACCCTAGTTGTTCACTGTGTACAACAAGCGCCTCTACTAAATATTGCAGATCCTACGCAGTGTCTGTTGATTACATAAATTATATGAAGGCCGTTGACAAGTTAAATTTGATGAAGACATTTTATTACAGAAATTAAATGAAGATATTTGACTAGAAATATTTAATAAAGCTACGAAAAAAAAAAAAACAACAAACAAACAAACAAACAAAAACAGAGATCTACCGGTGTGAGAAAAGCATATAAGTATGGTAATGTCAGTTTCTGTGAACATATTTACCATATGCATTCTGAATAGTATATGAATATTTAGCTTTAAGGTGAAATCAATACGGCTGTACCGATCGGAAACAAGAAGAATGACTAAAACAAATACTAATAAACAACAATCATTTATTAACTGGTGCCCACGTAGTTCACCATTGGCGTTCATGTCTCATTCAACAATTAGTATAATGTCTGAAGTCACATTTGCGACTTCAACATATGTTTTCATAGTATATGTATATATGAAGATATATTCAAGGTGATTTCTAAGAACACATTTCCTCATATCACACTCTACAAAAGACATATTTCGCTCAAACTTAAACATTAAGAGTGGAAAAGAGTATGTTGTAGATATTGTTTTTCCTTTGTTTCTAGGGGGACTTGAGTATTTGTTGTTCTATCTGGGCATGGTATGTATATTTTCAACATATCTTCACTGATGTTTTTCATCTTGTCTGCTCATTGCGCCCGCTTCAAAGTCATACAAAAGTACAGGTTCTATGAAAGACAGAGACACTTTGCGGTTATTGTTAACCAAAATGACAAATGAGAGGTCGATTAATATGTAAGTATTTGTAAATAAATAAATATACACAGGGATGGCTGGTATATAATGATAACAAAGGTAGCTAGTTTTAGAAAACGAAATAGACGTGTTACCATAATAATATCCACACAGAATTGGTGTTACAGATTTCGCCTACTCCTCACCAAAATCAGACACCGAAGAAGGGTAATGACATTTTTACAGTTGCGAAGTGCCGTATTAGAAGCCCAAATATTAACCTCAAGGTGCGGGTTAATCCAAAGCTAGTGAGTGTCTTCATTCTGATCTAGAGTTGTTTACCGTGCCTCCCACGCAAACAGAGGTGGAATAGTGACTATGTGTAGCTTAACTGTGGTGGCACCATCTGGAGATATTAATCAGATACTTGGTACCCAGTGAAGATGACAGATAACTGATGCGGGATAGGTCGCGTGGCCCTCAACAAAACATACAAGGAAATAACGGTGAAATGAAATGTTGCGTCTCTGCGAAGCATTATTTTAGAAACCAAAGATTACAATCGATCTGAGAGGGTAACAATAAACAGGTTAATCCTACCAGAAAGAGGTGTCTTATACAGTGGGTACCAACGACAGACAGCTGGCCAAAAAGAACAATACGGGTCTAGCGGGTACCATAGATCATATGGAGGTAGCAGCTTCGATTCCGACGGGGTTGTGTGACGGAAATATTGGTTGTTTTAATTAGCTGTGATGGAGTTTACAGCTCCGATCAACAGGTTTTGAGAGGTCTAAATAGTCAGTATTTTAAAGAATTCAAGTATATTATTACAAGTTAAATTACATAATAAAATAAATACAGTGATATGTATAAAATTATAAAAAACAAAAAAGAAGAAAACACCAGTGTTACATTAGCAAATAAGTGAAAAACACAACGGTATGAATACGTTGGTGTATTAGATACATACAAATGGTACACACAACATGCCATTATGTCAGCGTGACCGCTATCTGTTATATATTGCAACCAAAATACACCGATCGCCTCTCACGTCAGCGTAACAGACTAACACTTAAACCAAGCGCCCGATATCTGTTCTATATTGTTGCCAACAATTATGTGCATGCCGCCATCTTTCGATGTGAGTTTGATTGATGAAGCCTGTCAGAAAACAACCATAGATACATAGTAAAAGTGTCGTGAGAATACAAATCCAAGCGTATTGACTCTCGGTGTTTCGTTATTCACGTAACGTTTCCTGTTTCCTGCTCCAGTCTATTGTTGTAAAATCTTACCAAAGCGGACACTGTGGACCAAATCTACATGAATGAAGTAGGATAGATGCGGTTGTCATATGTGTCTTATAGGGCTTGGTCATTGGTTTTTTTTTTTAAACTTATCGATGGAAGAGAAGGACCCTTACACTACAAACAGAATAAACATTTACATTAATAATACCCATAACAAACACATGACCATCTACACTGGCTATGACAAAAGTGACAGTCTGCTTAGAGAAAACAGCGAATTTTCAACGAAAACATAGTCTGTGTGTTATCTCCTTGGAAACGTAAATCTGGTTATATTTAAATCACCCTATGCATTAATGGCCCCCATGAAAACTAATGTAATGTCTGAAGAAGTCAAATTTTGAGGCTTCAAAATATGTTTTCGTAGTATATGTATATATGAATATATATACATGTGTTTTCTAACAACAAATGTCCGCATGTCGCGCTTTACATCCATACACAAGTATAGGTTCTATGAACGACACAACACCTACAAGTTACTAAGAATAAGATTGGCACTGGGTTACCAACAACATTTGCGTCTAGAGTCAATACAACAGGACAAGACAATGCTTTTTTCGGCCTCTGATTGAGAACAACAGATATAAACGTATTTATGCACTTACCTCTTTACCACAGTACCGAGAAAGTTAAAAATATCATTTTAAATACGCTGACGACCATAGTAACACAACCAGTTAATTCTGCTTGCTCACTTTGTGTATTACCCACACCTACTATAGATTGCAGAAAATACTCATTGTCTACAACCAAGCTGAAAAATATCGGTAAAAATTATAAATGCCTCGTCCGATTTCATAAAAAGAAGGAAATAATGTTAGCCAAATGTGAAAATATCGGTCAAACTTATAAATGTCTCATCAAAACTTATAAAAAATAGGAAAATTTGTTAACCTAATGAGAAAAATATTGACCCTGTA
This sequence comes from Cepaea hortensis, assembly GCA_963921405.1. Classification (NCBI taxonomy): domain Eukaryota; kingdom Metazoa; phylum Mollusca; class Gastropoda; order Stylommatophora; family Helicidae; genus Cepaea; species Cepaea hortensis. The sequence continues at coordinate 21,607,610 of OY992887.1, read as the reverse complement.
AAGAAATATTTACAACAAAATTATAAAAATTAGGAACATTTGTTAACCTAATGAGAAAAAAATATCGACATAGAGAGCAATATTTCATCTAATCTTGTAAAAAGTAGGAAAATTTGTCAACCGAAATCGGAAAAGGTCGGTCAAATACATAAATATCTCAACAAATTATAAAAAGTAGGAAATAATAGGGGCCAAGTAAAAAAATAGCTTACCCAGATTTATAAAAGGTAGGAAAATATGTTAGCCAAAAGGGGAAAATATTGATCAAACTAAGAAACATGTCGACCGAACTAGGAAAATAAGTGAACCAAGGTAATAAAAAGGTTGGGTAAATACAGAAATATGTTGACCAAACTTATAAATATCGCTGCTAAACTTATGAACACTAGGAAACTTTGTTAAACAAATGTGAAAAAATATCGACCAAACTTATAAAAAGCTCCGCCAAACTTACGAAAAGTGGGAAACTGTGTTAACCAAAGTTGAAACTATATCGATCAAACTTATAAATGACTCGTTCGAATTCATAAAAAGTAGGAAATAATGTTAACCAAAAGGGGCAAAATATTGACCAAGTAAAGAAATGCCTCGTCCAAAATTGTAAAAAGTAGGACAAATTTGTTAATCAAAGGTGAAAAAAGATCGGCCAAACAGATAAATATTTCAACTAAACTTAAAAACAGTAGGAAAAATGTTGCTTCTATAGTTATGTCAAACGTGTCTTGATCTTTTATTTGAAAAGACATTTCACAATACATAATCAGCAACGTCAGCACTTTCCCTCTTTTACATTACTGAAAGCTTCAACTTATCATTCCAGCGTTTCTGTTTAAGAACCACTTATACAGACTAATGTATGGAAGGAAAAGAGACACAATAGGCAAGATATATAATTATCCACTTGATTAAGCCTTTTCTCTTCTATTTTGATCTATCTATTAGTGTTCTTAATATATATCTTGCCTATTGTGTCTCTTTTCCTTCCATACATCCTTACTACACGTCACCTCTTTTCACCCTTTATTGTCTTCCTTATTCTTCTCATTGTAACACTTAATAGCATCATAATTTTATAGCCGTCTGTAAAGAAGATCGTTTGTTATTGGTATTCTTCTTAGCAGTGACCATCCTGGTTGATACTCATAGTCATTGTCTAATAAAGGGTCTTGTCAGATAGGGGACAGTCGATTTATCTCCAGTAAGTTGGGGAATTTACCCAGTCAGCAGAAAACCGGTTGTGTTGTAAGCAAAGAGAATGTTAGTGTTAAGTGATATGAAACGTTGAAAATTGGTTAGAAGATGTATTCGCTGGTATTCAAGGGGTCAATATGGCAGACGTATTAAGAAAGACCGACCTCGCAACAGACACTGTTGGTTGGTTGTGAAATGACACAGTGAAATAGAGGTGGAAAAAGTGAGAAATGAAATTTTCACTAGACTTCTAGAAAATACCTGCAGTGTTGATAGCTGGAACAATCGAAGATTAGTATAGCAGACATTGTGGTATGGAAAGTTGAAGATATCAGTTATGGGAAATGGATCTTTGCTGACGAATACTCAGATGATATCGAAACTATCCCAAGTGGAGCCATAGACTGCATTGCCATAAATGTTGTTATTACTATGTCGTTGAAACTCATGTACAACGAAGGTTTGGAGCTCTTGGTGCTGTGACATGGAAAAGTTGTGAAGCTATCTATGAAAGACAGAGACACTTTGTGTTATAAAGAAAAAAAAAATCAAGAGTATGGAGTGATGAGTGATTAGTCTGTATAAGTGGTTCTTAAACAGAAACGCTGGAATGATAAGTTGAAGCTTTCAGTAATGTAAAAGAGGGAAAGTGCTGACGTTGCTGATTATGTATTGTGAAATGTCTTTTCAAATAAAAGATCAAGACACGTTTGACATAACTATAGAAGCAACATTTTTCCTACTGTTTTTAAGTTTAGTTGAAATATTTATCTGTTTGGCCGATCTTTTTTCACCTTTGATTAACAAATTTGTCCTACTTTTTACAATTTTGGACGAGGCATTTCTTTACTTGGTCAATATTTTGCCCCTTTTGGTTAACATTATTTCCTACTTTTTATGAATTCGAACGAGTCATTTATAAGTTTGATCGATATAGTTTCAACTTTGGTTAACACAGTTTCCCACTTTTCGTAAGTTTGGCGGAGCTTTTTATAAGTTTGGTCGATATTTTTTCACATTTGTTTAACAAAGTTTCCTAGTGTTCATAAGTTTAGCAGCGATATTTATAAGTTTGGTCAACATATTTCTGTATTTACCCAACCTTTTTATTACCTTGGTTCACTTATTTTCCTAGTTCGGTCGACATGTTTCTTAGTTTGATCAATATTTTCCCCTTTTGGCTAACATATTTTCCTACCTTTTATAAATCTGGGTAAGCTATTTTTTTACTTGGCCCCTATTATTTCCTACTTTTTATAATTTGTTGAGATATTTATGTATTTGACCGACCTTTTCCGATTTCGGTTGACAAATTTTCCTACTTTTTACAAGATTAGATGAAATATTGCTCTCTATGTCGATATTTTTTTCTCATTAGGTTAACAAATGTTCCTAATTTTTATAATTTTGTTGTAAATATTTCTTTACAGGGTCAATATTTTTCTCATTAGGTTAACAAATTTTCCTATTTTTTATAAGTTTTGATGAGACATTTATAAGTTTGACCGATATTTTCACATTTGGCTAACATTATTTCCTTCTTTTTATGAAATCGGACGAGGCATTTATAATTTTTACCGATATTTTTCAGCTTGGTTGTAGACAATGAGTATTTTCTGCAATCTATAGTAGGTGTGGGTAATACACAAAGTGAGCAAGCAGAATTAACTGGTTGTGTTACTATGGTCGTCAGCGTATTTAAAATGATATTTTTAACTTTCTCGGTACTGTGGTAAAGAGGTAAGTGCATAAATACGTTTATATCTGTTGTTCTCAATCAGAGGCCGAAAAAAGCATTGTCTTGTCCTGTTGTATTGACTCTAGACGCAAATGTTGTTGGTAACCCAGTGCCAATCTTATTCTTAGTAACTTGTAGGTGTTGTGTCGTTCATAGAACCTATACTTGTGTATGGATGTAAAGCGCGACATGCGGACATTTGTTGTTAGAAAACACATGTATATATATTCATATATACATATACTACGAAAACATATTTTGAAGCCTCAAAATTTGACTTCTTCAGACATTACATTAGTTTTCATGGGGGCCATTAATGCATAGGGTGATTTAAATATAACCAGATTTACGTTTCCAAGGAGATAACACACAGACTATGTTTTCGTTGAAAATTCGCTGTTTTCTCTAAGCAGACTGTCACTTTTGTCATAGCCAGTGTAGATGGTCATGTGTTTGTTATGGGTATTATTAATGTAAATGTTTATTCTGTTTGTAGTGTAAGGGTCCTTCTCTTCCATCGATAAGTTTAAAAAAAAAACCAATGACCAAGCCCTATAAGACACATATGACAACCGCATCTATCCTACTTCATTCATGTAGATTTGGTCCACAGTGTCCGCTTTGGTAAGATTTTACAACAATAGACTGGAGCAGGAAACAGGAAACGTTACGTGAATAACGAAACACCGAGAGTCAATACGCTTGGATTTGTATTCTCACGACACTTTTACTATGTATCTATGGTTGTTTTCTGACAGGCTTCATCAATCAAACTCACATCGAAAGATGGCGGCATGCACATAATTGTTGGCAACAATATAGAACAGATATCGGGCGTTTGGTTTAAGTGTTAGTCTGTTACGCTGACGTGAGAGGCGATCGGTGTATTTTGGTTGCAATATATAACAGATAGCGGTCACGCTGACATAATGGCATGTTGTGTGTACCATTTGTATGTATCTAATACACCAACGTATTCATACCGTTGTGTTTTTCACTTATTTGCTAATGTAACACTGGTGTTTTCTTCTTTTTTGTTTTTTATAATTTTATACATATCACTGTATTTATTTTATTATGTAATTTAACTTGTAATAATATACTTGAATTCTTTAAAATACTGACTATTTAGACCTCTCAAAACCTGTTGATCGGAGCTGTAAACTCCATCACAGCTAATTAAAACAACCAATATTTCCGTCACACAACCCCGTCGGAATCGAAGCTGCTACCTCCATATGATCTATGGTACCCGCTAGACCCGTATTGTTCTTTTTGGCCAGCTGTCTGTCGTTGGTACCCACTGTATAAGACACCTCTTTCTGGTAGGATTAACCTGTTTATTGTTACCCTCTCAGATCGATTGTAATCTTTGGTTTCTAAAATAATGCTTCGCAGAGACGCAACATTTCATTTCACCGTTATTTCCTTGTATGTTTTGTTGAGGGCCACGCGACCTATCCCGCATCAGTTATCTGTCATCTTCACTGGGTACCAAGTATCTGATTAATATCTCCAGATGGTGCCACCACAGTTAAGCTACACATAGTCACTATTCCACCTCTGTTTGCGTGGGAGGCACGGTAAACAACTCTAGATCAGAATGAAGACACTCACTAGCTTTGGATTAACCCGCACCTTGAGGTTAATATTTGGGCTTCTAATACGGCACTTCGCAACTGTAAAAATGTCATTACCCTTCTTCGGTGTCTGATTTTGGTGAGGAGTAGGCGAAATCTGTAACACCAATTCTGTGTGGATATTATTATGGTAACACGTCTATTTCGTTTTCTAAAACTAGCTACCTTTGTTATCATTATATACCAGCCATCCCTGTGTATATTTATTTATTTACAAATACTTACATATTAATCGACCTCTCATTTGTCATTTTGGTTAACAATAACCGCAAAGTGTCTCTGTCTTTCATAGAACCTGTACTTTTGTATGACTTTGAAGCGGGCGCAATGAGCAGACAAGATGAAAAACATCAGTGAAGATATGTTGAAAATATACATACCATGCCCAGATAGAACAACAAATACTCAAGTCCCCCTAGAAACAAAGGAAAAACAATATCTACAACATACTCTTTTCCACTCTTAATGTTTAAGTTTGAGCGAAATATGTCTTTTGTAGAGTGTGATATGAGGAAATGTGTTCTTAGAAATCACCTTGAATATATCTTCATATATACATATACTATGAAAACATATGTTGAAGTCGCAAATGTGACTTCAGACATTATACTAATTGTTGAATGAGACATGAACGCCAATGGTGAACTACGTGGGCACCAGTTAATAAATGATTGTTGTTTATTAGTATTTGTTTTAGTCATTCTTCTTGTTTCCGATCGGTACAGCCGTATTGATTTCACCTTAAAGCTAAATATTCATATACTATTCAGAATGCATATGGTAAATATGTTCACAGAAACTGACATTACCATACTTATATGCTTTTCTCACACCGGTAGATCTCTGTTTTTGTTTGTTTGTTTGTTTGTTGTTGTTGTTTTTTTCGTAGCTTTATTAAATATTTCTAGTCAAATATCTTCATTTAATTTCTGTAATAAAATGTCTTCATCAAATTTAACTTGTCAACGGCCTTCATATAATTTATGTAATCAACAGACACTGCGTAGGATCTGCAATATTTAGTAGAGGCGCTTGTTGTACACAGTGAACAACTAGGGTTAGAATTAAATTATAAAATAACACGGATTATGATCGTCACTAGGAAGAATGAAATACCACGATGTAATATACATGAAAATGGGAATATTCTGAAACAAGTGAATAGATACAAGAATCTCGGAACAGTCATAACAGCTGCTGGGAGATGCCTTGAAGAGGTTAGAATAAGAATCGTCATGACGAAGATGAAAAACATAAGGACCAATAAAAAGTTGTCAATTGCTACGAGAAAAAAAGTGTTGCGGTACTACATAGAACCTGCACTTTTGTATGAATGTGAAGACACTGAGCAGTACCGCTGAATCTGCTGGCTGTGGAACTGACGTTTCTGAGAAGAAGGCAAAGCGACACATCGTGATACGCTTCTCTGGCGCCTATGTTCGCTTTGTTATGTAACTTAACTTGTAATAATGTAATTGTCTTTATTAACATACTGTGTATTTAGTATATTTCTATATTGTGCATATGCCTGTTGCTTCTTTCTGTATACATTATGGTAGTATATGTCTATAGTGTGAGATGCTTTTTTATTTCTAAGACAGTAATACATAAGAGTAGAGACATGAAGTTTGAAACGGGGGAAAACATAAACCACGACAGATCTCAACATATCACTAATAACCGCTATAGGAAAACTGGCACTATGGGCCTTACAGAGTAAATTGCAGGTAACCTCTCCCGCCTCGGTCGATTCAAGCGAGCTCTCCTTTGTTAACATATAATAGTGATATAATTAATAGCACCAACTGTCGCCAGCACAACTAATTCACAATTCACATTATTTCTTTTACTATACACCTGTGGACAATATTGATATTTTTATCACAGCTGTTGTAAACCAACCTTAACAAAGATACGAAACACGTGATACCAATGTTACTTTAACAGATTCACCACATAGCGGGATTCGCTTCTCTGGCTCCTATGTTGGGTATAGTTATCAACCAGCCGCGTTATTCGAGCCGTCAATGACGCCATCTAGCTCCGTTACATACTCGACCACTGCCACACTACGCCACCACATTGTATGTTTCGAACCTGTCAAGCGCTATGGCAGCAACTAGACACCGTTGAGATACATTTACGGCTTAGTATACACGTAAAAAGAGCCGCCTAGGGTGGACATCCTTATCGAACCGCGGCGTGAATCGACTCTCAAACGATACCTACGGCACCACCTAGCCCCGTTACACACTCGACCACTGCCACACTACCCCACCACACAGTAGGATCGACCCTGCCGCATGGTAGGGGACCCACTAGACACCCCAGTTACACATTGGTGATATCCCACTATGACCAACTACGCACCCCCGTCTTTCACCACTTACCAACCCACCCTACACATCGTTCTTTTGCGCCTATTATTTTATTCCGACACCGCCCTTGATTAAAAACAGATGGCACCAGCGACCTCCCTCGACCCCGACACTAATATACACCTGCCGGCAATATCGACTTTTTGCTCACAGCTGTTATATGATAAAGAGCATGGTGGATGCCGGGTTTGTTATACCGTCTATACAAACGGGAACCTAATTAATTCATTACACCGGCTGACATATTCAATTAGCAAACCTGGCGCCATAGTTTAATTGATCTTGTTAACCCCGAAGCTCTGATTAAAAAACGACAGCTGACACTTTAAAAAACGAGGCAGGAGCTGGAAGGCATGAGGCAGGCCACAACCCACCCACCACGAGACATGAGACATGAGACGAGAATGAGACATGGCTCATACTGCATGTCTCAGTATGAGGTATTTTATGTCTCATTAAGATGGATTTACAATATGTAGTACTACTGACGATATTTTATTTAGTGTATCATCTGGTTAGAATTAAATTGTAAAAAGACACATTATGGTCGTCACTAGGAAGAACGAAATACCACAGTGTAATATACAAGTAAATGGGAATATTCTTCAACAAGTGAATAGGTACAATTATCTCGGAACAGTAATAACATCTGATGGGAGATGCCTTGAAGAGATTAGAACAAGGATCGCCATGGCAAAAGTAGCCTTTAGCAAGATGAAAAACATACTGACCAATAAAAAGATGTCAATTGAAACGAGAAAAAGAGTGTTGAGATGCTACATAGAACCTGTACTTTTATATGGATGTGAAGCTTGGACAATGAGCAGCCAGGCTGAAAAACATCTGATGGCTGTAGAAATGTGGTTTCTGAGGAAAATGCAAAGAATACCATGGACAGCCAGAAAGACCAATGAACAAGTCCTTCAAGAAACAAATGAAGATCGTAAACTGATCAGAGACATTAGACGTAGACAGTCACAATTTTTTGGGCATGTTATGAGAAGAAATGATTTGGAGAACTTGGTGACAACTGGTAAGATCGAGGGGAACAGACCAAGGGGAAGACCTAGAAACAAGTATCTGGATGGCTTGGCCTTGTGGCATGGTCGAGACAGAAACACGGAACTGATCCACGACTCTGTTGATCGAGTGAGATGGCAGAACATGACCGCCCACGCTTACCGGCATGGCACATGATGGATGGATGGTATCATCTGGGTAAGGATAGAGGTCAGGTTGCTGTGGAACTGCAAACCGAACTCAATTGCATAATTACTTGGCGTGTTGAAGCTGGGGCAATGGTCAACCCAACAAAGGCAACAATGACATGGATCTCTTTGAATAACCATATTGTCAACACTCCAACACCAACGGTAAATCTGTGTTCAGAGACTGGAAAGAACGCAAGCAATGAATTACCTGGGGATACGTTTTGATCGAAGCCTTGCTTGTAATGAGCACATAGACCAGGTGATAACAAAGGCCAAGCGGGGTTTGGCTGCGATGCGGGTGATGGCGGCAGCAAACTGTGAGCAGCGCCATCTATATCTTCTGTACGAGGGGCTGGTCATGTCTGTTTTTGAGTATTCGATGGCGATCCTGACTCTCAGTCGTAAGCAAATAGAAAGAATGGAAAGGATACAGAATGAAGCTATGCGCATTATTCTTGGATGTACAAGAGATACAGCATGCAGGGCGATACGCTACCTTCTTGATTTTCCAACAATTGAAGAACAGAATACAAATTTGCAGAGCACGTGCCTACCTCAGAGCTATCGCAAACACACAATATCCACTGCATAGTGAAATTATGAAGGTGAAGGGCAGCCGGTTAAAAAGAGGAAGGTCATAGATTGGTCAAGCCGAAGACATTCTTCAACAGGTATGTGCACTTGATGACTTAGAACCTGCCGAGGAGTGGGTACAAGTGCCAACAGATTTCTGTACGTCCTTTTCTGTTTGCATCCAATTAGACAGAAAATGCAGACAAGAAAATCCGGCTGCTGTTGGGGCGGAAGTACAAGTGTTGATTTTCGAGAATTCGTTAGACGGTGATGCTGTCATTTACACAGTTGGATTGGTCGTCCGACATGTGAGAAGCTCATAGGCCTTTACGGCTCAGGCCAGAGGGAGAATTGTGAAGGAGAACTCTAGTGCTTTTGTTGATACCACAAGTAGCCTGACTATGGAAGTCATGGCAGTAAGTAAAGCAATATCATGGCTTGAGACACAGACACTCACTAGGGCATGTTTCCTTAGTGACTCAATGAGCATGCTCAAGAGGATGGAGATGGGGTGAATCCGAAAGAGAGTGGTTGCTGTCTCTGGAGCGGTCTCGGCTGACAAAGATTAGTTTCATCTTCGTGCCAGGGCATGCGGGAGTACAAGGAAATGAGCGAGCTGACAAGCTCGCAGGTAAGGCTACTGTGGAGGGCGGACGCGCCATAGACCCGGCTGACATTCTGAATGCTCTACGAGAAGTAAGACTTTGGCGAGAACCAAGTGATGACTGTGAATCTACAACCATGGTCAGACTGCGAGAACAGCAAATTAAAAGAGGTGTGGCCAAACAAGAACACTACGCAGGAAGCCGAAAAAGATTGATAACCCAACACAGAACTGGTGTCGTTAGCCGCTACACACTGCGGGATGAGGATGATCTGTCGACTAACTAACTAACTAGCAGGAACAGACGTCTGGGATTTTTTTTTATATTCACATGCCTTTATTACGGGTGTAAGTTAATAAGTAAGTCACAAAAGGCTGTAGAAAAATAACTAATTATGATAACAACTTGAAACCAGTTTATTTTTATACATACATTGTCCCTTTATTTCTAGCGCAATTTCCACCAACATTGATGCACCTATCTCATCGTTTTATCAGTCCTCCCAAACCGGCTGCATAAATCTGTGTGCCCTGTTTTCATTTGCCCGCAATCCCACAGAACTGTGTGACTTACTTATTGACTCGCACGCGTAACGTTTTCTACCCCACTATGCACCGATTTACGGGAAATCGCTAGGGGCTAAGTCTACTGAAAACCCACCTTGGCGGGAGACATTTCGCGAATGACGCCGAAGTTGAATGTGAAGTGAAAACGTGGTTTAGAAAACAGGGCACGCAGTTCTATGCAACCGGTTTGGGAGGCCCGATAAAACGGTGGGATAAGTTCATCGATGTTGGTGGAAATTATGTTGAGAAATAAAGGGACAATTTACAAGTATTTATAAAAATAAACTGGTTTCAAGTTGTTATCATAGTTAGTTATTTTTCAAAAGTCATTTGTGACTTACTTATTAACTTACCCTCGTAATTTTATCCCAATGCTGCCTAACAATCTTTCCCAAGCTTTTTATATTCCTTGTTACGTCCACAATATTCCTTTCAGGCTAAACTTGAACTTGTTTGTCTTACACAACAGGTGCCGTGAGTGTCCTATCAGCCTCACTAGGCACCGTGTGTGGCGGGTATTTGACATCGAGGTTCAAGTTGTCGCCTGTGGCCTGTCTGAAGATGATGGTTGCTTGCTTAGTCATATCCACAATTCTTACATGCACCCAGTTTGTCACTGGCTGTGATCAACCAGTTATACACACGGGGCTGGGCACCAACAGGTAAATCTTTTAGCGTTATTTGTTATTTCACATTTTAAACTGTTGCCTATACCGTCATACTGAATGATTGATTGATTGATTGATTGATTGATTGATTGGTGCATTAATTGATTCTTTTAGTCATATGATGATAACTTCCACGTTTGACTGATTAGTGCATGCTCCGATTCGTTGAATTTTTTGATATATTAGTGTACTGATTAATTCATTTATTTCTTCATTCATTTATTTAAAGGCTGATTCAATAATTGATTAATTTATTCGTAATAATGTATAGGTTTGGCAATTTATACAATGATTGGCTGATTGCTTGGTTGTTTGATTATTTGGCTAGCTATTTGGTCGATTTGTTGATTGATTGTTTGATTGATTGATTGATTGATTGATTGATTTGATTGATTGATTGATTTCAAGGAAGATCGTCATTGAGAACGTCCAATTGTGTTACTATTGGTTGGTTTGTAGGTTAATTGATTGGTTGGTTGGTTGGTTGGTTGGTTGGTTGGTTGGTTGGTTGGTTGGTTGTGTAGCAGACTGACGGTAGGTAGGTTGGTTGGTTGGTTGTTTTACTGGTTGATTGGTTGGTTGGTTGGTTGGTTGGTTGGTTGTTTGGTTGGTTGGTTGGTTGGTTGGTTGGCTGGTTGGTTGGTTAGTCGGTTGTATAGCAGGCTGAAGATTTGTTGGTTTACTGGTTGATTGGTTGATTGATTGTTTGGTTGGCTAATTGGTTGGTTGGTTGTGTAGCAGGCTGACGATTGTAGGGTTGGTTGGTTAGTTGATTAGTAGATTGGTTACCTGGTCGGTTGGTTTATTAGTTGGTTCTGATTCGTTAGTTGTTCCATTGATTGGCTGGTTGACTGATTTGTTATTTGGCTCGCTGGTTGATTGGCTGATTGGTTGGCTGATTGGTTGGATAGTTGGTAGATTGGTTGGGTTATTAGTTGGTTTTTATTCGTTGGTTGGTTAGTTAGTTCTCAGTCATTGGTTGGTTATTTGATTGGATAGCAGGCAAGTAAGTTGGTTGGTTGGTTGGTTGGTTGGTTGGTTGGTTCTCATTTATTTGTTAATAGGTTGGAATTACCTTTTCCATAGTGATTCTTGTTCTAATATCTTCAATCCATCCATCCATCATGTGCCATGCCGGTAAGCGTGGGCGGTCATGTTCTGCCATCTCACTCGATCACCAGAGTCGTGGATCAGCTCCGTGTTTCTGTCTCGACCATGCCACAAGGCCAAGCCATCCAGGTACTTGCTTCTAGGTCTTCACCTTGGTCTGTTCCCCTCGATCTTCCAGTTGTCACCAAATTCTCCAATCCATTTCTTCTCATAACATGCCCAAAAAATTTTGACTGTCTACGTCTAATTTCTCTAATAAATTTACGATCTTCATTTGTTTCTTGAAGGACTTGTTCATTGGTCTTTCTGGCTGTCCATGGTATTCTTTGCATTTTCCTCAGAAACCACATCTCTACAGCCATCAGATGTTTTCAGCCAGACTGCTCATTGTCCACGCTTCACATCCATACAAAAGTACAGGTTCAATGTAGCATCTCAACACTCTTTTTCTCGTTTCAATTGACATCTTTTTATTGATCAATATGTTTTTCATCTTGCTAAAGGCTACTTTTGCCATGGCGATTCTTGTTCTAATCTCTTCAAGGCATCTCCCATCAGATGTTATTACTGTTCCGAGATAATTGTACCTGCTCACTTGTTGAAGAATATTCCCATTTACTTGTATATTACATTGTGGTATTTCGTCCTTCCTAGTGATGACCATAATCTGTGTCTTTTTACAATTTAATTCTAACCCTAGTTGTTCACTGTGTGTAACAATCGCATCTACTAAATGTTGCAGGTCTTGTTCATTGCCTGCAATCAAGACAGTATCATCTGCATATCTAATGTTATTGATGCATCGTCCCCCAATGTTGATTCCTTCCATATCTTCAATATTTCTAAAAATACTTTCACTGTACAGGGAAAACAGATCTGGAGACATTACACATCCCTGTCTCACACCTCTCTTAATAGGCTGATATTGGCTTACTTCATTATCAACTCTTATGGCAGCTTGTTGTTTCCAATATATGTTTTTTACAAGTCTAAGATCTTTTCCATCAATTTGTAGATCTTCAAGCATCCTTATCATGTTGACATGTCTCACTTTATCAAAAGCCTTTGTGTAGTCAATAAAGCAAAGGTGTAGATCTTTGTTTACTTCTATAGAACGTTCGATTATGTTTCTCAGTATATACACAGCATTTACTGTACCCTTGCCTTCCACAAACCCACATTGTTCTTCTCCTATTTCAGGTTGTATTCAATGCACCTCCCATTTTGACTGTTCCAAGCTAGTTGTACCAATTAACTTGTTTAATCATTTTCCTATGGACTCCTATATTACAATGTGGTATTTCTTTCTTCTTAGAGACCACCATAATCTCTGTCTTATATAAGTAAGTAACATAGCTGATGGTAATGCTCACCGACTGTTATGTTATCTCTATGTGTGTTCTACACGCTGAGCGTACCCCACAGTGCATCTGATGACATTGTACGCTAACTTTAGGAGTTAATCATGTACATTTCAGCTCCGGTGTGACGGTATCTCGGTGTGTACAGGACTGCCACTGTGACGACGACAACTTTTTCCCAGTTTGTGGAGAGGATGGCAGAAACTACTTCTCTCCCTGTCACGCGGGATGTCTGTCTATTGACAAGGCGGTAGGAATTCACTTTGTCTCTTCGCTAACGATTACTGTTGAGCTTACTACTTCTCTGGTGTCTGTTATTTAACTGCTGTATACCTGCTGCTGTTTTAGTTCTCGTGGATGATATTGTGGTTGTTGTTCTTGTTTTTGTTGTTGTTATTGTTGTTGTTCTTGTTTTTGTTGTTGTTATTGTTGTTGTTTTTGTTGATATTGTGGGTGTTCTTATGGTTGTTATTGCTATTGTTGTTGTTCTTGTAATTGTTGTTGTCTTTGTTGTTCTTGTTCTTGTTTTTGTTGTTGTTATTGTTGTTGATGTTGTTTTTGTTGTTGTTATTGTTGTTGATGTTGTTTTTGTTGTTGTTATTGTTGTTGATGTTGTTTTTGTTGTTGATACTGTTGTTGTTCTTGTAATTGTTGTCGTTGTTGTTCTTGTAATTGTTGTTGTTATTGTTGTTGATGTTGTTTTTGTTGTTGTTATTGTTGTTGTTTTTGTAATTGTTGTTGTTGTTGATGATATTGTGGGTGTTCTTGTGGTTGTTATTGCTATTGTTGTTGTTTTTGTAATTGTTGTTGTCGTTGTTGTTGTTGTTGTTGTTGTTGTTCTTGTTTTTGTTGTTGTTATTGTTGTTGATGTTGTTTTTGTTGTTGATACTGTTGTTGTTCTTGTAATTGTTGTCGTTGTTGTTGTTGTTCTTGTAATTGTTGTTGTTATTGTTGATGATGTTGTTTTTGTTGTTGTTATTGTTGTTGTTTTTTTTGTAATTGTTGTTTTTATTGTTGTTGTTGTTGATATTGTGGGTGTTCTTGTGTTTGTTATTGCTATTGTTGTTGTTCTTGTAATTATTGTTTCTATTGTTGTTATTCTTGTAATTGTTGTTGCTATTGTTGATATTGTAATTGTTGTTGATATTGTTCTTCTTGTAATTGTTGTTGTTATTGTTGTTGTTGTTATTGTTGTTGATATTGTTGTTGTTCTTAAGTTTGTTATTGCTATTGTTGTTGTTGTAATTTGTGTTGATATTGTTTGCGCTCTTTTTTTTTGTTGTTGATATTATTGCTGTTCTTGTTTTTACTGTTGTCGGTGTTGTTGTTGATATTGTTGTTATTTGTGTTGTTGCTACTGTTGTTATTCTTGTTTTGTTTTGTTTTTTATATTGTTTTTGTTCCTGTTTTTGTTGTTCTTGATTTTGTTGTTGTTGTTGTTATTGTTGTTGTTGTTATTGTTGTTGATATTGTTGTTGTTCTTGTGTTTGTTATTGCTATTGTTGTTGTTGTAATTTGTGTTGATATTGTTTGCGCTCTTGATTTTGTTGTTGATATTATTGCTGTTCTTGTTTTTACTGTTGTCGGTGTTGTTGTTGATATTGTTGTTGTTATTTGAGTTGTTGCTACTGTTGTTATTCTTGTTTTTTTTTATATTGTTTTTGTTCCTGTTTTTGTTGTTGCTGTTTTTGTTGTTCTTGATTTTGTTGTTGTAATTGTTGTTGTCGTTGTTGTTCTTGTTCTTGTTTTTGTTGTTGTTATTGTTGTTGATGTTGTTTTTGTTGTTGTTATTGTTGTTGATGTTGTTTTTGTTGTTGATACTGTTGTTGTTCTTGTAATTGTTGTCGTTGTTGTTGTTATTCTTGTAATTGTTGTTGTTATTGTTGATGATGTTGTTTTTGTTGTTGTTATTGTTGTTGTTTTTTTGTAATTGTTGTTTTTATTGTTGTTGTTGTTGTTGATATTGTGGGTGTTCTTGTGTTTGTTATTGCTATTGTTGTTGTTCTTGTAATTATTGTTTCTATTGTTGTTATTCTTGTAATTGTTGTTGCTATTGTTGATATTGTAATTGTTGTTGATATTGTTCTTCTTGTAATTGTTGTTGTTATTGTTGTTGTTGTTATTGTTGTTGATATTGTTGTTGTTCTTGTGTTTGTTATTGCTATTGTTGTTGTTGTAATTTGTGTTGATATTGTTTGCGCTCTTTTTTTTTTTTTTGATATTATTGCTGTTCTTGTTTTTACTGTTGTCGGTGTTGTTGTTGATATTGTTGTTGTTATTTGTGTTGTTGCTACTGTTGTTATTCTTGTTTTGTTTTTTTTTATATTGTTTTTGTTCCTGTTTTTGTTGTTCTTGATTTTGTTGTTGTTGTTGTTATTGTTGTTGTTGTTATTGTTGATGATATTGTTGTTGTTCTTGTGTTTGTTATTGCTATTGTTGTTGTTGTAATTTGTGTTGATATTGTTTGCGCTCTTGATTTTGATGTTGATATTATTGCTGTTCTTGTTTTTACTGTTGTCGGTGTTGTTGTTGATATTGTTGTTGTTATTTGTGTTGTTGCTACTGTTGTTATTCTTGTTTTTTTTTATATTGTTTTTGTTCCTGTTTTTGTTGTTGCTGTTTTTGTTGTTCTTGATTTTGTTGTTGTAATTGTTGTTGTCGTTGTTGTTCTTGTTCTTGTTTTTGTTGTTGTTATTGTTGTTGATGTTGTTTTTGTTGTTGTTATTGTTGTTGATGTTGTTTTTGTTGTTGATACTGTTGTTGTTCTTGTAATTGTTGTCGTTGTTGTTGTTGTTCTTGTAATTGTTGTTGTTATTGTTGATGATGTTGTTTTTGTTGTTGTTATTGTTGTTGTTTTTTTGTAATTGTTGTTGATATTGTTCTTCTTGTAATTGTTGTTGTTATTGTTGTTGTTGTTGTTGTTATTGTTATTGCTATTGTTGTTGTTGTAATTTGTGTTGATATTGTTTGCGCTCTTGTTTTTGTTGTTGATATTATTGCTGTTCTTGTTTTTACTGTTGTCGGTGTTGTTGTTGATATTGTTGTTGTTATTTGTGTTGTTGCTACTGTTGTTATTCTTGTTTTGTTTTTTTTAATATTGTTTTTGTTCCTGTTTTTGTTGTTGCTGTTTTTGTTGTTCTTGATTTTGTTGTTGTTGTTGTTGTTGTTGTTGTTGTTGTTGTTGTTGTTGTTGTTGTTGTTGTTGTTGTTGTTGTTGTTGTTGTTGTTGTTGTTGTTGTTGTTGTTGTTGTTGTTGTTGTTGTTGTTGATGTCGTCGTCGTCGTCGTCGTCGTCGTCGTCGTCGTTGCTGCTGTGCTGCTGCAGCTGTTCCTGTTTTTAACCCTTGGTACTGAGTAACGCTTCTACAAAATGATGCCGGCGCAGTGACAAAGAGGTTGCGAACGCATTTCATAATCCCGCATACCGCGTTGGAAACACAGCTGCGAGCGATTTTGAAGCAGACCACTTGCGCTGTTTGCCAAACAATTGTTCAACAAGCAACGGCAAACTACTGAACATAAACTTGTCAAGAAATCACAAACTGCCTAAACATTCGGGCATTGGCTGCGATATCCTGTGAAGGATTTGCAACTAACTTTTTTTTTAACGACATGATGTAATCGAGGAGTAAAGCACCTGGGCCTGTGTAAATGCCTAGACACGTACTGATATATGGTGCCAGCACCATATTTGTATAGACCCGTCGGCAGCCGAGAGAAGATAAGGTTAATACCCTTCACTTTCCCCAAGACATTTCCTGGTAGCGATTTTAGGTCGGGTTCTCCTGGGAGGCCAGGACAATTGTGAACATCCGCCTCGGTGTGAATTTGAACCAGTGACAACCATGCCTTCAGGCAGGAGTCTAGACACTACACCACCACGGCTCACGGTTATTGACAAACAAGGAAATAATTAGTGAAACAAGAAACGTATTGAAAATTGTATTACATATGTCATATATGACATACCGAAGATTCGGTATGCTGGTGATACAGTAATGCTATCCACAACACAGAATGGTATAGAAAACTCAATTGAATAGTGAAAATCACAACGTATATCTTAACATAGCGGAAGCAATGATAATGCATACAGATAAAAATACTTTTCATTCATTCATTCCGTAGCATGTCCTTTGCAGAACCTCGCTCCCATAACAACCTTCCAGAAAACCTCTCGATCATAAGCAAGATGTCCCGCGTCCGATACACCCATCTGGAGATCATCCGCCACATCCTGCACCCATCTTCTCTTTGGCCTTCTTCTTCCTCTCTTCCCAGGCATATACCCCTCCATTATTGTTCTCTCCAAACTTTCGTGACGTTTTAAGTGTCCAAAATATTTCAATTTTCTTTGTTTTATCGTCTTTAAAAGCCAACCTTCTTCAATATTCAGCTCTTGGAGTACGGATGCATGGCGTCTCGGAAACTGACAAATATTGGCCATATTTAACGTCTCAGTAGTTTAAGTGTCAGGTCTTAGTCAGACATGACTGAGGCGCCGTATGGCAGTAGACGGTACTGCCTGCTTGCTGTTAGCGCCGAATGTTGGGCAGCGCTCACCAAACCCGACACCCCACATTGAGCCAACGGCTTCGGGAGGAGGACCGCAATTGGTAGTTTACAAGCCTTACTCTGGTGCGAGGAAATGCATCCTAACGATTACATGTCATTGGCAGAGAGGACCATATCCTGAGTATTGATCGGCATCTGGTCTATGATCGAAGCTCTGACAGGCGGGCAGTTAGAGTATTGCTTTGCTGATCCAGTACCTACTGCAGCTTGCCTTGTTCCAGATGTATTGATGTTACATTTTCTCTGGAATAACTAGGCAGGCCAAAAGTGGGATTATGCTGCATGGGCAAAACATCTCATCACATCGCATCAGGATACTCTTGTACCTTGCGGTATCGAGGTGAAGCATAAACAGCGGGAGAGTGCCCGTTTATGAGCTTCATGTATCGAGACTCGCATGGACTCTGTAATTCCCTCTATCCATCATTTACGTGGCCGGTTTCTCCCTTTGCTTTCATGTTGTCTGTGCTTCATCTGTCTCGTGTTTATTCAACATTGCCGGGTCCGTTACCGTTTGGATCAGTCCGTTTACGTTTATTACATTGTCTTCGAGCAGGAAGAAAATTCCCTGCCAGTTTGTGAGGCCAGTCGCAGGTTTAGGACAAGAACATTTGACCAATGGGAGTCCGCCCTTCCCCCCACTCCTGGTGAGCCAGAGCCCCGTTGACCCATGACCTGGCGGTCATGGTTTCCCGGTCTACACCGCGTGGAGGTGGGGTTGACTTGTGTAGTCTGCGGGTTATCGGCAGGCTACTAATTTTCACTTGTCACCCCTCCTGGGAGAGGCTAGTCGATCCTAACCCTGCTGGCTGCAGGGCCAGGCGCAGTCCACACCTTGTAGACCAGGGTCTCAAAAATTCAGCCCAGGTTTTGTGCTATGGAGAGATATAACGTTGGCTACCGTCATGGACTGTAATTGTTATGCCTTGTTAGAAGTACAAGCAACAAGTTATCGTCTCTCAAGACGGTAAGCTGCTAGTGAGTGGTTTAGAAAGAAAAGCAATGGCGGTTAGGGTTTATGGAAGACGAGGGTGGGGTCGATCGGTACGACGTGTGACATCAAAGACATACTGGCCTTGAACATGCATGTGGCAGAAGAACTGGCGAAGGACGTCGCAATCAAACCCAGCATATTTTGACAGTTTGTGATTTACTATTAAATTGTTCAGTTCAGTAGTTTGCCATTGCTTTCTGAAAGACCGACCCTCATCCCGTCGAAATCAACGCAAGACAGTCTACTTCCAAATAGATTGCTGCTATTTTTCGTCATGTCGGGGAATTGTTAAATACGTTCACTGTTTCTAAGCCACGTCGCCGGCATGATTATGAAACACCTGATTATTTCTTTCACAGACATTCACCAACTGCAGCTGTCTAGCTTCTGTGGAGACCACTACCGCTAAGGGAGGTCTCTGTGTACCAGAGTGCAACATGATGTATGTCTACCTGGCACTATCGTTCCTGAACGCATTCATCGTCACGATGGCAATCATGCCAAGCTTTATTGTCACTGTCAGGTAAGGTCCGGTCAGATAAGGTCCTGTCAGGTAAGGTCCTGTCAGATAAGGTCCTGTCAGGTAAGGTTCTGTCAGGTAAGGTTCTGTCAGGTAAGGTTCTGTCAGGTAAGGTTCTGTCAGGTAAGGTTCTGTCAGATAAGGTTCTGTCAGGTAAGGTCCTGTCAGGTAAGGTTCTGTCAGGTAAGGTTCTGTCAGGTAAGGTCCTGTCAGGTAAGGTCCTGTCAGATAAAGTCTTGTCAGATAAGGTCTTGTCAGATACGGTCCTGTCAGGTAACGTCCTGTCAGGTAAAGTCCTGTCAGATAAGGTCTTGTCAGGTAAGGTCTTGTCAGATAAGGTCTTGTCAGGTAAGGTCCTGTCAGGTAAGATCTTGTCAGGTAAGGTCCTGTCAGGTAAGGTCCTGTCAGATAACGTCTTGTCAGGTACGGTCCTGTCAGATAAGGTCCTGTCAGGTAACGTCCTGTCAGGTAAAGTCCTGTCAGGTAAGGTCCTGTCAGATAAGGTCCTGTCAGGTAAGGTCCTGTCAGGTAAAGTTCTGTCAGGTAAGGTCCTGTCAGGTAAGGTCCTGTCAGGTAAAGTCCTGTCAGGTAAGGTCCTGTCAGGTAAGGTCCTGCCAGGTAAGGTCCTGTCAGGTAATGTCCTTTAAGACTGCATGTATTTCTGGCTCCTAGCTCAGGGAGGGCAAATAATGCTGACTGGGTGCATACTAATAATTTCACAACAGCAAGAACAACAATTATTACTTCTAATTTCATAACAACAAAAACAACCATTATTACTTCTAATTTGACAACAACAACTACTACAATAATTATTACTTCTAATTTCACAACAGCTACAACAACGATTACTACAATAATTATTACTTCCATTTTCACAACACCAACAACAACGATTACAACAACAATTATTACTTCTACCTTAACAACAGAAAAAGAATCATTACTACAACAAGTATTACTTTTAATTTTACAACATTAAAAGCAATGATTACTACAACAATTACGACTTCTAATTTCACAACATTAAAAACAATAATTACAACAATAATTATTGCTTAAAATTTCACAACAACCGAACCCGACATCCCACATTGTGCCAACGGCTTCGGGGGGAGGAGTGCAATTGGGAGAGTACAAGCCTTACCCTAGTGTGAAGAAATGCAACATAAAGACAAAATATCATGGCAGGGCAGACCAGGCCCTAAGCCTTGGTAGGCAACTGGTCTAGGATGGAAGCTCCGACAGGCGGCCAGGTAGAGTATTGCTTTGCTGATCCGGCAGCTTCTGCAGCTTATCTTCTTCCAGACGTATTGGTGTTACCTTTCCTCTGGAGTACACTAGACAGGCCGAGAAATGGATCATGCTGCATGGGCAACACATGGTCTCTAAATTCAGCCCAGGCTTTGTGTTATGGAAAAGTATAACTCCATTTTACAAACTATTGTCTATCACGACGGCAAGGTGCCAGTCAATTTCACAACAGCAAACGCAACAATTACTACAACAATTACTACTTCTAATTTCACAACAGCAAGAACAACAATTATTACAATTATTACTACTCATTTCACAACAGCAAAAACAAAAATTACATTAATACTCTTGCTACCACTAATGTATCGGTTCTATAGCGAAAATGTTATGGACGCAGTTCGTAATCCCGCATACCGCGTTCGAAAACAGCTGCGGACGATCTGGTAGCAGACCGCCTTGAGTTGGTTTTTATAAAGTGATATGAGTGCTGGTCGTTCAAAACCCAAAGGCAAACTACTGAACGTAAACTTGCCAGGATATTACAAACAGCCAAAAATATGACGTGCTTGATTGATTGATGCCCACGCTTTCCGGCATGGCACATGATTGATTGATTGATTGATTGATATATAATGCGTCCTGTAAAGGATACGCAACTAACAAACCACTAATGTTGCTATACTTTATAACAGGATAGCGCTACTACAGTTAGCAGTATTACTACTAATACGACTATTACTGATAACTACTACTGCTACTGCTTCTATTGATATTCGTTTACCGTCACCATCACAACAATTACTACCACTACTATTGCAAATGCCGGTCTCTCTGGCCGAGGGGTTACACGACTTTCTCCGTAATCCCGTTAATCCACGCAGGGTCTCGCAGCGCGCGAGAATTGGAAGCGGTTCTACCCGCGCTGGTGACTTGCGGGATAAATGAGCCGGCCGCTCAGAAAGCAATGGCAAACTACTGAGCGTAATCTTGCTAAGAAATCAACAATCAGCCGAAAGATGCTGATGTTGACAGCGATGTCCTGTAAAGGATACGCAAAACACACACACTACTGCAAATGAGACTATTACTACTACTACTAATACTAATACTACTCCTATCACTATTACTTGACTACAACCACTACTAATACTACTGCTGCTGCTCCTGCTGCTGCTTTTCTTCTTCTTCTTCTTCTTCTTCTTCTTCTTCATCAGGCGCCTGGTCCGGAGCAGAATACAAGGGTAGGATAGCAAAACTGTCTCTATTTGTAAAAGTCATTTCAACTGTGATTAAATGTTAGCAATCATTGTTTTTTCTCCATGGAAACAATGACCAAAACTTGAAGGCAGTGGCTAATGCACATGCTCTTTGTCTCTACCGATCAAGACGCTACTGTGTAAGAGTAAGACTGCCAATTTAGCAATATTGTGTGTGTGTGTGTGTGTGTGTGTGTGTGTGTGTGTGTGAGAGAGAGAGAGAGAGAGAGAGAGAGAGAGAGAGAGAGAGAGAGAGAGAGAGAGAGAGAGAGAATTTTATTGAAAACGTACGACAAAGAGATATCGATCCTATCCTTCGAAATCAATCAGTGAATTGTTTATTTTGATTTACTCATATTAAGATTATCGTTGCAACTGTGCACTTATATATTGTTGCTGCTGATTTACTATGATCGGTAGCATATTTGTAGATATGCACTGCTATTGTTACCCAGGTGGTCGTAATGGCTACAATGAACGAACAATATAGACAAGACTTGGAGGAAGGGGAGATGTGGCTTCTGAGACGAATGTAAGCGATTTATTTGGACGATGAGACTCACTAAAACGAGTGCTTAGAAGAGATTAATGAAAGTTTAACATTATATCTTTGGTGATAAGATTTAGAAGAGAGACATTGGAGAACATCATGACGACTGGAAAGATCAGCAGAACATTATAAGCAACGACAAGAAAGAAACAGTGATATTTGGTCATATGGTGAGAAGAGAGGCATTGGAGAACATCGTGACTATTGAAAGATCAGCGGAACAATATACATAACGACAAGATAGAGACAAACAGTGACCTCTGGTCATATGGTGAAAAGAGAGGCATTGGAGAACATCGTGACGACTGGAAATATCGGGTGTCGAAAAGGTAGAGGGAGGTCGATATAAATAACGTTGGGTGGTATAAGACGAAGGATTGTGGGAATGCCATAATAGAATCTATCCAGAGCATCATGACCAGAAAATCTGTGCAGAGATGTCAATGCCTGCGTCACTTTGCAAGGCACACGACCATGGTGATAGTGGTGGTGATGAATCTGATGATGATCATGATTACCACATGATTCCATACTGTTCTAGAAATTAACTATAATAGAAAGGCGAGGAGGAAAGGAACTGGCCAACTAATCTCTTAAGGATATGGCATTAAATATATGGAGACCTATCACTTCACACGGCAACAACACTTTCGGCGACCGTGTGATTATCTTCACGTCTTTATTCCAGCGGGAAATACTACGTTAAATGTTGTGATGTGACGCACTATTCTAGTCTTGAATATTCTGTCATTTATTTTATACTGTCATACTTTAATTTATGTCCCCAAGTTAAGGATGACAAGTCAACATTTTAGTCCTACTGACTGGTGTAGGGACTGAACCCGTTACTTCGCCATCAGCACACCGGAAGTTTAAGAGCGAACGTTCTAATCCATTCGACCATGCTTAATTATATTATCCACACTATGTCAACATCTCAAAAGTCTTAAATATTGAAGTCTTTCTTGTTTCCAACGGACAGATCTGTCAAGGAGGCCGACAAGCCATTAGCTATTGGCTTCAGTGCCTTTGCAGGGACTTTACTGGGTAAGTTGCTCAATACAAGGTATTCTCGTGGTGCATGTAAACACACAAGACATGCGTAATATGTTGCATTCTACAACATAATATTCCTGCCAACTCCATGCTACCAATGTCAAACCTGGACAATGACAGAAAAAGAGAAAAAATAAATCACAGCTACAGATATAAGATTCCTGAGAAGAATACTCAATGTATCAAGAAGATAGAAAATCAGAAATGAAGAAGTCAGGACTAAAGTAGGGATTATAGCAGCGTTAGATGTTATTAGAAGGCAGCAAGTCAAATGGTTTGGCCATGTAACTATGTTACCAACTAACAGTATGCCACAATAAACAATGATGCACAGACCAAATGGAAGAAGAAGAGAGACCCACTACTTAAAAGATGGACAGCGGGAATATCAGAGTTCATGAGAATCTCTATACATGGAGCCCATAAACTATTTATATTTCACGACAATACCGCAAGGTACAAGGGGAACAAGATGAGATGAGATGAGACAATTCCTTGCCTGGTATATTTTGCTGCATCTCGTCGGGTGCAGACTGTAGAGTTATATGTTTATTAAATTTTGGCTGAAATACTTAAAACACCTAGACACTGATATTGCTCGAATCTGGAGCAAATCTGAGATTAAACATGAAGTCTTTCTGTTTGTATAGAAATTGCTGGAATCGCTTAATTGATAATGTATCGATATATTGTTATATATTGTATTGTGATATATTGGGTAAGTTGTATTTGGAACATACAAGCAGTGATTCATGTTTGTCTCTTCTTTCTATCCTGGGGTGTAGATGCTCGTAGGTATGACACATTTTCCCCGTGTCTCGTGTTTGCAATTAAAGAGGGGAGCTTTACGTGTTCCCATGTCACACCTGTAAACACACACACACACACCACACACACACACATACAAGGCTGTATCTAAGGTAGCGTGGCCATCGACAGAATCTCCCAAATTCTTTCAGGATTGGGAACCAGAATTTATCCGTGGCTGAGAGGTTGCTGTGTCCGTAGCAGACTTAGAAGGTAACGGGTTCGATCCCAGCATAGGACTTGAGGTCTCGCCAAGATCCTTTGTTACCTAATGGTATCACACGTTGCCTCCTGACCTCTTGGGAATTTAGATTTGATACCTAACTTTCTTGGATGAGGGCGACAAACAGGGGGTCCCGTGTGCTAGTTGTGCACTTTAAAACTCCCCACAAAGGATGAAACTCGCAAGGAGCAGGCAATACGTCTGCTGCCTAGGCAGAATTGTTAGGACAGAAAACCTTGACCTTGTATGAAATCTTCTAGAGGCAGAAAACTGTACACAAATACATGCCGACGGCTGACACGCTGACCTTTGTAGTGCATAACTGGGTGCGGTACACACACTTGGGAAGAAGAACACGAAGTTGAAGAGGAAGAATTATTCAGTAAAGTTTTATTTGCTGCCCCTTGTGATTTTATGTGGACTTTAACCAGTAGCCATGTTGGTACACATTTCTTTACAAACTAGGTACACAATTTAACTGATTCGGTCATCATTATCATCTTCCACTTTTGCCGTCGAGCGTCGTGGGGAGGAATAATTGGCGTTCCAGCTCCCGATGGGTGGCATTGGATAGTGTCATTCCGTGTGAATGAATAATGTATTTGATGTCATCAATCCATTTTAATAACGGGCGTCTTCTTGCTCTCGTCGCAGATGATCTTTGATGTAGGGCCAGTGCTGTTAGTTGATGGTGTTGCATTTTAATGAGCTGGCCAAACCATTTGATCTTCTGTCTTTCGATAAACGAGGCACAAGGTGTTGATCCCACTGTCTGTCTCATAAAAACGTTTCTTATTCGGTCTCGGATTGTTAAGTTGGAAGCTCTCCTCAGGCATCTCGTCTCACAGGTGTTAAGTTTGAGATTGGTAGCATTTGGGTTGGTGTGAATACGCTGTCTTTTTGCGAACATTGGTATTTTTGGATGTTTCAGTATGGGTGATAGTTGATAAAAGTCGCTTAAAAGTCGACAGGGTCGACTTCATTGCACCGGGTTTTATCCCATATGGCTCGGTCTCTTTCCGCAGCACGGAAAGCGTCGCACAAAGCACGAACTCCGTAGCTTTTAGCGACGACCCACAGGAGTCTCCGAAACATTTAACTCGTAAACCGAAGGGTGCGGCCCGGAATCGAACCCACAACCTTCGGAGCACGAGTCAAACGGCTTGACCACTTCGCCACAGAGACTCCCAAGTGATAGTTGATATGTAAGCGCACTTGCGTTTTGACATCTGATCTGGATTTCTCCGTCCAGTCTGCCATCTCACCATGTGACCTCCCGTTTTGAACAGAATGCTATATATCTTCATACTAGAGCCATCGCGTTGTTTGTTTCGGTTCTTGATATCTTCCGCAATGTCATTGTTCGGTGAACAGAAATTTATATTATAATACTTGTTCATTGGAGGATAGCCTGCTCCGTGGCGTAGGTGTTACAGAAGTAGCTTGTGATCCTGCATACCCGCTTTCGAAACACAGCTGCGCGCGATTTGATAGTAGACTGCGTTGCGTTCGCTTTTTACGAAATGGTATGGGTGCCGATCGTTCAGAAAGCAATGGCAAACTATTGAACGTAAACTTGCCAAGAGATCAATGCTAGTGTTGACTGCAACGCCCTGTAAAGGATACGCAGATAACTTTAACTAAGATTCAAATGTGTACTATTTTTGGGTCAAACTTAACTTTTATTTGGCACTAAATCAGTTAATCCCAGTCTAATGCTTCATCAATCTTTTCCACATTTAGGCTGGTTCCCTGGACCTGTGATATTCGGCGCCCTCATCGACACTACCTGCCTACAGTGGAAGACAACATGCACTTCCGTCGGCGCATGCACCTTGTATGACATCGAGCTTTTCCGTTTCCGGTATCATGCACTCAGTGTTGGACTACGAATGACTACTGTGACTTTGTTCACTCTTGCACTTATAATTGCCCTGTGCTCCAAGAAGACAGTTTTCCAACCGCATTTAAATGAGATCTCACTGGAACAAACAACGGAAGGTCCAGAAAAGAATGATGAACTGGACGGGGCAGAAATTGCGCTCATTGTCAAGACTAATCCCACAATGAGAGAAACAGACATACAAAGCTAACTATTGAATCATCGCTAATGTGGTTTCAGAAAAATAGGAAATTTTACAGTATGTCTACGCTTATTACGAAAACAAAACAAATAAGTGTTGGGAAATTCCATAAATCATCAAACTGCTGGATTGATGAATTAAGCTTGTTTTACTGTCTGTAAGCCACTTACTATGACTCACAACTCACACCAACCATACTCAAATCCGCTTAAAATGGCTCCAATACTAGAGTCCAGATTAAGTACTAAATATCCTCATATTCTATTCAAGAATTTCTACAAGTAAATCCTGGTGACCTGTCTGTTTGTCTTGTAGTGGAATTGTCTCACTTAGTTAGTCGACAGATCATCTAGCACCATATACACAGTACGCCATATAGGGTGACAGAGGGTTAAGCATTTTACTTGACTGTGCGGTGGCCTATTCAACCTGCTGATTAAAGAGATTAGATGTAGACAGTCAAGATTTTCTGGGCACATTGTGAGAAGAAATAAACTGGAGAACTTGGTGACAACTGGCAAGATTAAGGGGAAGCTGACAACTGGCAAGATTAAGGGGAAGCTGACAACTGGCAAGATTAAGGGGAAGCTGACAACTGGCAAGATTAAGGGGAAGACAGAGAAGTAAATATTTGGATGGCTTTGACACAAGGCATAATCGTGACAAAAACAGGAAGCTGATCCACGACTCTGAAGATCGTGTCAGATGATGAAATATGACCGCCAAGACTTAACGACATGGCACATGATGATGATGTTGTTAATGTCCTTAGATGTTTAGCTAGTTAGTCGTCAGATTGTCGTCACTGAACATGGAAACATTCAGCCCACAAGTGCTTAGACACACACCTCGGTATCTCCCTCGTCGTGTAACGGCGGACAACACCAGTTCTATGTTGCTTGGTTATTCATCTTTGGTCCTCTGCATCTCACTTGCTTTGCTTCGCCCCTGGTGTCTTGATGTTTTTTCAGCCTTGTCAACGCTGCAGAATCACAATCAAGAACCGACATCACAGCAGGTCATTCCCATACGCGTTCCGTTCCCACCTTCAACAACCAGCGAAGAGTCACAATACAGATAATACAAATTGCAGTATAATTATGTATCCTCTGAGCACTGAGTGTCGGCCAGATCCTCTATACATTCCTTGTCGTACCAATCTCTCCAGGCTATGTTGATCTGTCTGTTCTTCCGCGCAGTTCACACGATCCCAGAGTGCTCTGATCCCATCCGCCAGTACCCCACCCAGTGGTGCAGACCCAGCCAATCTGTCTGTCTGCTCCTTTCCCAACACACCAGCATGTCCTGGAGATCCAAGATCCAGCGGGATTCGGGCATCACGTGATTCGTTTAATCGCACTATTTCTTTGAAGGCAAGTTCATCTACAGCACTGAGTTTCCATTGACTATCACAATTCGAAAGGTACTCCCAACAATACATTTGCTGCACGGTGGTTTTTGTGAGGCTAACCCGGGGCTCGAGTCAAGTAACAGTCAAGTATCTTTTAGCCACCCTGAGGTCTATTGGATACATGTTGCAGTCCCATTATTGTATACATCAATCGGCATTCGATTGGTGATGTAGTCAACATCATGTCAGCCGTCTTTACTTCCTATTATATTTCCTGGTACACTTTTTAGGCTGGGTCGACCTGCGATTCCTGGTCAGTTTCTAACATTTCAAAACATTGGGAATTTAAATACCTGACTCCTGGGCCCGCAGGCAATGGTTGCTATCAATTGCGCTGTCGTGGCGCCGACTTCAGGAGCTCGGCGCTAGGTGGAAATATTTCTGGGGAGGCCGAGCCATGCATAAGACTGATCTACTGAATGTTCTAGGAGAAGTAAGTCTTTTACGAGAACTATGTCCATGTCGAGACTGTGCATCTACAACCATGGTCAGACTTCGAGAACAGCAAATTAAAAGAGGCGTGGCCGGACAAGAGCATTATGCAGGAAGCCAAAGAAGATTGATAAACCAACGCAGAACAGGTGTCGTGAGCCACTAAACGTTGCGGGATTTACTGAGGAGGGGATCCGAGCACTTATGTGCTAAATGGTTCGATGGTGAGGATGATCTGTCGACTAACTAATTAGCATTAATAGTTCACGAAAAGAAACGAAGAAACACCGGAGCACCGGAGTTACCATGAATGTATTATTGAATAGTAATGACATCAGCTTTCTTGTTATCGTTTGACCATACACATCGCTGGCAGCTAAGGTGGTGTAGTGGCTAGACGCTCGCCTGCGTGCCCGGTGGCCATGGGTTCTATCCAGAGTCGATGCGGATTTGAAAATTGACTGGTTTGCCAGCCTTAATTGGATACCAGAAAATATCTTGGGAAGCAAAGGCAGCCAATGTGATACTGATAACATCTACATAAATATGGGCCCTGCACCAATACACCCGGAGCCGTGTAAAACTATTCCCTTTTTTTTTAACTTTTTATATAAATTTCTGGTTACGGGTATTTTGTGTATGGATCTCCAAAGCCCGATTCACACTGCGGGTCTTACGGCAAAAAGGTGGATTGTCGAATTAAAATTGTACTTGCATTCATTTCGTATACAGAACATTAAACAAATGTCTTTGTTAGCTCATTCTGTCCTAAGGAACGCTTGGTGTGTGATTGGATTTCCCCCTGAAACTTAACTATTGCATAATGTATTGTCTTACCTTTTAGGTTTGGTCAGTTCAGACTAAAGAAATCTGGCATCCACAGTGGTTACTTAGGTTATGTTTCACTCATTGGGACTATCAATTCGAAACTAGTGTTGAAGTCGTCTGATCATGTCATTCCACTTTCGCATGTTCTCAGCATCTCTCTTTCAATCAATCAATCATGTGCCATGCCGGAAAGCGTGGGCGGTCATGACTCGCCATTTCACTCGATCACCAGTGTCGTGGATCAGCTCAGTGTTCCTGTCTCGTCCATGCCATGTTGCCAAGCCATCCAGGTATTTTCCTCCCGGTCTTCCTCTTGGTCTGTTCCCTTCGATCTTGCCAGTTGTCACTAAGTTCTCCAATCCATTTCTTCTCATAACATGTCCAAAATGTTTTGACTGTCTATGTCTAATTTCTCTAATCAGTTTACGATGTTCATTTCCCTCCTGTAGTACTTGGTCATTGGTTTTTCTGTCTGCCCGTGGTATTCTTTGCATTTTCCTTAGAAACCACATTTCTGCAGCCATCAGATGTTTTTCAGCTTGACTGCATATTGTCCAAGTTTCACATCCATACAAAAGAAGAGGCTCTATGTATCCCCTCAACACTCTTTTTCTCGTTTCAATTGACATCTTTAGCACAGAATAAGTTTGAGCCCCGACGCTCTTGCTAACTATAATATAAAACTGTTTAAAACGGTAATTTTATTAAAATATATGAGGTCCAGAACCAGAAGATATTGTCACTTCGAATATCGAAATATCAACAAACATTTTCCTTAAAATGAACACGGACCATGCCTGTTTTTGCACACGGAAGGAAAGGAAATCTTTCGTTTTAAAGATTAGATCAATGGAACACTAAAAATTGTGGACTGGAAAGGGGAAATAGATCAGTTAAATCAGTATACATGAAAGATCTATAGGTAGGCTATTGGGTGTCAAATTTGGGTTACGGGGTCTATCAATAGGTCTCTGGCAGAGAATCAGTTAAAGCATGTATGGATGCTTTGAAAGTTTCCTTCTCTTGTCTAAGGATGCGGATTTCTTCTCGAAGAAGAAGGTTTTCGTTTTTAAGCACAGCAATAATATTAGTGGTGTTGCTGGTAATAAAATCTTTTAACCTCATCTCCAAAGCCTGAATTAGTTCACGACAATCATCGTGGCTCTGTGGTTCGGCCGAAGAAAGAGTGCTTGAATGTGATGTGCTGGTTTGATCAGATTGAGCTGGTGAAGTATGTTGTATGTCCAGCTGGAATTCAGTGTCTGATTGTTCACTAGACAACACGATTGAGGTTGGCGATGAAGATGATCGATCCATTCGCTGAGCTGGCGTGCTCGTCAATATTTGTCCCGTCTTGTTTTTGTTTACATTGTGCCGCTTGGACACAGTTGATGGCCGCAAGTTGGAGGACATTTTGGCAATATAGGCAGCTCAATAAGGCAAGGATTAAAATAATATTGCAGGCTTTTCTGTAGGTCGTGCGTGACGTTTAACTTGCTAGCCAAGCATGGTTAATTCTCACGTTGTCGTGAATCGATAATTGGTAAAATTCAAAAATGGGTGATCTTACCGTCACGAATCACAAAGAAATCCTCACTTAACAAAGTACACATTCACATAAACTTGACATTTTGAGTTGTATGTAAATCCAGCTTTAAAACGAACACAATGATGGAGTAAATATACGCGCAGGCCTTTCTGTAGAAGGTGCGTGGTGTTTATCACTTGCTAGTCACGCATGGCAAATTCTCACGTTGTCGTGAATCGATAATTGGTAACATTCATAAATTGGTGCTCTTACGGCCACATAAAATAAAGAAACTCTCATTTCATTAAATAAACGGTACTTCAATTTTAATTCACCGCAAACAACCGCAAACAAAGAAGAATCCCTCGAGCCTCATTTGCATCGGTCCGGCAATCATTTTCCGGTTTAGTGTTCGGTGGCCTGCTAGACCGATCGATGGATGTTTTTAAGTTTTTGGGCCCGTAGGGCCCTCACTGTCGACGACAGCCGGAAGCTCGAAACCGGAAACCGGACCGGAAGACAGACAGACAGACAGACAGACAGACAGACAGACAGACAGACAGACAGACAGACAGACAGACAGACAGACAGACAGAGAGAAGTCTCACAGTGATTTTTACTCCTAAATATGTTGAAGATTATGCACTTGTAACACTGACACAAATAAAATCATGACAACCTATTTCCTTCTTTAATTAAGTCTGTCTCGTTTGGTTGATAACGACCAGAGTAGGGAAGGAAATATGTTATCATTATACATAGATCACATTGCATTCACGTTGTTACTCTACACAAACATTGTCCATATGTCCATTTACTTATTTCTATTCTTAAGAAATCTCCTCAATCGTGAAATAAGCTTCATCATTTGTGTTTATCACGGAAGAACATATTTACTCTACAGACAGGTCGCACACTACACCATCACTCCCGTAGTCTCACTATCCTCTGACAAACCTACACTAGATTATTCTGCTGCATGTCTATGATTGGTGTTGCTAAAATTGTCTTGCTTCTATATAACTCTTAAGAAAGTTTGTTGTTTCTATATTCATTGTATAATACTGTGGTTTATACACTAAATAACACGACCTCAAGAGTATGATGATTGTGTTTATGACACTAAGCCAAGCCCACTACAGACATTAATAATCGCCATCTTTTACTTTTAGTTATCAAATTTTTGTTACATTTTAAGTGAAAATTTTTTGTAATTAAAAATTTTTTTAACTTTTTTTTTAAATTTTTTAAACGGTTAAATGTTTTAATTTTTAAAAAAAAATTAAATATTATTTTTAATACTTAATTATTTTAAATATTTACTATTGTTAATCTTAAAGTTTGCATTTTAATTTATTAATGTTTACAATTTTTGTTAATTTAAATTTTTTAATGTTTAGTTGTTGTTGTTTTTTTTTATCACATTTTTTTTTTTTTTGGGGTTAAACGTTTATACTATTATTACATATTTCTTTTCACCCTAACAGGACATTGCCACGTTATACACAAAATTCACTAAATGGGAAACAAGATCAATCACACCTTCACCTTGACTCATCACACAGTTGTTCAACAGACATAGAAGAAAGAGAGCGAGGGTATCAAGCGGGCAATATCTGTGTGGACGCTTGTGTGAGATAGATTTTGTGCGTTACTCTGTGTGTGTGTGTGTGTGTATGTGTGTGTGTGCGCGCGCGCGCGCGGGTGTGTGTGTGTGTGTTATTGACAGTCCAATACCGCTGTTGTTTATTGGACACTACACTGTATCGGAAACGGAGATCCCCGAAACATTTTATTTCTTAGGGCGAATATCCGGTAGGAACACAGCTTCCGCCAATGACTATTTCCTGTAGGTATAGCCACGAAGACATTCTTGTGTATTGTGTGTAGCATGCTGCACAGAACACCTTCCACAGTATGAATATATGAAACAATTATATATATATATATATATATATATATATATATATGAAGCGTTTGAGACGTAAGATGGTGCATGATGGTGGAAATGACCACGTGTTCAGATGCACCCACTGTAAACGGACATTTACAGCGCAAATTGGCCTTATCAGTCACACTCGCTAACGCCATAGTTAAATGTTATTATGCCTTTTTAAAGCACAAACTATCGTCTGTCAAGACGGCAAGGTGCCAATGGGAATGGAATATATATATATATATTTGCAACAAAACACTATGAATACAATACAGCAAACATACAAAAGCTGTGGTCACCGATATATCATGACAGCTGGACATCTCCAACACCCGCTGCTCTTCCGTCTGTGTGAACTACACCTAGATAAACGCATACCTGTGGTGATTTCTTTAAAACAATTTCCCAATTGATTTCATAAGTATGCATAGAACCAATCATATCTGACGGCAAAGTTATAACAAGAAACATCCACTGTTGTGAAACTACCTTCTCATGAAGTTGGGGCACTTACAGATCAGTGTTCCCATTGTTTAATTTAATGTAGAAGCTCGAGATCATGTTTTTCTTTTCTTTTCTTTTTTTAAGGGGGGGGGGGGCACATGCAATGGACACTCCCGTTGATTTTATTACGAAAACACGATAATTCAAGACACATGAATCTGTTGGGAAAGTCTGCATGAACATATTTTTGGGAGGTCAAGGGTGTTATATAGGCGCATTTGCAGGTGATATGAGTCAGATCATACCAGTGTGGAGCATGCACAATGTGTTTACTGAATGGGAGAGTTGAAAATACTCTTGAAAGGACTACGGGAGCGGAGATCGTCACAGGTACACGACGGGTCAAAAGCCGAGCTGTCAATGGTAAGAGATTGTTGCGATGCAAATGTTGAGTGGTGGGATATTTTAGAATATGATTGTAATGACTGTGAATTGCATGTATACTGATTGTGGAATGGATTCCTGATTTGATCAGTAATTACGGCATGAACAACGTTTTGGTCTTCTGTGAAGTGTTTTCGTAAATCAGTGTGTTGTTAGTGGTTTCAAAATGAGGAGGAAGAAGTTAAATGCACGTATTGTATTTGAGACAGTAACAACATTAACTAGTAAGTAATAGTAACAAATTATATCAAACATAAACCAGCACCACTGGACAACATTGAATAGATGAGACTGGAAAGCTCGATGCAGGTCGGAGGACTTTCGTTTGTTCAATTTCACCATTACCCCCGCCCCGTTCAACCTCAAGGAGAAGTTATAGTTAGGGTCCAACCCCGGTTCAGAATGATAGTCCTGTGACTAGTCAGCCACCAAAGCAGCTACCCACGGTTTAACCCTCAGTCTTATTAATCCGAAGGTGATTGTTGTCCATATGGGGTAATGGACTTGTCCCATCGGTCGGAGGACTTGAGACTGCAGAAGTTATATAGCAGGTCGGCAAAGAAGAGCAGATCAGTGCGAGAAACAGTGGCACACAGAGTAAAAGAGCGCAAGAGATAAACAGTCACACACACACACACACACACGTGCGAGCGCACACACACACACGCGCACACGCAGAGCGAGATAGAGAGACAGGGGCGTCAGAAAGAGACAGATTGAGAGAAAGAGTGATACACACACATAAAGAGAGCGAGAGAGAGCCAGAGACAGAGAGAAATAAAGAAACAGACCTATGTAAATATAGCGAGAGAGAGACCGACAGATCGAGAGAGAGAGCGACAGAAAGAGAGACATAGAGCGACATAGAGAGAGAGAGAGAGAGAGAGAGAGAGAGAGAGAGAGAAAGAGAGAGAGAGCCCGGCAGAGAAAGCACGACAGAGCGAGAGTACGACACAGAAAGAATGAGCGACAGAGTTAGATCGACACAGAGAGAGAGAGAGAGAGAGAGAGAGAGAGAGAGAGAGAGAGAGAAAGGGCGACAAAGGGAGACATAGAGAGAGAGAGCGACAAAGAGAGACAGAGAGACACTGCGAGATCGACAAAGAGAGAGCGACAGGGAGAGAGTAACAGAGAGAGACAGGGAGAGAGTAACAGAGAGAGAGAGACAGAGAGATGGCGACAGAGAGAGAGACAGAGAGACACGGCGAGATCGACAAAGAGAGAGCGACAGGGAGAGAGTAATAGAGAGAGACAGGGAGAGAGTAACAGAGAGAGAGACAGAGAGATGGCGACAGAGAGAGGGGGACAGAGAGAGGGATATAGCGACCGAGAGAGAGAGAGGGAGTGTGACAGAGAGAGAGTGTGTGTGTGTGACAGACAGACACAGAGAGAGATAGAGAGAGAGAGAGAAAGAGAGAGAGAGAGAGAGAGAGAGAGAGAGAGAGAGAGAGAGAGAGAGAGCAATTAAAAGATAATTATCTTGAGACTCTAAAAGCCAGAAAAATCAGTTCTAGTACCCTCCACATCCCAACATATCCACTTGCTAGTCCCGTGTCTCTGAGTATCGATTCCTCCTCTCTCTGGACATGTCTCGTGGAGAATAGCAACTGGCCAGAAATGTCTTCAATGTTACAACCGGGCCTATCTCATTGCAACACACGTGGAAATAAAAGAGGCCGGCACATTGGGACAAGGAAGGCGGAAGACTACCTCGGTCTGGTACAAACGTACTACCTCAGTCTGGTACAAAGGTACTAAATCAGTCTGGTACAAACGTACTACCTCAGTCTGGTACAAAGGTACTACCTTAGTCTGATACAAAAGTACTACCCCAGTCTGGTACAAAAGTACTACCTCAGCCTGATACAAAAGAACTACCTCAGTCTGGTACAAAAGTACTACCTCAGTCTGGTTCAACAGTACTACTTCAGTCTGGTACAAAAGTACTACCTCAGTCTGGTACAAAAGTACTACCTCTGTCTGGTAGAGACGGACTACGTACTACCTCAGTCTGGTACGAAGGTACTACCCCAGTCTGGTACAAATGTACTACTCCAGTCTAGTACAAATGTACTACCACATCTGTACAAACGTACCACCTCAGTCTGGTACAAAGGTACTACCTCAGCCTGATACAAACGTACTACCTAGTCTGGTACAAGGTACTACCTCAGACAGGTACATATGTACTACCTGAGTCTGGTAGAGAGGTAATCAGATGAGACCAAAATGGTTATAAGAAGCAGCTACAAAACCACGTGGGCAACAGTACATCAATCTCAAAAGAAAGATGATGCACGTTATCAGTTCCATAGAAGTGATGAATCTGCATTCTCTTAACTCAGCTCATGGCGTAACAGAATGAGATGCCATTTGTTTAACGAGCTTAATGAGAGCTTTAGTTTATATTTTCTGGTGTTAGAAGTAGCGTTTTATCAATATATCATTATGTTCTGTAGAAACGTAATCGGCCCACGTGTCCAGTTCAGAGAGCCATGTGCAGTTTTCCACAGAGAGTTGCCAGAATTCTAGCATGCATTTGTGTCACGTTTTACTCTCAGTAGGCAGAGTCCAGCCAAAGTAACACGTTCGATCTACCTGTGGGAAGGTTGTCTTTCCTAACAATTCTGCCAGGACAGCGACTGACATCATACTCATTGAGATTTCCAACGGCCATGGGATGTTTACCGTGCACAACTTTAGCACAGGACCTCCTGTGTTTTGCCTTCATTCGAGCAGGTTAGGTAGCTGATCTCACTTAACGAGAAGAAACAAGACAATACAAGTATGGTGTAAGGGAAGAACTGTTGTCTGTGTATGTATGTGTCGGATATTCATTATGTGCCAGGCCGATAGCTAAGCAAATTATAACGTCTCTGTCTCTCTCTCTCGCCCTCTCTCTCTCTCTCTCTCTCTCTCTCTCTCTCTCTCTCTCTCTCTCTCTCTCTCTCGTTCTTAATTTTATGGTGGTAACACTATGGCCACGTCATCGTTATCATCATCATCATCATCATCATCATCAGCATCATCATCAGCATCATCATCAGCATCATCATCATCATCATCATCATCACCATCAGCATCATCATCAGCATCATCCACATCATTATCTGCTCTACATGTAACATAGACATCAACTGTTCCATATGTAACATAGACATTATCTGTTCCACATGTTTAGTTTTATCTTCGTGCCAGGACATGCGGGTGTACAAGGGAATGAGCAGGCTCACAGGCTTTCAGGTAGGGTTACTGTGAAAGGCGGGTGAGTCACGGACCAGGCAGACATTCGGAATGCTCTACGAGAAGTAAGTCGTTTACGAAAACCAAGCGATGACTGCGAATCTACAACCAGTGTTGCCATTTTAGTGCTTTTCGCACTAAATTTAGTGCTTTTCCAAGTCATTTAGTGCGAAAAGATTGCTTTTAGCGCGGCCGCGCTAATTTGGTGCTTCACAAAATTTTTTGGGTGCTTTTTTGGGTGGGTGAAAATTACTTTAAAAAATAATTTTGGGGACACTAAAAAGCCGAATTTGAACTGAAGCGAGGGAGAAAACAGTCTCAGTACATTACCGTACAATATTCAAGTAATATAATTCCCTTTAATACGATTTAGTTGAAGTGAGTGACTGCAACGCGCAGGCAATATGCAATGCGTTAAAAGATTGTTTAAACAAGAATGGACTTGAGTTGCAAAGACTAGTTGCACTCGCCACTGACAATGCATCTGTCATGACAGGTGTAAACAATGGAGTATATTCATTCATTCATTCATTCATTCATTCATTCAGTAGCGTGTCCTTTGCAGAACCTCGCTCCCATAACAACCTTCCGGAAAACCTCTCGATCATAATCAAGATGTCCCGCGTCCGATACATCCATCTGGAGATCATCCGCCACATCCTGCACCATCTTCTCTTTGACCTTCCTCTTCCTCTCTTCCCAGGCATACGCCCATCCATTATTGTTCTCTCCAAACTTTCGTAACGTTTCAAGTGACCAAAATATTTCAATTTTCTTTGCTTTATCGTTTTTAATAGTCAGCCTTCTTCAGTATTCAGCTCTTTAAGTATTGATGCATTTGTTCTTTTCTTTACCCAAGATATTCTTAGAACTCGTCTATAACATTTATATTCAAAGGCATTTATGCGCTGCTCAGAGTATATACACAATTAAAATCCGTAGTTCCTCATCTGGTACTAAATAGGTGTGTATGTCATTCCCGCCCCTTCAGCTGGCAGTGTCACAGGCTACAGCTGCTTGTCTGCCCGGGAACATGGAGTTCATGATTAGAGAAACATATAACTGGTTTTCTCACTCAAGTCTTCGTCAAGCAAGGTTCAGGGAGCTGTTTGCTTTATTAAATGATGGACAACATCCGCTGAAGGTTGTTCAATTAAGCCAGACACGATGGATGTCCATTCAGTCTGCCATTGTCAGAATATTGTAGCAGTGGGTCGAGCTCAGAACTCATTTTGATATAGCAAGACTCAACGAGAGCTGTTATACGGCAGACCTTCTACATTCTATGTTTAGCAACATGAAAAACTATGCGTATCTCATATTTCTCAAGCATATTCTCGGAGAAGTTCAAAGTATTCTATCAGTTCAAAGATTGCTATTCCTGGGGAAAAAAAATAACAGAAAGTGATGCTATTCAAGATTATTTAGATCCTAATCCCAATCTAGGTTATGAGTTTGAGAAAGAAATAGCAGGCTACAAGTTTCCTGATGAGAAAGAAATTCGTGGAAGGTGCA
The DNA here is from genome assembly GCA_963921405.1 of Cepaea hortensis. Classification (NCBI taxonomy): domain Eukaryota; kingdom Metazoa; phylum Mollusca; class Gastropoda; order Stylommatophora; family Helicidae; genus Cepaea; species Cepaea hortensis. The sequence continues at coordinate 21,569,467 of OY992887.1, read as the reverse complement.
TCCAGTTTTTAATAGAGCTTTTGACACAGCTGCGATTACGTTTGCCCGATAACGTTCGAGTTTTGCAGTCCATGTCATGTCTTAGTGGAAGTGAATGTCTACAGCCAATGATGCCATGCATACTGAATCTTGCTCAAATGTTTGTAGATGATGCAGCTACTCTCACCCGCATCGATTTCCAGTGGAGAAAACTTCATCATATGCAGTGGACACAGACCTCTGACATACTTGGACTGTGGGCAGAAATAGCCTCATACAGGGATGCCACCGGTGAAAATCCTTTCCAAGATCTTACAGATTTAGCTTTAACTGTGCTCATTTTACCTCATTCTAATGCGGACGTGGCGCGTATTTTCAGTCAGATGGGAATTATTCAATCAAAATTGCGGAATAGACTGAGCATCAAGAGTTTGACAGCTGTTTTGACTATTAGATATGAAATGAAGAGATATGGCAAATGCTGTCATGATTATAAACTACCTAAGGATATTCTACGAAAAATTGGATCACAGGAATCATATACACGTTTCTTTCAATCATCATCATCATCATCGCAGGAGCAAACACAGCAGGAAATAGCTGCAGAAACTGAAGAGGAGTTGTCTGACTGGGATTTGGCAGATCTAGAATAAACTTCATGCTAATATTCAGTGATAATAATAAATTATAATGTGCTACTTTATAACATTTTGAATGAACACCGCCAGTGCTTGTTTTAGTGATTTCCCAAAAAATATTATTGCAATTTAGTGCGTTTTTGGCTCGAAAGTAGTTCTGATTGGGATTTGGCGGATCTGGAATAAACTTCATTGTAATATAAAGTGATAATAATAAATTATACTGTGCTACCTTGTTACATTTGTAATAAAAACAGTTGGTGCTTTTTGTTGGTGCTTTCCAAAAATTTTGGTGCTTTTTTGGGTCGATTTTGGTGCTTTTTCATCAAAGGGAAATGGCAACACTGTCTACAACCATTCTCAGGCTGCGAAAACAGCAATTTAAAAGAGATGTGGCCAAAAAATAGCAGCACACAGGAAGCCAAAGAAGAGTAGTGAACCAACGGTGAACTTGTGTTGTAAGCCGCTACACGCTGCCGGATTTGCTGAGGAGGAGATCCGAGCACTTATGGACTGAATGGTTCAATGTGCAATAAGGATGATCTGTCGGCTAACTAACTAACTAGTTCCACATGTAACATAGACATTATCTGTTCAGCATGTAACATAGACATCATCTGTTCCACATGTAACACAGACATCATCTGTTCCACATGTAACACAGACATCATCTGTTCCACATGTACCACAGACATCATCTGTTCCACATGTAACACAGACATCATCTGGTCCACATGTAACATAGACATTATCTGTTCCACATGTAACATAAGCATCATCTGTTCCACATGTAACATAGACATCATCTGTTCCACATGTAACATATACATCATCTGTTCCACATGTAACATATACATCATCTGTTCCACATGTAACATAGACATCATCTGTTCCACATGTAACATATACATCATCTGTTCCACATGTAACATATACATCATCTGTTCCACATGTAACATATACATCATCTGTTCCACATGTAACATAGACATTATCTGTTCCACATGTAACATAGACATTATCTGTTCCACATGTAACATAGACATCATCTGTTCCACATGTAACATATACATCATCTGTTCCACATGTAACATAGACATCATCTGTTCCACATGTAACATAGACATCATCTGGTCCACATGTAACACAGACATCATCTGGTCCACATGTAACACAGACATCATCTGTTCCACATGTAACACAGACATCATCTGGTCCACATGTAACACAGACATCATCTGTTCCACATGTAACATAGACATCATCTGTTCAGCATGTAACAAAATCATTCTCTAGCCACAGCAAACTCCAGCACAAGGACAACGATATACAGACATAGATTAACACTAAACATTGTGACATTCTCTCTCCCTCCCTCTCTCTCCCTCTCTCTCTCCCTATCTCTCTCTCTCTCTCTCTCTCTCTCTCTCACTCTCCTCTGGTTGTTACCATTTCTGTCTCAGTTTCTCTTCTTTCCTTTGTCTGTTACTCTCTGTTATTTCTCTCTCTCTCTCTCTCTCTCTCTCTCTCTCTCTCTCTCTCTCTCTCTCTCTGTCCCTATTTCTTATTATATCGATCTATGTCGCGATCTCTCTCTCTGTCTCTGTGTGTGTGTGTGTGTGTGTGTGTGTTATCGACAGCACAATACCGTGACTGTTTATTGGAAACTCCACTGTAGTAGATGTATATTGGGGGTTTGGGGCCAAAAGAGTGGTGGTAGTGGAGGGGAGCCAAAACAGCAGCCCCTAGGGGACCCCACCCCCCAGGGCCCCAGTCGCTTACAGGCAACCACCAGTGAGATATCGAGCTCATAATATGGTCGCCTACAAGCGACTTGAGGATGCCCATGAGAAACCGAGCCGTTGATTTAGAGTGTATCATCCGCAGACATACCAAGATGCGCACCGCGAAGAACAAGTGTAAGTGGCTACGGCTATACTCAACAGAGTTTTGCGAGCGGGAATGTATGCGGGAGTACTGCAAGGTACATGCAGTTCTGGTGTGGAAAGGGACATGCACCAAGCCCTGCCAAAGCTGTGGGAGGGGGGTCACAAACTATCTATCATTATGTAAGGAGTGTGGTTATAACACAGTCAACCGCCGAACGTGGTACCATGAAAAGGTAAAGCCTTTTAACACCGAGTTTCGCCGATTGGCCATGATCACAGAAATCTAAAATTCAATTAGAGACATGGAACTATACGCTGCACGTACACACCCACTTGTTAGAGACTGACGGATCTGTGTATTTAACCATACCAACGCTTAATCAGCTGAAGCAGCAAGCACGCGAGTATGGGTTGCCATACAGTGGGAGGAGGAAGGCCGTTCTTGAGGGGGAAATATCCAGAGCACGCGAGATGGCTATGGTCGCCCTGCTCGAGAAGAACCCCAATCTACATGGGGCACGACTTGAAGCAGGGATTACCACCGCTCTGAGATTTGTACACGGTACCACCGCGGACCGAGCCGCGATCGTCGCCGAGCGACGACACCGCGCCCGGCAGCGTGCTCAACGCCACACCGACCTCGAAGCAGAGTTCCTTGCCCGAGTTGATAGTGTGCGAGATGAAGCGGATGAGAAGTTGGTCGCATTCATTCACAACGCACCTGAATTGAAACTCACCCGGGAGATTGAGGGGAGCCTGAGAAAATATGAAGCAATCGTCCCAGAAGGTAGCGGCTATGAAGAACCTGGAGCATTTATGTATTCGATGGAGCCCGCCATCAAAGCCCTGGTGGTAAAAGGGTTGGGGGATTATGGCGGCATTAAAATACAGCTGTATCTCCACCTAAGATATTATCGCACCACACCGGAAGGTGAACAGATCAAGGCAATAGCAGCCCACGGAAGCAGGAACCTCGAAATGCTGAATGTGGGGGAATTTGAAGAGGTATTTAACCACGCCGTTGCTAAGATATATGCAGACAGTGAGTGCTTCACTGAACAGGGTTCGGATTGGAGCTATGATGATTGTGTGCAGCTCGATCTCTACATAGCAAAATACCAACCATTCCGAGGCGCTAGCTACTTCACAACCCCCAGCTACATCCCACCACGTAGTGTTGTGAATGTGAAGAATGAGGACAACCGCTGCTTTGAATGGGCCATACTCTCAGCGCTCTACCCAGTAGCGCACGGAGAGCACCCTGATAGGCTCAACAATTATAACATCCACCGGGGAGAGCTAAACTTTGAAGGAATCCAATTCCCAGTGCAGCTGACCAGTATTGCCAAGTTCGAAAACCAGAATTCCACCATAGCCATTAGAGTCTTTGGTTGGGACAAAGGACCAACGATGCTCCGAACCAACACACTCAAACGCAAACAAATCAACCTCTTGCTCCTGTGTAAAGATGAGAATAGGCACTATGTCTGGGTCAAGGATGTGGGGCGGCTTCTATATGGAAACAACAAACATAGGGGTAAGAAGTATCCATGTCTCAACTGTCTCCATGTACACTTCTCTCAGGAAACCTTGGACCAGCATGAGCCACTCTGCCAAGGCATCAACAAAGCCTGCCAGGTGAATGTCATGCCTCAGGGGGAGATGATGAAATTCAAGTCCCTCCAGAAACAGATGAGGGCACCATACATCATATACGCAGACTTTGAGACATTGAATGTTCCAGTACATGGCGCGGCAAAGGATCCAAACCAAAGCAACACACGTCAATTTGCCGAGCAGCCCCCTGCGGTTTCGGCTACACCATTGTGCGCTCTGACGGTCTCATCACAAACCCAGTCACATATCGGGAGGAGGACGCTGCCGATGAATTCCTCCGACGCTTGGGGTGAGAGCGGGCCATCATCCACAATAAGTTACAGCGACCGGCAATGATGGTGCTGGGGCAAAAAGACCGCGAAGACTTTGCCACTTTCACAACCTGTCACATCTGTAAAGAGCCGCTGGTGGGTGACAAGGTGAGAGATCACTGTCATATTACAGGCAAATACCGGGGCGCTGCCCATAATGTCTGTAATCTAGCATGGCGTATAAACAGAGACAAGCTGAGGATACCTGTAGTCTTCCACAATCTAAGGGGATATGACTCCCACATCATCATGCAAGAGGCCGGCCGTCTGGACTGGGGAAAAAGGACCGTCTACAAGAAGAAGAAAGACGGCACATGGCAAACCAAAGAAGTAGACAACACAACAATCACCTGCATACCAAACACCATAGAGAAGTACGCCTCCTTCACAATCGGACAGTTGCAATTCATTGACAGCCTACAGTTCATGAACAGCTCTCTAGACACCCTGGTGGGAAATCTCAGCGAGCTGACACACTGTGGCAAATCAATGGCTCTGGCACGTAGGGGCAATGACATAATCTCAAGATGTGAGACGTGCAATACGGAGAAGCACACCCCATGGGCCGCCTTAATGAACAAATTCAGGGCCACGCTAAGCATGCACCAATCACATCTCCTTCTCCGCAAGGGTGTATACCCCTACGAATATATGGACAGCTTCGAGCGCTTTGCGGAGGACCGCCTGCCACCCAAAGAGGCATTCTACAGCAAGCTCACCCGAGAAGGAATCAGTGACTCTGACTATGCCCACGCCCAGAAAGTGTGGCAGGAGCTCGATTGCAAAACGCTCGGAGGCTACCACGACCTATACCTGAAAACAGACGTCGGCCTGTTAGCCGATGTCTTCGAGACATTCCGAGACACCTGCATGTCGGTGTATCAGCTCGACCCAGCCCACTACATCAGTGCACCCGGCCTGGCATGGGACGCACTCCTAAAAAAGACGAAGGTGCAGCTCGAGCTCCTAACCGACTTGGACATGCACCTCCTCTTTGAGAAGGGTTTCCGAGGGGGTGTGGCCATGGTCTCAACGCGATATGCTAAGGCCAACAACCCCAAGATTTCAGACTATAACCCCACAACACCGAATTCATGGATCATGTACCTCGATGCAAATAACCTGTATGGATGGGCCATGATGGAATACCTCCCCACCGGGGGGTTCCAATGGACCAATCCAACTCTCGAGGAGGTACTGAATACCCCCGACAACGCGACAGAGGGATGGCTTGTTGAGGTTGATATGAAGTACCCTGTACATCTGCATGAAGCCCACAGCGACTATCCACTAGCCCCAGAAACAATGGTCGTCCCAGAAGCCTGGTTGAGCAACTATCAGCGTGAGCTCCAGAACAAACTGGGGGGGGGGGGGGTAAGTTCACGGAGCAAACAAAGCTGGTACCCCACCTCCACAACAAGGAGCGATACGTCGTCCACTACCGCAATCTCAAACTCTATCACAGCCTCGGTCTAGAGGTCACCCAGATCCACCGAGCCATCAAGTTCAATCAGTCCCAATGGATGAAGCCCTACATAGAGATGAACACCTCTCTACGTACCCAAGTCAAGTCGGAATTTGAGAAGGACTTCTTCAAGCTGATGAACAATGCCGTCTTCGGGAAGAGTATGGAGAATGTTCGCAAACGCATCAGAGTCAACCTTCTCAGAGGTACCGAGGCTGACCGGCTCCGGAAATTAATCGCCAGCCCCAACTACGAATCGTGTAGAATCTTTAACGGTGGACTGGTGGCGGTGCACAGCATCAAGACCAGGGTCCAGCTGAATAAACCCGTCTATTGTGGGCAGGCCATCCTGGACCAATCCAAGTACTTCATGTACGACTTCTGGTACAACAAGCTTAAACCACAATATGGTAACAGACTCGAGCTCTGCTACACTGATACTGACTCCCTTCTACTTCAGGTGGAGACTGAGGATGTGTACGCAGACATGAAGGCTCACCCAGACTGGTACGACTTCTCAGATTATCCGCGTGACCACCCCAACCATTCGACTGCGAATAGAAAGGTGGTTGGCAAATTCAAAGATGAATGTAGCGGCCGCTCAATAGCTGAGTTCGTCGGTCTCAGGCCGAAGATGTACTCAATCCTAGAAGCCACCAACATCAAGAAAGCCAAAGGGGTGGCTCGGACAGTTGTGAAAAAGGACCTCAGACACGAACACTACAAGGACAGTCTGTTCGGCCAGCGTGAATACAAGCACACACAGATTGCCATACGAAGCAAGGGTCATCAGATAGGAGTTTATGAGATGAACAAAACATCTCTGAGCCCTATGGACACAAAAAAGTGGATTTGTGCTGATGGTGTCAACACTAGTGCCTACGGCTACGTAGAATACTGCTAGGGGGTAGCTGTGTATCTGGAGGAACAACGAGCAGTTCCTCACACACAAATCCCCGAGCCAGCCCATCCACCAGATAGTAAAGAGTGGGCTGACCCTCTTGCTGGGTGATATAGCCAATCCGGTGCAAAGTCAGCGACCATGTAGGATCAGTGGCCCGACGCTGGCCTCCTTCGAGCTCGCCCGCCGAATAAAGATACCTGACCTGCGAGTCGGCTGGAATTACAGGTTCCTTACGCCCGATAGCGCGGCGGGCTGGCGCGGCTGGAGCATGGGAGACAGACGAATCCTTAATCGCCTCAGCCGGCTTCCTACCAGTCAAACGAGTCACCTCATTATTGATCGCAGCGACTACCTGGGGTAGAGCTCTCACCCATTCGACCGACCGTTCATCTGAGCCTCGGGCAGCGAGCAACAACTCCTGGGCATATTGGGCCCCGAACAGTCTCTCTGCTAGAGTGCGGTTGAATCGCTCGACAATTGCCTGCTGACGATGGTTCCCTGCCTACCCACGACGTACCTGTGTCTTATGCTTAGCAACCAGCTGGCTGACAGCACCCATAAACTCCCGCCCAGGGTCAATCTGCAAAAGATTAGGCCATCTGAGCGGCCCGCGTTTATAGATCCGCCCAAGTGCTGATGCGACCGCGTCGCTACTCTTTTCTGTTAGCGGCTCAGCCTCCTTATAGCGCGAGGCAATATCAACCACCGTCAAGGCATACCTATAGGTCGTGCGGCCAACACGATCGTGAGGGAGAAACAAGAGATCTGCTTGATGGACGGCATTCGGTGTGGACTCAGCGATGTGGGGTCGCGGAATATAGCGAGGCCGCGGCAGGTAGATTTGCCAGATAGCCTGCTTCTGAAGCCACCCCCGAGCATCGGCCTCGCTAACCTTAGCTGCCGCGGCCAGCTTCTTCACAGCTGAAAGCCCCTTCTAATAACCTTGTGGGCTGTAGTAAACACGCTCCATTATTGTACATAATAAAACATATCTCTATAACAACCATCCCAAGAGGGGGATATCCTTGAGTTGTGAGTTGGGTCCCAGGATGAGTCCTTTTCCACCAACAATCTGACTCTTCCTTCCGCCACCCACAACACAGGTGCCGCGCTTAGACGACCGCCCATTTCTCATCCTGGTAATCGTCCCACCCTTAGTGGGGGTCTGCCTCTTACACCGAAAACAATACATATTGATATACTGCAGATGTCTATATATTCAAAACGAGGGCGCGCCCATACCAAAGCGGCTCTTGGCAGACATCAGGGCCGAGACTATGCGAGCATCGCGACTCTCCCAGTCGGGGGCACCACCAGACGCCACAATATTTTCAGCCGCCGCGGCTAGGATGTCATCAGCAACGTTGCGGTTAGCCGTATCGCTATGAGCCGCATAAGCAATGTCGTGGGCTTTGCAGGCGTGGTCAAGAGCGTTGGCCCCCTCATATCCCTGGGCCAATCGCTTATCTAGTTTAGTGAAAGGACCACAGTAGCTATATTTCCCCGTATTCTGGAACGAGCCCCCAGGAACATCCTCAGAGCTGTCACCCTTAGGCAGCCTCATATGCATCTCAGGCAAAGGCAACATATTCAGCGCTTTGTTGAGGAGCCCCATACCAACAATCTGGCTCTTCTTAGCCCCACAAACTTCACAGATGCCGCGCCTTGTTATCCGACGATTTTTCAGCACAACCTCCGACTCCTCCAGTGTAGGAGTTTGCTTCTTACAGCGCAGGCAATACATATTGAAGACAATGCAAATGTGTATATATTTAAAATGGAGATAACCAACTTCGATCTTGAGGACAAAGCCCGCCACCACCACCACTGGCTGCTGCCAGACACCGTTCGTTGTGTTGTGTGCGGGCCATCGGGGTGCGGAAAAACAAACATGATGCTCAACCTGCTGCTGAAGCCAGGCTACCTAAACTACGACCGGCTGCACCTGTACTCGAAGTCTTTGGGGCAGGACAAGTACCAGTTCCTCCAGGATTGGGCCGAGTCTGTCGAGCAGGCTGCGGGGCAAAATATTGCCTCCTATCATAGCTCGGCCGATGACATCATCCCAGTCGAGGACCTGAACTCGGAGAAGTACTTCTGCCAGGGCCGGCACGGTGGTGCTGACACATTCTACCTAACCCAGAGCTTCTTCAGAATCCCCAAGCAGGCAATCCGCGACAACGCCAATCTATTGGTAATCTTCAACCAAGATACGAAAAACTTGCGCGGCATCCACGACTCCTATGTTGGTGGTGATATGCCCTTTGATGAATTCAGGGAGTTCTTCACAGAGTGCACTAGCAAGCCTTATGGTTTCGCAGTGATCGACCTGACCAGCAAGGCTCACGATGGCAAATACCGATGTGGATTCGATCGGTTCTATATCCCGAAGTCTTCTATTTAGATATATATGTTATTGTGATAGCAACAACATGTGGGCTGATGTGACTAACCAAGCAAAGCGTAACGCTTTTGTGAAAGATTATCTAGCACGTCGGGACCGCCTGAAGCAGCGGTTTCTGGCAGAGAAGATGGGGGAAGCAGATTTACAACAGGAGGCGGCTAAACTCTTCACACCAATTACTAAAACTGTAGCAGAGAGGTCAGCGCAACAAACGGGGGCAATAAACCAAATCGTCAAAGCTCAGACCGGTGAGTTGGCTAAAATAGCTGACAAACAGACCGGTGAGTTGGCTAAAATAGCTGACAAACAGATCGGTGAATTGGCTAGACGAGCAGACAAACAAGCTAACGAGCTAGCTCAGGCTATTGAGGTGTTGGGTAGGGTTCTACCCATTGAGGGTAGAGCACAGGCCAGAGCTCTTGAGGATGAGGCCGCCCCCCCCCCTTCAGGGCCTATTATAATTTATGTAGATCAGGGCTTGGATGAGGAAATCATTAGTGGGAAATATAAGTACCCAATGCCTAGCACGCTCCTCAATGAGCCGGATGATGTACTTCGCGGCATCCTTGATACCACCGCAAAACTCAATTCAAACACGCTCGGGGGGAAGAAGAGGAGGGCCGGCATCACTAAGGAGGAGATTGAACAAATAGATCGAGATATTGCAGCTATACGAGCATTCAGGGAGCGTGTTAAAACTATATTGGACAATCGACAAGAGGTTATCGTCCGTGGGCAAGGGTTGAAACTCCGAGGGAGCAAATTCGGCACCCTAACTATTGATCCCGCAGCTCTGGCCGCGGGCCGGCTGCAAGCTTTTGATGGGGACACCCTAGTATTGTCGGCTCCAGCAGATGAGACGCTGTACGATCTCCTAACCAAGCGGTTCATCCAAGCAAAGCAATACACCCCACAAGCTATTGAGACATTTAGCCGGCTGGCTCAACTTGCCAAAATACCAGTCTATAACAGAAAGGGAAAAAAATACGGACTAATCCGAGGTAGTGGTGTGTTATACTACAACGACCCCAACACTCTGGTGGAGCGCCTAGCACTGTTAGTAGCTTCGAAGGAGGCGGGGAATACTGGAGTTGACACAGAAATATCTGCGATATTGGATGAGCTTATGCGTAGTGGGGTGATCTCTAAGGAGCAGGCTCTCAAGTTGAACAGAAGAATCTTCGTTCATTAAATATGGAACTCCAGGTGTTGAAGGAAATCCGCGACCGGCTCGCGGCGATGGAGGTGCGACTCGCACCAAAGGAGAATATGTCTCTGGTGGTAACATCAGATAAAAGCGACTGGACGACCTACTACTCCCCAGCGCTGTACCTTGACCCCCAGAAGTCATACGAGCTGGCCTTGCTTAATCTAGAGACCTACAACTCCATCAGCAATGTTAACTCCACCAACAATACTTTCGTCTAACGTGTGGAGAAGAAGGAGTGGAAAACCATCACCATAGAAGAGGGGGCCTATGAGCTCGCCCAGATCAATCGAGAGATTCAAAGAAAGATGGAGGAGACCAAGGATTGGAATGAGAAGGCCGAGGAGAAGTATTACATTACCATAGGACCCAACCCCTCAACCCTTCGAGCTTTTGTAAAGATAACCAACCCAGACTATGAGGTTGATATGGGTGCTTCGTCTTTGCGCAAAATACTTGGGTTTGACCCACAAATATTGACTAAGGGCTATAAAGAAGGGGAGAAGCCAATAGACATCTTCCTTGTGAATAGCATTCTGGTCAATTGCAATGTGGTGAGTGGGTCTTATCTCGGAGGTGGGACCCACCCCACCATCTACTCGTTCTTCCCCAACGTGTGCCCCGGCTATAAGATCTTAGTCTCCCAGAACTGCTGTCTACCTCCCTATCACCCAAGCTGGTAGTATACACAGCATACGCGTCTGGTTGACTGACCAAGATGGTAGTATACACAGCATACGTGTCTGGTTGACTGACCAAGCTGGTAGTATACACAGCATACGTGTCTGGTTGACTGACCAAGACGGTGCACAATTAAACTTTAGAGGCGAGCAAATAACTATAAGGCTACATATTCGCAGTGTGTAACCATGTATGTTTTCCCAAGACGTCGGAGGCTGGTAGGTGGGGGGATGTTCGATTGGTTGGGCTCGGCAGCTCGGGCGGTTGGAAGTCTGGTCTCTTCAGGTGCTAAGGTGATACCCAGTGCCGTCAGTAAAGTTGCCAAATTTGTTGGCAGCCCCATAGTTAGGAATGTGGCCAAGACGACGGAGTCTGTGGCCTCTGCAGGCAAAGCTGCCAAAAAGCTGGTGGACGCTCTCAGGCCTTTTCCGCCCCAGCTGATAAGGGAACTCACAGCTAAGAGCGCTGAAGTTTTGAAGCAGCTCGCTGTCCAGCCCGAAGTGCAGCTCGCTGTCCAACCCCCCCCCCCCAGTCTGGAGTCGCTGGACATCGCCAGCCGTGGTGGAGGTTTCAAGACAATTAGAGATATGTCTAGACGTTTATAATATCACCATGGAGGAGCTCCGCACTTCTATGCTTGAAATTACCGAGCCTGTGCATGTCGATGAAGGTATTGAATCCTTTGAGTATCGGGAGTATGAGTCACAGAACCCAGCTGCTCTCAACCAGAATACCACTATCCAGATTGATATACACGCTCAGGATGCCTTCACTTGCCCTTCCAAGAGCTATCTTCTTGTAGAAGGCCGGCTCAGATCGTTTCGAGAGGAATACTATGATGCGAATAGTCTGGTGGCTTTGGTTAACAACGCGTTCATGTTCAATAAAATACGTTACCAACTCAACAACAACACCATCGATGATGTGTCATATCCTGGGCAGGCCACCACTATGATGACCCTTCTATCGTGTGGGGAGGACTTTGCCTGGGGTGAAGGTCTCAATATGTGTTGGTATAAAGACTTTGATGGAGGGAACGCCGCGGTGGGAAATTCGGGTTGGGAAAGGCGGCAGATCCTCATTATGAGGAAACCCAAAACTCCGGGCATGTTCAGTTTCTGTGTCCCACTCAAATACTTCTTTGGGTTTTGTAATGATTATCAGAAGGTGCTCTATGGTGTAAAGCAGTCCCTACTGCTAGATCGCCAGAACGACGCTCAGGCCATCCATCGCAGTACTTTTGCGCGTACGGGTGTGGCCGCTGCGGAAGGTAGAGCTGCTTTAACCGCCGTGCCCCCCCCCCCCCCCACCAGAGGGTAGGATTGAACTAAGATTGCCTGGATGATGCCTCACGTTATTCCCTCTCTGACCTATATGAGCTCGCTCATGACTCTGATAGAGAACAAAGTTAGAGTGCCTGTGGCTTTCCGCGTCTTACAGTGTGATAGCTTGGCGGTGCCGGAGTCCACTTCCTTCACCTGGCAGTTGGAAGTTAAATCCCAAACAGAGAAGCCTCGGTGGATTCTGGTGGCTTTTCAAACAGCTCGTGAAAATGATCAGGCGAAGAACAATGCCCTATTTGATCATGTGCGGGTGAAGAATATTCACGCCCTGATCAACAGCGCACGCTACCCCCTAGTGGATCTGAATGTTGACTTCGCTGAGTATAGAACCTCTCGAGCCTACAAAGCTTTTGCAGACTTCAAGGAGGCGTTCTATGGTATTACCAGTCGAGAGTCGTCCAACCTGGTGAATCCTGTGGATTATGTGGCCCTCTACCCCATACATGTTATTGATTTGCGGGCCCAGTCTGAAGCCATTAAGAATGCTGTTCAAGCTATCACCCTCAAAGTGGAGTTTGACGTTTCTGTGCCTGCGAACACCAAGGCTTTCGCTGTGATCATCGCAGATAAGTCTCTGTTCTTGGAATCTGATGGTAGGAAGTTTACTACAGTCTTGAATTAAACACTAGAGATATACTGAAAAAACTATGGCGCTGATATCGTATGGGTTGAGCCTCTCTCCGGGGCAGAAAGAGACGTTGGTCAAGGCGGCGAAAGATGGCACTGGTGCCGCCCTACGCTTGGGTGTGGGGCAGTTGCATGGTGCTGATAAGGTCGGCCTGACCCAGCGTCAGATTAACCACATTAAGAAGAATGTTGCTGCGGGTTCTGGGGCTGAGCTCGTCTTCTCAAAGAGCCAGATCAAAAAGATGGTTAAGGTGGGTGGGTTTTTCCCCGCCTTGGGGGCTGTGATCCCCCTCTTGGCTAAGGCACTCCCCTGGCTGGGTGGCCTGGGGGGCTTGATGGGTGGGGCTGCTGGGGTGGCACAGGCAGTTGATCAGGTTCGTCATAACCGGGCGATGGAGGGTCGGGGTTTGCCGCCTGCGTTAAAGGACATCTTGGGGAACCATCCTATTTATGGTCCAGCGATCAAACTTCTTGATGGAAAGGGTGTGTACCTCTCTAGGGGCAATGGGATTGAAAAAAAGAAGCATTAAGCAACTTTGATATTGAGAAGGCTGCTAAGGATATACCCCACTTCCGCGGTGTGTTTATGCGCGATGGTCTTCCCGCAGCTCTACACAATCCGGAGTGTGGGATTGTCAATCTAGACTCATCAGAGGGTGAGGGGACCCACTGGGTGGCTTATTACAGGGCGGGGCCTATGGCGGTTTACTTCGATAGTTTCGGGCTTGACCCGCCCCAGGAGATCCTGGATTATCTAGGGTGCCCCGTGCGCACCCAGACTTTTCAGTTGCAGAGGGCAGACGATGTGATCTGTGGCCATTTATGTCTTCATGTGCTTCGTGGGCTGGTGGGTGGGCAGCAATTTGAAGACATAATACTGCGTATGCTATAACCATGTCTGTTGGAAAGTGTGGCGGAGAGGCTGGGACTTTTGTCCAGCTTAGCCGGGCTGGGCTCGTGCGCAAGTATGGGGACACTATGCAGGGTATACTATCCATGGGCGGGTTTCGCCTCACTAATGTGGGGGAGCCTTCTGGGCCTACTGATGCTGCAACGCGGGGTTTTACGGAGCGACTCTCTAAACTGTCTGGGGGACCGATGTCTGAGGAAATCAATATGGGTACCCATAGAATCACTAATGTTGCTGAACCGGTTGGAGAACAAGATGCGACCACAAAAAAATACGTTGATGGGCGACATATGGCTGCGCTGTTAAATACCCAGTCTTTGGGTAAGACCTTCTGGAACGCCACAAAAATATATATAGAAGGTCGATTAGGTGCTGATTGGGCGTTGTGGTTTGAGGTAAAATAAAATCCCTATATTGAGTGGTCAGGTACTAAACCCAGTCACCTTAAAAATATGGGAGTACTACCATGTATACTTAGCATCGCTAATGGGGTATATGTCGTCTATGAGGCTGGCCAGTTCTTCCTTAAAGGTGACGATAACATTTACACCCTTAGTTTGGTGGTGAACAGCCTGCCCAGGCCTGAATACATCGATCGCCCCATCCCAGGGAGCACCCTATATATCAAGCTCCTTCTTATGAATGGGCCTTTTGCAAACTGGGGGGGTGTTATGCCTGGTATTCAAGTAAAAGCTCTGGTGCCTCATGTGACGGCTTGGGTTATTGTTACTTTCGCTGGTGAAGTGCGTGCGGAAGTTACAAATGACCGGGTTGAGGTAAACATAATTAAGGGTGTTGATACCATCAATCTGAGAGAAGTTAAAGTTTCGCCTTGGATTCATCTTGTAAAACTTTTGTATACCCACAACCCTGTCACTGAGGAGGATTCAAAACGTATCACCACAAATTGGATATATGGATGCGTGTGGTTAATATACAATGGCGCCCGACCAGGCCTTTCGCCTTCAAGAGATCACCAGACTGCAGAAGAGCTTGGAGGCTGAGCAAGAAAAACGGTCTCTGTTGTATAAGAAGTACCACCGGGTTGTGAATGTCTTGGATGGGATTGATACGGCACTGCTTACAGTGAGTGTGGGGCTTCTGTCGACTGCCATTGCGGTCCCAGTTGTCTTCGGCCTAGAGATAGGCGCTCTCGTTTGTGGGCTATTGGGGGCGGCCGGCAAGTTGGCGGCTCACAGATGCGCACTTAAAGCCAAGAAGCATGACGAAATCAGGATTTTGGTTGAATCTAAACTTTCAACAATCTCCGATCTTGTCTCGGCGGCCTTGCAGGACCAGGAAATTTCTGATGCGGAATTTAAATTAATTCTGAATGAATCAGTGAAATTTCGACAACAGCGGGCTGAAATTCGGCGCAAAGTTTCTGCCGACTTGCACCTGAAAAAAGAGCTTTCTGACTTCACACCACCAGTCAGAAAGCCTGCCCGCTAGGCAGTCTGCTAGGTAGTGCGCTCTTTTTACATAGCCTCTTTCACCTCGATGAGTTTCTCCATGAAGAAGGGATCGTCTTCTGGCAAATCTCTTGTCAGAGCTACATAGTGCTCAGCTAGTTCACTATCACAAGTGTGGCATACATCGCACGGTTGTTGTACTTCTACATTGCAGATAACACACCCAAACACAGTCCTACCCTTTTTTTTTTAAATAGTTGGAGGTGTTTGTAGCAGAACACGCCACAGCACCTGCGCTCGCACTGGATCGAGGCCCCTTCATACACAAGCCACCTACAATTCTTCATTTTAAGTTTGAGACGCTATTCTCTAATTCTGGACACAATTACACGAACTCACTGAAACCGCTCGAATATCTGGGTCACTTTATTGCAAGCATTTTTTTCTTAGCGAGAAAAAATCATCTCGCTCGCGCGGCTCATAAAACCTGTCACACAAAAACAAAAACGATCACGCTTGGTATGTTCAGTCACGGTACTTCCGGGGTGATCGTTTTTACCGGAAGTGGTGTTGACTGGCGCACAAGTTTGATTATTGGGAGTGTTACTCTAGTGGTGACGTCGTGGCAGGTACAAACCTCATAGCGGCCGCTGATACACCACGCACAATGCTCCACGGTTCACTATCCCAGTCAGCTTCAAATTGACAGGCTAGACATTCACCTGTGCTGCACATCCTCCTCCTCAGCGATTGTTTCCAAACAGTCTGGCGGAACTCCTAAGGACCTCCAACCCCAAGGAGTATGAATGATTATAGTTCCCCCACTTATTCTTCTGCCTTGGCGTTGTATGATCCGGAGATGATAGTCACAAAAGCGCCGCCTCGAGGGCTTTCCACAGAATGTTGTGGGGCTCTTGAACCACTGGCAAGTAGGCATGCTATGTCAGGAGTGGCTTCCCTCTAAAACACAATCCAGTAGGATGTTCATGCGGCTTCCGAATCTTGCAGATCAGGCAGAAGATCTAGCTTCATACCTTTATATGGGCGCAGCTTGATGTTGGTCTTCCTCTCAAACTTCCAAAGCATCCTATGGAAGGCGTCTAGCGTGCAACGCTCACACACCTCATAAGGGCGCTTAACCCCCCTCTCACAGAATATACACTCTTCTATGACTACACCCCGCTTCACCTGTGTATTGTGTCGAGAACAATAAAGACCCAGGCATGACCGACCGCAGCGCAGCTCTGTGCCGAGTGTGGGCCACTCACAACCGTGGGTATTCATCTTGATATACCCAAGGGTTGTGGCTCTAATTCACTTGCGGTGATGCATTATAATACAACGACGTCCCCTACGCGACCCATCCACTCTTCGGTAGTTGCACCAAACTTCTGGGGGGTGGTAGTGGGTCCACTCTCCTTGGGCATTCCTCCAACATTACATACGCTGTCGTGTTGGTTTCACTTGTAGCCATTGGTGTGTGTCCATGGTGTGTGCCCCATACATACTATAGCTCTAAGTACTATATCCAGAATGATAATACACTCTAAATCAATGGCTCGATCGCCTGGCCTGTGTGTGCGCTCCGGGATGCAGAGGATGGTTCACCGCCAGGTGTGCGCCCCGGGGCCTTGGGGGGTGGGGCCCCCGGGGTGGGGTCCCCGAGGGGCTGCTGTTTTGGCTCCCCTCCACTACCACCACCCTTTTGTCCTCAAACCCCCAATATACATCTACTACTGTACTAAAAAGGGGATCCCCGAAACATTTCATTTCCTAGTGAGATTGAATGATTGATTGATTTAGGAACCGACATCACAGCATTCGGGGCATTCCCATAAGCGCTCCGTCCCCATCCTCAGAAGCCAGCGAAGAGTTCCAACCCCAATAGTACCAGTAGCAATCTGATTATATGTGTGTCTTGCCTGTCCTCTAAGCGTCGAGCATCGGCCAGATCCCCTCGTCACTCCACGCTGTCGTATTCTTGCCAGACCATGGTGATCCAATTGCACATTGTGTACACGTGCTCCCACAAGGCCGCAACCACGTCTGCCTTATCATGCATCAATACTCCACCAAGTTTTGCAGAGCCAGCCAATCTGTCTGCCTGTTCATTCCCCAGCACACCAGCATGCCCTGGAGAAAAGATCCAGACGATGCTTGCCACCTGTGACTTCCGAAGCGAAGCAAGCCACTCGGTACGAAGCTTGCCTGTCCTCACCCTACTCAGCATGCTTTCTGAGTCAGTTACAATCACGATGTGTGTGTGTATCTTTTCGCCATCCAGCGGAAAGCTGCACTGACTGCCTTCACCTCTATTCTTAAGCTAGATGTTGTGGTATCATATGCCAGACTCTCCTGCACCAAACGTCGACCATTAGCCTTTGCCAAGAAACCCCAGGCACTTCTACTACCTCTCAACACCGAACCATCTGTGTAGATAATCACATCACATTCTTAGTGAGAATATCCGGTAGGAACACAACTTCCGCCAATTATGTAAATTTCCCATACTCGTAGCCACGAAGACATATTCTTGTGTATTTTGTGTTGCATGCTGCACAGAACACCTTCCACAATATGTATGTATGAAATAATTGTTTACATATTTGAAACAAAACACAATGAATACAATACAACTAACATACAACACAACACCCGCTGCTCTTTCGTCTGTGTTAACTACGCCTTGATAAACGCATAACTGTGGTATCACTTTTAAATAAATTCCTATTTATTACATAAACATGCATAGGACCAATCATATCTGAGGCAAAGTCATAACAAGAAACTTCCACTGTTGTGAAACTACCTTCTCATAAAGTTGGAACACTTATAGATCACCATTCTCATTGTTTAGCTTAATTTAGACGCTAGATAGCATGTTTTTTTAGGGAGTGTGTGTGTGGGGGGGGGGGGGGGGGGGGGGGGGTTCGCATCTCTATTGTTTGTAGTCATTAGACGACTTTTGAATCAGAAATGTCTCTCTTAAAATTCTACTTCATGTCGGCTGACGGATTACCAGAAGTGTATGATATGTGCCATGGCCTTTACGGATTCTGAGCGTGGTGGTATTTCGGTCTCTCCATGTGGAGTTTGATATATAAGTGATTCATTTAAGATCCACTTCCAGTACGAATAATGTTTCTATTACCATAATTGATATTATTTCAAGGCACATAAGGATGTGCCAGATAAAAATATTTTAAACATCCTGGACGAATACGTTTACTGAAACGGGTGCTAGATTTGATGTAATACATTCTAAATATACCAATCTGGTTGTTATATATTAGCTATTAAGTGAAATATTTTACTGTAGATGAGATGAGATCTAATTAAATTGGAAAGTGTAATGAAAATAATCAAGGCACCGTGAAAAAGAGTACACATTGCTTGCCAAATAATTAATAACGATTCGTTTCAGTATATATCAATATCACTCATTTAAGAAGCTGAAAAATTGTGAACATCCATAATAAATGTTCTTGTCTCCCTTGCGTCTTAATCTATGATTTGTGTCCCTGTGTTAAATATTTCCCATTCTATATGCGCCTATTTATTGAAAATGTTTTTTCATAGGTTTTATTTAAATGTTGCATATCGTTTACAAGACTTTGCAGTCAACACCAGCATTTTTCAGCTGCTGTTGATGTACTAAACAACTTTTACGTTCAGTTGTTTGTAGTTGTTGTTGTCTTGTGGTGTCTGCTGCGCCCGCCCGTTCCCTAGCAATGTAGCAACACGGACAAATCTACAGGTGTTCAGTCTCCCTGTGAAACCACCACAACACCACGTGTTGCAGGCCTTCTTATGTTTTAATTGTCACTCCCTTGAAATTTTGTGTTTTAAATAAGTCGCTGGGTTTCTAAGAACCCTAGCTCTCCGGACAAACCCGCAAGTGCTCAGTCTCACCCACACAAAGCAGACAAGACAGATAGCGAACTCTGGTGCATTCAGGAAAATTGTTGAACTGATGCCAATAGCCAATATATAGGTGGTCAATAGTTTTCCACCTCAACTGCCATTGGCTTAAAGAGAGAAGTAATGGCTGTTCATGAAGAGTCCATGAGTCCATAATGTCAGGGGCGGCCTAATCCTGCAGAATTGACCCCCACAGCGCTGATGTTCATCTCAGAAGTAAAGCCATGACCCCAAGTATGGTCCGTTCACTCTATGGGTCCCCTTATTCAGGGGTAGAACTACCGTAGGCATATTGGTCCGGTCTCACCATGCTTTACTTCAGGAGGAACGCAGACACCATGATGCATTTCTGCAAGATTCCAGCGGGCGCTGGCACTATAGAGCTACCTGTCCATGAAGCAGAGACCCTTCTCACTAAATCAACTGTCAGCTGCGGCAGGGTACCGATAGACTGACATCCACACCAGGCTAATGAAGTGATGTCGCGGACCTGAGAGTGGACAGTGCCAGTCATGTCCAGCAGCCGGCTCTTTACGCCGTCCTCCCAGAGGTGTGTATACTGGCAGTAAGCGGCGCCGACATGGTCTCTGTAATGATGATGATGTTGTGTGGTGATGACTCTACACCTGTTGTCAGTTCTCTCTGTAATGTCATGTACCCATTAGAGTTAGGGGTCGTTAGGGTTAGGGTTAGGGTTACAGTTAGGGTTAGGCTTACAGTTAGGGTTGGGCTTACAGTTAGGGTTAGGGTTACAGTTAGGGTTAGGCTTACAGTTAGGGTTAGGCTTACAGTTAGGGTTAGGCTTACAGTTAGGGTTAGGGTTAGGGTTAGGGGTGGTTAGGGTTAACGTTAGGGTTAGGCTTACAGTTAGGGTTAGGCTTACAGTTAGGGTTAGGGTTAGGGTTAGGGGTGGTTAGGGTTAATGTTAGGGTTAGGGTTACAGTTAGGGTTAGGCTTACAGTTAGGGTTAGGCTTACAGTTAGGGTTACGGTTAGGGTTAGGGGTGGTTAGGGTTAATGTTAGGGTTAGGGTTACAGTTAGGGTTAGGGTTACAGTTAGGGTTAGGGTTACAGTTAGGGTTAGGCTTACAGTTAGGGTTAGGCTTACAGTTAGGGTTAGGCTTACAGTTAGGGTTAGGGTTAGGGGTGGTTAGGGTTAACGTTAGGGTTAGGCTTACAGTTAGGGTTAGGCTTACAATTAGGGTTAGGCTTACAGTTAGGGTTAGGCTTACAGTTAGGGTTAGGCTTACAGTTAGGGTTAGGCTTACAGTTAGGGTTAGGCTTACAGTTAGGGTTAGGCTTACAGTTAGGGTTAGGCTTACAGTTAGGGTTAGGGTTAGGGTTAGGGTTAGGGTTAGGGTTACAGTTAGGGTTAGGGTTACAGTTAGGGTTAGGGTTACAGTTAGGGTTAGGCTTACAATTAGGGTTAGAGTTACAGTTAGGGTTAGGCTTACAGTTAGGGTTAGAGTTACAGTTAGGGTTAGAGTTACAGTTAGGGTTAGAGTTACAGTTAGGGTTTGGCTTACAGTTAGGGTTAGGGTTACAATTAGGGTTAGGCTTACAGTTAGGGTTAGAGTTACAGTTAGGGTTAGGCTTACAGTTAGGGTTAGAGTTACAGTTAGGGTTAGGCTTACAGTTAGGGTTAGAGTTACAGTTAGGGGTAGAGTTACAGTTAGGGTTAGGCTTACATTTAGGGTTAGGGTTACAGTTAGGGTTAGGCTTACAGTTAGGGTTAGAGTTACAGTTAGGGTTAGGCTTACAGTTAGGGTTAGAATTACAGTTAGGGTTAGGCTTACAGTTAGGGTTAGGCTTACAGTTAGTGTTAGGGTTACAGTTAGGGTTAGGCTTACAGTTAGGGTTAGAGTTACAGTTAGGGTTAAAGTTACAGTTATGGTTAGAGTTACAGTTAGGGTTAGGCTTACAGTTAGGGTTAGAGTTACAGTTAGGGTTAGAGTTACAGTTAGGGTTAGGCTTACAGTTAGGGTTACAGTTAGGGTTAGGCTTACAGTTAGGGTTAGGCTTACAGTTAGGGTTAGAGTTACAGTTAGGGTTAGGCTTACAGTTAGGGTTAGGGTTAGGGTTATGGGTTGTTAGGGTTAGGGTTAGGGGTTGTTAGGGTTAGGGTTAGGTTTACAGTTAGGGTTAGGGTTAGGGGTGGTTAGATTTAGGTTAGGGTTTGGGCTAACTGTAACCCTAATTCTAATTCTAACCCTAAACCCAGGGCGCACCCAGAGCAATGGTATTTGTCTGTATTTAACTCCTGGAGCATGGGGTCATTAAAATCATATATTAGCCTATAGGTTAGGGTATATGGTGGTAGACCATGTGTCAGAGTCTCTCCCGGAGTTACAACGCGTTGTCTGTACCAACGCCCGACAATGCAACGCTGAACTATGATAAACACTACAGTTATAACGCGGCGTCGTCGACAACGCCAGGCACTCAACACTGAACGATGCTAAGCAGTCAGGGGTCAGAAAGAACACAGCGTGAACATTGGGGGTCACGCATGCTGACTCGAGCACAACTGGGGCGTGTGCTAAAACGCCAGCCAGACTGGGCTTGGGCGCCGTTCTGGACAGACGTGTGAATGCGGCCTGAGAGTTTATGCATGTATTGATAGCTAGCCTGTATGACCGTTGGAGATGGAACGCCTGTGTGTTTGACTTGTAAGTTTGCTGGCGTGGATAAACAGGATTACGGAGAAAGTCGCTAATCCCTAGGCCAGGGAGACCGGCCACAATGTACTAGGGATGCACAATGATGGATTTGCTTTGCCTTCTGTCGGCCTGTCTACAAATGAATTCCACTCGTCATTGTCTGAAGGAGCAATTCTGCAAGGCAGTAGGTGCGGGGAGGTTATGGCATCTCTTACCCGCAGTGTGATATCACACAAATTTGAGTTATTTTCTAGAGTTAGCTACTCCACACAACAAACTTGCCTCCTCTCAAAGACCACCACATGTGTTAGTCAATAGTTGCTTACTTGATATTTAGGGCTAACATCTATATCTAGAGGCCACTCCAGGATATGCCACCTGCAGGACAGGATCCTACTTCAGGTCATAAATAATGGGAGAACTACAAGCAAAACAGAGCAAAAACTGCAAAGGTCATTCCCTTCTTCTTCTACCACCCTATCTTCCAATAGAGGATGGACTTAACCAACGCTTGCAACTACCTCTATGATGAATAGCCTGACTGTATCTATCCTGTCTCTGACTTGCAACCATGTCACTGTGTGTCTCCACCTTGCAACTACCTCTATGATGAATAGCCTGACTGTATCTATCCTGTCTCTGACTTGCAACCATGTCACTGTGTGTCTCCACCTTGCAACTACCTCTATGATGAATAGCCTGACTGTATCTATCCTGTCTCTGACTTGCAACCATGTCACTGTGTGTCTCCACCTTGCAACTACCTCTATGGTGCATAGCCAGACTGTATCTATCCTGTCTTTGACTTCCAACCATGTCACTGTATGTCTCCATCTTGAAGGTGCGCTACTCTTTGATTCTCGATTTGTATGGAATGGTCAGATTGATCAGCTACCAAGCCATCGAAGAGAGCACCACAATGGCCAAGCTGATGAAATGGGATAAGTCCACGATCCGTCATGTTCCCTCTGAAAAGGAAGCAGACGCTAGAATACATACTGTCTGCTTGCAAAGTGGCCCCTGAGCTTCCTGTGGAAGAATAAGCAATCAGAGTCCTCAACCAGGACATTGCCATTACAGTTAACTATAGATACAGTACCTGATGAGCCATTTGAACTGTTCTGGGTCATCAGAAGAGCCATAATCTGAGGTCCAAGCATGTCCAATAGTAAACTTGTGGAAGCGCAGCATGTCCAGAACACTGGCAAATATGGGAAAGGAACAACTCAACAGAATCAAACATAACATTCAAACGGACATAGTCTTATGTGGGAGGTGTTTGTCTGAGAGAACTGTCCCACCTCCACATGTACACCTGGCATACAGAACATGGGAGCTGCGGTGGCGTAGTTGCTAGATGTTAGCCTGCTATTCATGGGTTTGATCTGAGAGAACTGTCCCATCTCTATGTGAACACCTGGCACACAGAACATGGCAGTTGGGGTAGCATAGTGGCTAGATGTTAGCCTGCCGGCCAGATAATCACGGCTTCGATCTGGATGAAGGTGGATCCACATGTTTAGTTACCTGAGCTGCCAGGATGACCCAGCCTAACTTGGGCACCAGGAACAGTCTTGGGAAGTGAAGGTGGCCGGCGTGATCCTGTCCACATCACCCACTGAGTGTATATTGGTCTATGACAATCATTGTTTAACACTGCACCTTGAAAAGGGGTCCTTTATTTTCTTACATCCCAATATGCCTCTCTGCAGACGTGAAGTTCCAGTACTGGTCTTGCATACCTGGTTGGGGCAAGCTCTGAGACAGTCCCCATGTGATGGCACTTTGTAACCAGGTGGTAAGGAAGTATCTACACTAATCTAACTCCAACAGATGCAAGGACAGATTAAGGCTCAACAGACCTGAATGCCAAAGCACTGGACTTAAAAGAGTCAAAACTCAGTCTTACTGAGGTTTCAGCAACCAACCAAAAAGCAGTCAACCAAGCAACCAGCCAACCAACCAACCAAAAAACAAGCAACAAACTACCATTTAACCAGCCAACCAAGCAACCAACCAGCAAATCAAGCAACCAGCAAACCAACCAACCAACATTATCCCTGAAATGTCAAAACTTCAACGAAACTCGATAAAACCCAGCACCGTAGTCGTTGACACCTTGCAGTCTTTACAGACCAAAGTATGTGAGTTGGAATGTGGCCAATATTCCATCACAATGTCTGGGCAGAGCTTCAGAGGAACATGTGGCGCCCAAACGACATGACCTCTCTCTCGGCCTAACCTTGTGTTGTCCAGAGGAATGGGTAACCAATACGTCTGGCACAAGGTAGGCTGCAGACGCTGGCGGCGCAGCGTCAAAACCACCGCGACCTCGCCACCACGAGCAGGTGGCGAGTTATGGCCAGACCCTGACACCCAAGGGACCCGGCTTAGAGACGTTCAGCCAAGTCCCACAGGTGAGGCCCTCGTACGAGCCCGGACCATAAGGGCGCGCACATCTGTCGATCACAAGTGTCCGGACCTGTGTAAAGCGTGCACTCTTGTCAGACTCTCCACCTGACTTAGCGGACCCCGCGACCAGCGGGAACAGGCCCGCCAGAGCCGCCGCAGGAGATATTACTTGTCTATTGCAAGCAAATCCCCCATCCTTCCATTGTGCGGATCTCGCGACCGGCGAGAATAGGCCCGCCGGAGATTATGCTCGTCTGCTGCGAACAAATCTCTACCGAGAGACTGAATAAGTAAAGAGTAGTAAGAAAGTAATAAGTGAATGATTACAATTACTCATGCAGTTCTTCCAACTCTTCTTCTATTCCTCTATTTACCTCAGTGAAGTATTGGGGGAAGATGTACAGATCTTTTATATGCTCTTTGTAAGTTGGTCCTCATTTCTCTAAGGTTATTCTTGATATGATCACTCCATCTTTTACGTGATCTTCCCCTTACTCTGTATCCGTTATATTTCTTCAGTGTGGCCCTTTGTGGCAGACGATACTAGAGCATTCTTGTGAGGTGGCCAAACCATTTACTGTGTTGTTCTTTAAAGAAGTTCATGACTGGTTTCAGACCTACTTGTGCAGGAAAGGAAAGAAAAAAACAACAACACAATCACAGTAAATTGCGAGACATAGGAAATCAATGCACATACCCAACTTGAGCAATGCCTGCAGCAAACAGGTCTGGCCGTTGGTTAAGTGAAGTGCCAACCAGCAGACCACCGTTGGAACCACCATTGATTACAATTCTGTGAATCAATAAAATAATACATAACAAATTCAATACAATGTACGTCCATAATGAATTTGAACACAGAAGACACAAATGGTGCATGATTTATTGCCTGGCATATTTCACTGCATCTGGCCAGGTACATACTGTAGAGTTATACATTAATTTAGATGAAAGAATTAAAACATATAGTCACAGGTATTGTTCAAATGTGAAGCATCTGTATTCCCAGGGTAATTTCAATAAATTCAAATTTGAAATTCATGTTAAATTTTAAATTATTGCGGAGATAATAGATCCTCCACAGTTTTGTCAAGGCAATAACCTTATGGCCTACTCTTTGCAATTATTACCCTAAAGAATTGTTGCTTGCACAACTTGCACACTGGATCTTTTCTGCCTTAACCCATGAAGGCTAGGTGTCTTATCTGATAACCCAAGAGATCAGAGGAAAGTGTGACATCAGGGGAAAGTGTGACATCAGAGGAAAGTGTGACATCAGGGGTAAGTGTGACATCAGGGGAAAGTGTGACATCAGGGGAAAGTGTGACATTAGGGGAAAGTGTGACATCAGGGGAAAGTGTGACATCAGGGGAAAGTGTGACATCAGAGGAAAGTGTGACATCAGGGGAAAGTGTGACATCAGGGGAAAATGTGACATCAGAGGAAAGTGTGACATCAGGGGAAAGTGTGACATCAGGGGAAAGCCAACAATTCTTGTAAACATGTCCAGCTATATCCTGCGAGTGGACAGGGCCAGTTCTGAGCTAGAGGCACACACTGAAGCTTCTCATCCATTGATGCTTGCTTGCTTGCTTGTGTTCGTTGGCTTGAGCTCCAACGCAAAGTCCTGTATGTCGGATGAAGGCATCCTGTTGTCCAACATCAGTGTGATGTCATACAGGACCTGAGGTTTGCATGAGTATCCGTTGTCCCATGCCTGGCTTATTGGTGCGCAGACTGGTGGTTCCTCGCTGTACAGGCAGACACTCTCCGACTTCGGAGGAATCGGCGATCCTATTGACTTCAGCCAGGACCCCGAAGGGACCTGTTGCCCAGGACGCTCGACGAGGACGCGTCAATAGGTCTTGGCCAGTATATAACCCAGCCCTGGTGCCTTGGAAACACCTCTGCGTCCCTCATCCATTGATGAACTGCTGCACATTTTTAGGCATGAAATCTGTGACGATGCATGTTATCCCCCAAACACTGGGAAAGCACCAGAGAATGATCAGATCTGCAATAGACTTGACAAAGATGCCAGAAACGTTCAGAATAGAAGGTGACCACTCACTTCTTATTGTTAGTGTAACCTTGGTCGATGAGGTACTCTGCAGCTGCCTGGAAGCCGTTAAAACAATTCTGCTTGTGTCCTAGGGATCCTGCCTTGTGCCAGGTCTCTCCATATTCACTGTAAAAACATATTTGTATGATCAAAATTCTTATTGACAAACACATACACACACACATGAGTGAGGGATGGGAGACAAAAACAGACACTGAGAGAGAGAGAGAGAGAGAGAGAGAGAGAGAGAGAGAGAGGAGAGAGAGTGGGGGGAGTGAAGGGAGGGAAGGGTTAGAGAGTCATGGACAACGGACATATAGAAAGGCATGAAAGGACACAAAAAGGGAATTGTCTAAAAACAGTATGTGTGGGATTAAAATAGAAATAGAAAAACAAATAAATGCACAGAAGAAAAGACACAAAAGAAATAGGCAAGGGGTAGGGGAGCAAGAAGAGGGAGGAGATATGTATATAAATTGTGTGTGAAACAGACAGATAATGTGGAAACACCGAGAGACAGGCAGAAGCTTAGACATACACACAGAAATGTAAAACGGGACAAAACTAGAAAAATTAATAAACAATGTGAGGCAGAGAAACAGAAAAAGACAGAAATTAAAAAAAAACATATAGAAAACAGACATACGGAAAAAAAAGAGAGACAGGAGAGGGAGAGAGATGGGGGAGGGAGAGATCAAAAATAAGTGTTGTGTGTGTGTGTCTGTATATTTGTGTGCATGCTTATATTAAGAGTTTGAAGATTGCTACTTGTTCACTCTGGCCAAGTTCGTAATAAGTTGAGGCGCAGCTGGGCAAGTTGTTAAGAATGTCTGGTTTTCCTTTGGGTGACCCAGGTTCAAATCCTCGGTAAGGTGTGGATTTTTTTCTGTCAGGTGCAAACTCTAACCTGCACATCCTATATTTTTTAGAACAAGAATCGCCATGGCAAAAGTAGCCTTTAGCAAGATGATAAACATACTGACCAATATAAAGATATCAAATGAAACGAGAAAAAGAGTGTTGAGGGGCTACATAGAGCCTGTTCTTTTGTATGGATGTGAAACTTGGACAATGAGCAGTCAAGCTGAAAAGCATCTGATGGCTGTAGAAATGTGGTTTCTGAGGAAAATGCAAAGAATACCATGGACAGACAGAAAAACCAATGACCAAGTACTACAGGAGACAAATGCAAATCGTAAATTGATTAGAGAAATTAGACGTGGACAGTCAACATTTTATGGACATGTTATGAGAAGAAATGGATTGGAGAACTTAGTGACAACTGGCAAGATCAAAGGGAACAGACCAAGGGGAAGACCGAGAAGAAAATACCTGGATGGCTTGGCCACATGGCATGGACGTGACAGGAACACTGAGCTGATCAACGACTCTGTTTCTTAAGAGAGCTATCTTCTTTTTATCAATCAAGGGCTGCAGTGTCTGGCTGTTTGCAGCAAACCAATCCTGCCTCTTGTGATCCACAGGGCCGTAAATCCCTACGGCAGTTTCATAAAGAGTTTCCTAAGTTTACCCCACTTTTCACTTACTGTACAATTTTCTGATGTATCAGTGAACGCGTCTTCAAGTTGCTGTTGAAACTCTAAGCACTTTTCAGGATCGTGAGTGTTAATTTTAATCCTGGGGCTACATTTATGTTTAGCTGTGTAGATTCTCTTTGGCCTCAGTCTAACTCTTGCAACAACCAAAGAATGAAACGTATCACAGTCAGCACTGTGGTAACTTCGAGTCAATGATGTATGGTTCAGATGTTGTCGCCTGTGATGATGAAGTCCAGCTGAGCCAATGGCCCGATCTTGGATGTTTCCATGTGACCTTATGCAGCTTTTTTGTTTTAAAAAAGGAGTTTGTAATACATAGGTCATTTCTGGTGCAATGCTCCAGCAACTTTTGCCCATTATCATTCATGCGACCGATGTTGTATTTTCCAAGGCACACTGGCCATGAACTCGAGTCCTTGCCCACACGAGCATTGAAATCACCGAGCATATAAATGTAGTCGGATTTTGGAACTGCCTTGATCATAGAGTCTAACTCCTCGTTGAACGAATCCTTCACATTATCTTAATATATAAATTAGGATGTATGTATGTAAATATATATGTATGTAAATATATATGTATGTCCTTTATACGTTCGCGAACGGTCCATCCGATTGAGATGAAATTTTCTACACGTCTTCCTTTCATTCCAGCGCTGTCAACTGTCGTATTTTTTTTTCTTCTTCCTCCTCCTCCCTCCTCCCCCTCCCAAAATACGTACGTAAATATATGATGATGATGATGAAAGAATCCCTGAACCAAAACGCTAGGGAAAGCGAAGAAAATGACGTGACTACACAGAATCGTCACACGGCAATCATCATCATCATCAAGTGCCGTGCCGGCTGGCGTAGGCATTCATGGCTCTCCATAGATCTCGGTCTTTGGTTTTCTGGATCAACTCTGCTGCTGATATTCCTCCATGCCACGGCAATATCAATAACAATTCATCTTTTTTATGTGTAAGGAAGTTATCTACAGTCATGTAGAAGGGAAGAATGCCACATAGTGGTCACGCTCACACGCACCACATAATGGGAATTAGGAGATTCCCAGTCTAACAATAGAATGACTTGACCACTAGGGAAAACTAAGGACGACGTAAGCATCGTCAGGACAGCAACGGGGGTCACTTCGAGAAAGGACATAAAGTCAGCTGTGTTTTCTGTGGAGTTTCGTGATAAAAGGTTTGATCATTTAGGCCATTCATATTTACTGACAGAAGAGAGCGCCTGTTTATATAGCATTCATAACACCGTGGACCGGGACATGCATAAATTATAGACGACTTCTTCTTCTTCTTCTTCAGCTTTCCGAGCCATTGATGTTCTTTGCTGCAAATACAATCCGTCTCCATTCGTCTCTCTGGTGGACCTTCTCTTGCCAGTCGTTGATTCCAAGTGCTTGTAGGTCTGTACATGTATTATCTCTCCACCGTCTTCTTGGTCTACCTCGGGGTCTACGGTCATTTATTTCCTGAGTGTAAGCGAGTTTTGTTTCCCTATTATCTTCCATTCTTTCTATATGCCCCAGCCATTGTAGTCTATTAGCCTTCATGATACCAGTAATTAGCGGAGACTTAAACAGATCATAAATGTCTTTGTTACTTCTTCTTTTCCACTCTCCACTTTGTGTATCCCTAATGGGTCCAAAGATGCGTCTTAAAATTTTGTTCTCAAAGGTTTGTAACAAGGCTTCGTCTCCTTTCGTTGTACTCCAGGTTTCAGAGCCATACAGCACAACTGGTCTGATCAGTGTTTTGTATATTGTGATTTTGGTGTTACGAGATAGCGCCTTTGATTTTAGTAGATGTTGTAGTGCATAGTATATCTTATTTCCAGAGTTGATTCTAGTTTTAATTATAGACGACGAGTTTTGGTAATGATTCGTGATAGTCACTGAGAGACTGAGCAATTACAGAAGATTATGACCCGCGGAGTTTGTATTAAATTGTAACGTTCCGTCCCCGTTTCAGGGGCACGTTACATTGTACAACAGTGTTGTATCTATTTTCTGGAAGAGAAATCTGAAATTAAAAGGATTTATCTCGAATTGAAACAATGTCTTCAAGGTGAGCGACTTTATTACATATTGTTCTCTAGTTCGAGTTCTAACGCTTTGGCGGTTGAAAGCATGTTGAGACACGGGACTTCGATCCGAGGAAACAATGGTGTAATGCAAACAAGCGACGATTGATTCCCGCCATATCAGAAGTAAATATACAAAGAATGCGCGCCACGATGATAAATTCCTTTGCACGATAAGACATCAGGAGTACACAGAATGCGACAACATGGCGGCTGAGTTAATGTAAGCTTTATTACGCTGCCAGAGAAAAACGATACATTGTGCATTGCACATTATCGTTTGTACACAAAGTAAGACATTATTTTAACCTTGCGAGTTATGTATGTCGTTTTAAAGATAAATAATTGCACATCAAGTTGAAGTGCAAACGACGCGCACCATTCTAAACTCAGCGGAAGCCGAAATTGCAGCTCGTGTAAAGATCAGTTACAGACTGCAAGTATTTAATATTTGTCGATATTAAGTGGATGTCATTCGCCACACACAACTTAAGAGATTAAACCTATACTATTCCACATATCTACATGACAATGGAACACATTATAAGTTTTGATGTCCGCTATCAGGAGACATACTACACTTACTAGGACCAAATTTGTACCCAGGACGGAACTAGATATGTCTTGGAATTAGACATAGTTGACACAGATTCCTTACACAGACTAGACAAGCAGTTGACACAACACTGCACAACGCTTGAACAGTAATATACCACACAATCAAGATACACTTGGCGAGAAGAATGATACCGCCATAAGATTATTATTATTGGCTGCCGACACTCTGCCAAATTTACACTATCGACACAAGGAACATTCATTATTCTTCTGGGGGACATTAACTATTTTACATGTATCTATATCGGATGTAACTATGAAGGTACATTATACATTATCGGGAGTACCTACACTTCCCTCCACCAAGAGTCTGAAGGAAATATAGGTGGGACATTCAGTGGAACTCTGCACACGATATAGTACGTCGGGACTTATTGCATTTAGTCCTACACTACCACTCTGATACCAGGTCATTAAGACAACGTCACATATAGATACACAGACAACAGGACACTTACCTCCACACGGCATTTATACGACTTCACCAACACATTTACGATGCCATTATCAGGAATATATAGAGACACTTATGGATGTATCAAGTGACTCAATTATTTATGGACATTGTTCCAATGTTAGCGATCCTCACTAGGACACCGTTGAGCTCATTTACGGACATGGAAATAACACTTCGTTCGTCTAACGACACCATTTCATGATTGTGGATTGACACGTTTCTTGTAATATCAACGCATACGAAATTTCTACACGGAATGTCGAACATTACAACATCGTTATTCACATACCGGACACTTCAGAACTGTGAACGCAACGAACATATATGGATGCACCTCATCGTCATTACACCTCTGCACACGGGACCGTGACAGGATACTAGGACACTACACATTCACGTCAGAGCGATACACGGATTGACATTTTTTATTGAGTGTGATACCATTCGTCTTCACGCTGAACTGTGCGACACGGATGTAATTATACTTCATTGTGGGCATCAAGCAATCCATACCCACAGCTACTATAACTCAAACGTCGTCGTTACACCACAGCCAACTACGTGTTATGGGTTGGTTACGGACTTCCTGAGTCCAGGGTGAAAGTACAAGTTAATTGTACTATCGTTCAAGCCAGGAGCAACAGTCTATTGTGGACACAGCTTCTCGGGTATAAATCAACAAACATACCAATACTCGAGTGATGACCAGGGATCAATGTATTAATGAACTGATCGACACAATTCTATGTCAAAATTTTTGAACGACAGGAACTCTACTCGGTTATCTATGTACAAGAGAGCCGGGAAAAGGCCAGTAATTGTTATTCATTGTTGATTAATGTTATGTTGACTCATAATAAGGCTATTTATTTTATTTGCGGGTGGTTAGAAGGCCTTGATGAGCTTATGATATCTGATATCTTGATTAGTTCATGAAGTGATTTGTGGGTTGACAAGCGCCAGGTCATTACGAATTAATTTTGTTTGGTTTTGATCTTGCGGGCGGCACCACAATATTATAGTCTCGTCTTTACGTTAGTAGTATAGTAGGAACATTATCCGTCAAAAATGGGGATAAAATTTTGTTATCGTTTGTAAACAGTAATATGTATTTACGTCAGTCGTCGATCGTCTCTTATAATTATTAGTTGTCTTGCGTCACACATATTGTATATTAGACATATTTATTTATATTTATTTTATAATTTAGATCTGTTTCGTACATTATAGATATATTTGGTTGATTCTTTTGTTGTGTTCGAATTTACACTACAAATTTAATTGAGTCTATATTTTCTCAACGGTGATACGAGATTTACCTTACTATCTAAGTGATAGTGAGTTGAGACAATATCACAATTCTTGTCGATTCTTTTCTCTTCTCTTTCCTACTACTATATTTATTTCAGACAGATAGCATTTTACAGGTGGGAAAAGAAGAGAAGATGTCTACGCTGCAATATTTTTTTGAAATGGGTGAGAAGTCTGGTCTAACTGGTGCTGAGCTTCGATATTGGGCAAAGCTTGAGTTCAGTGAACAACAGAAACGTGACAAGGAGGAAAGACAACTTCAAGCCACACGTGAGAAGGAGGAAAGACAAGAAAGACTGGCATCAGAATAGCAAGCAAAATAACTTGAGAGAGAACTGAAAGAAAAAGAGATGGCGATCAGACAAAGTGAGATAATTTTGGAACGTGAACGAATGGAGTCTAAAGAAAAAGAATTAAATGCGGAAAAAGAGAAGTTAAGGATAGAGATGCAAATAAAGGAGAAACAGATGGCTACAGAGGCATATTTGAAGATGAAACAAATTGTTGCTGAAGCAGAACTTAAAGAGAAACAATTGGCGTTTGATAGGGAAAGACTTGCTACAGAAACACTCTGGAGGGACAAGGAGATTGAAGGTAACCTAAGGGTGAAGACGCTTGAGATGGAACGTGGAGCTGAAATCGAACGAGAGAAAATTCTGGCTAAGCAGAACGATCCTGTGAAAAAGTACCAGGGTTTATTCAGGAATTTTCAACAAGGTGATTCGGTTAGTTCTTGGATAACGAATTTCGAAGTGCTAGTAAAGCACAACAAAGTTCCGGAGAAGGACGTACCAATTCTGTTTCACCGTCACCTAGCGTTAGAGCCGTTGAGGGTGATTGAGTTAATTCCTGAGGATTTACGTACGAACTACAAATATATGCGCGATCGGGTGCTATCACATTTTTCTTTGGATGAATCTGGTTTACGGACTAAGTTTAAAACACTTACACCGAAATCGAATCAAACATTCCTGGATTTCGCTTCGGAAATGTCTTCTAGTTTTGATAAGTGGTGTAAGGCTGCGGATATTAATGATAGTTATGAGAAAGTGAGAGACTTAATTATCAGAGATAGAATGTTGTCTGCAATACCAGAACCTATGTCAGTATTCCTTATGGAAAACAAATGTAAAAGTTTAAGTGAGATGGAAACTAAGGGTGAATCTTATTTCAATGCACATAGGGATATTTTTGCTAACTGTACACAACCTGAATTAGTGATAGGAGCAAGTGCAAAATTTCAAAGAGGAAACAGTAAGTTTAGAAAGTTTAGTAGTGGTAGCAATAGAAATATTCCGTACAATAGAGAAGGTGAAAGACCAAGAAAAGGCCAATTCACCAAATGCCAATATTGTAGATTATCACATGGAAATTTAGAGATGTGTGATAAACATCCAGGTTATACCGCATATCTGAAGGACATTATTGATAAGAAGAGAAGTAAGTATGACTCGTTTAAAAGAAGCATTAAATGTTTCTCATGTAGGGCATATGGACACACAAGCAGGTCTTGTCCAATGAGAAATTCCTGGAAGGAAGCGAGTATCGCATATGTGTTGTCTAGTTGTAGTATCGATTCAGATGATTTAGAGGACACACACGCAGCAATTATAGAGTCATACAATAACAAAACTAGTAAAGAAGGTCATAATAGTAATGATGACCTTACATCAGCCAATAAGAGACATATTCACGAAGCAAATGCAGCATACACTCGTCAAGGTACTCTGACGATACACCAAGCGTTGGTGAATGGTTTACCAACAACCTGTTTTAGAGACACAGGGTCCGATATTACAGGTGTTAATCACAAACTCATAAGAGAAAGTGATTATACAGGTAAAAGTATTGAGTGCAGGACATTTGGAGGGTACAATAGAAATGTACAAAACTGCATGGGTCAACATAAAATGCCCATACTATAAAGGTCGAGTGTGCGCAGCAGTACTACCAAACCCATGTGCTGGGTTGATAATTGGTAACATCGCTGATGTCAAAGATTACGCTCAAACTATAGAACGCAAACCTGATGGGATACTCACAACAACACAAACCTACATATCACAATAAGAAGGAATTACACATTCATTAAAAGTTCAACTGACTGGTCATAACAACAGTGTGGCACACAAAAATAGAACACAAGTTAAACACAATAGTTACAAACAACAGATGAAATGGGATGTTGTAACCATATTTATGACAAACATGTTGAGTTGGCTTAAATTGACCTTATCTCAGGTTACATCCATAGTCACAAACACAGTCTCACGAACAAAGGCATATATTGATGATATTGCGAATAAAAATACAGTCATTCAATCACTCAAGAAAATTTACACACAAGTCAATGATAACAAACAAAATTACAATGAATTAATTAATGCATACTTTATTTGCTTGGCTTGTTTCTGCTACAAATTAATCAAATATACTGTATTGTCGTTATATATACGAATGAAAGTTATGACAGTGTTCAATTTAACAAAGTTGAAAAATACAAATATTAACATACGTTCAGTACGGAAACACCATAAGTATGAAAGAAAGAAAGAGAGAAAGAAATAGAATAAAAGAGAAGAATAAAAGAAAAATAAAATGGGATGAAAGTGTTAGGTTCATATTAACACAAAAATACATTACAGACACATTTACAATCTTATTACTTAGAATTCTAAATTTCTTAGAAATAAATCTATATTTGTTCAAAGTGTTCACACTATCTCATATCTCCACACTTAGGTGTGTGAAAATATTTTAGTTCTCTATTCTTCAGATAATTGTTAGTAACTATATTGTTATGGGAGGAACTTAATAGTTCATGATGATGAATTGGTGTAAGGATTTATTCTTGTTGAGTCATAATATTAGGATGTAATTCTGAATTATTTTCTTAGAAAGTCATAAATCTTTGAAATGTATGATTTTTCACATGTCTTTATCTGTATTACAGACCTATAAAGATAGTTTGGACAGAGGATCATGAGAAATTGTTACAACAAATAAAAACTCTATTTAGTACATATCCTATTTTGAAATTACCTGATATTTCAAAAGATTTGTTTTACAAACGGATGCTAGTTTACATGCTATTTCAGCTGTATTACTTCAATTGCATGAGGGAAAACTACATCCTATTCTTTATTTCAGTAAAAAGCTATCTGAAACTCAAAGAAATTATGCTGTTACTGAACTAGAGGCTTTAGCTTTAATTGAAAGTATTGAAAAGTTCTCTAGATACTTACTAGGTAGGAAATTTCTAGTTCTTTCGGATAACAAATCGCTACAAATTTTCAAATCGGTTCATCCAAAGAATTCTAGAATACATAGATGGTCATTATTATTACAGGATTATGAATTTGATATTTGTCATATTCCTGGAAAAGATAATAATCTTGCTGATATTCTGAGTCGATTATAGAATGGCAGATTTTCTTGTTCATTATTTAGAGTTGAATCAGAGTTATAGTTCTTGTTGTATTAAGTTCAAGTTTCAGATATATATTGAGTTGATTACGTATTATAAGCCTTATTAGTGGGTCAAGATAACAATAACCAACATGTTAAGATAGGTTATTTGATTAAATATTATAAATAAGGTACATTTGTATCTGATATGTGTTCAAAACAGAGCCAAGGCAAGGATGAAAGTTATTAACAGAGACAAGGACTTCCGATTGGAAAGAACTCAGAAACACTTGAGTATAAAGTTGTAATTGTGAATGACTATATTTGATTTATTTAGCATTTATATTAGTTAATGAGAAATGTTGGGTCCGAAGGGTATGTGTCATGTTATGCTGTATGCTTATGAATCAGTACAGGAGCTAAATATGACCAAGTGACAATCCAAATCCCAAAGGAAAATATCGGGAAAAAGTTAAGGTGGAAGCACAGACAAGCACCCTACCCATTAAGATTGTCATACGACAACAAGTAACGACTACGACTAACATGGTGACTGGGAAATCTGCATTATTACCCTCGTCCGAAACTCATGATAATACCTAGAGTTAGGACACACTTGTCATTAGGACAAGGTAGGGACTAATATTCAGTTATTAGTTGAACTGATTCCATAGGATCAGTCACACGACGTTCGACGTAGGGATCGGACAGGTGGGCGTGCCCGTTATGTTGCATTTATAATTTTTTTTAGGGTTAATGATGTGGTAAATCCTAGAACTATGTGGTGGTGGGTAAAAGAAAATTATGGTTACAGTTGTAAGTATCATATATGATGATTATGAAAGGAAAAAATGACATAGCATTTTTTTTCTGGGAGGGGGCATTATGCCACATAGTGGTCACGCTCACACGCACCACATAATGGGAATTAGGAGATTCCCAGTCTAACAATAGAATGACTTGACCACTAGGGAAAACTAAGGACGACGTAAGCATCGTCAGGACAGCATCGGGGGTCACTTCGAGAAAGGACATAAAGTCAGCTGTGTTTTCTGTGGAGTTTCGTGATAAAAGGTTTGATCATTTAGGCCATTCATATTTACTGACAGAAGAGAGCGCCTGTTTATATAGCATTCATAACACCGTGGACCGGGACATGCATAAATTATAGACGACGAGTTTTGGTAATGATTCGCGATAGTCACTGAGAGACTGAGCAATTACAGAAGATTATGACCCGCGGAGTTTGTATTAAATTGTAACGTTCCGTCCCCGTTTCAGGGGCACGTTACATTGTACAACAGTGTTGTATCTATTTTCTGGAAGAGAAATCTGAAATTAAAAGGATTTATCTCGAATTGAAACAATGTCTTCAAGGTGAGCGACTTTATTACATATTGTTCTCTAGTTCGAGTTCTAACGCTTTGGCGGTTGAAAGCATGTTGAGACAAAGAACAATCAATGGAAGGACCGAAATCACAGAACCTAGACGCGTATGAATTCGGAATGGCGAACTCCCTCCTCCTCTCTTCTCCTCCTCCCTCTACCTCCTCCCTCTACCTCCTCCCCCTCCTACTCCTCCTTCTCCCTCTTCCTCTCCCTTCCTCCTCCATCCTCCTCCCTCCTACTCCTTCCTCCTACTCCTTCCTCCTTCTCCCTCCGCCTCCTCTTCCCTCCTCCTCCCTCTCCCTCCTCCTCCCTCCTCCTCCTCCTGCCTCCTTCTCCCTCATCCTCCTCCTGCCTCCTTCTCCCTCATCCTCCTCCCTCCTCCTCCTTCTCCCTCCTTCTCCCTCTTCCTCCTCCATCCTACTCCCTCCTCCTCCCTTCTCATCCTCCCTTCTCCTCCTCCCTCTACCTCCTCCTCCCTCCTCCTCCCTTCTCATCCTCCCTCCTCCTCCTCCTTCTACCTCCTTACTCCACCCTCCTCCTCCTCCCTTCTCCTCCTCTTCCTCCTCCCTTTCCTTCCTCCTCCTCCTCCCTCTACCTCCTCCTCCCTCTACCTCCTCCTCCCTCTACCTCCTTCCTCCACCCTCCTCCACCTCCCTCCTCTTCCTCCCTCCTAATCCTCTTCCACCTCCCTTTCCTTCCTCCCTCCTCATTCTCCCTCCTCCCTCTCCCTCCTCCCTCCTCATTCTCCCTCCGCCTCCTCCCTCCTCTCCCCTCCTCCTCCCTCCTTCCCCTCCTCCCTCCTCTTCCCTTCTCCTCCTCCCTCCTTCTCCCTCCTCCTCTCCCCTCCTCCAATTCCTACCCTCTTCCATTTCCCCTCCCCTCCTCCCTCTCCCTCCTCTTCCGCCTCCTCTCTCCTCCACCCTCCTCCCTTTTCGTCCCTCCTCCTCCCTCTACTAATCCCTCCTCCTCCCTCCTCCTCCTTCCTCCTCTCCTCTCCTCCTCCTCCTACCCTCCCCCTCTTCCCCTCCCCCTCTTCCCCTCCCCCTCCTCCCTCTACTAATCCCTCCTCCTCCCTCCTCCTCCTTCCTCCTCTCCCCTCCTCCTCCTACCCTCCCCCTCTTCCCCTCCCCCTCATCCCTCTCCCTTCTCTTCCTCCTCCATCCTCCTCCTCCTCCTTCTCCCTCTCCCTCCTCCCTCCTCCTCCCCCTCCTCCCTCTCCCTCCTCCTCCCTCCTCCATCCTTCTTCTCCCTCCTACTAATAACTCCTCCTCTCTCTTCCTCCTCCTCCTCTCTCCTCCTCCTTCCTTCTCCTCCCTCCTCCTCCCTCTTCCTCCTCCTCCCTCCTCCTCCCTCCTCCTCCTTCTCCTCTTTCCCCCCTCCTCCTCCTAATCCCTCCTCCTCCCTCCTATTCCTCGCTACTTCTCCTCCTCCCTCCTCCTCCCTCCTCCTCCTCTCTCCGCCTATCTCTTCCTCCTTCCTCCTCCTCCCTCTACCTCCTCCCTCCTCCTCCCTCCTCCTCCTTCCTCCACATCCCTCCTCCTCCCTCTTCCTCCTCCTCTCTCCTCCTCCTTCCTCCTCCTTCCTCCTCCTCCTCCCTCTTCCTCCTCCTTCCTCCTACTCCTCCTTTTTCTTCTTCTTCTGCTGCTGCCGCTGTTCCATATCATCATCATCATCATCAAGTGCCGTGCCGGCTGGCGTAGACGTTCATGGCTCTCCATAGATCTCGGTCTTTGGTTTTCTGGATCAACTCTGCTGCTGATTTTCCTCCATGCCACCGTCTCAATCCATCCAGCATCACTTCTCTTGGTCTACCTCTGCCTCTCTTCCCCTCGATCTTTCCAGTTGTTACGATGTTCTCCAATTCCTCTCTTCTCATCACATGACCGAGGAAAGCTGTTTGTCTCTGTCTTATTGTTGTATATAATGTTCTAGTTTCGTTAGCCTGTTTCAGGCAGTCGTCGTTAGTTACTCTGGCAGTCCAAGGAATTCGCAACATTCGTCTCAGGAACCACATCTCTGTTGCTTCTAATTTCTTCTTAATTTGTTCATTTACATTCCAAGATTCACTGCCATACAGCAAAACTGGTTCTACATAGCATTTCATCACTCTCTTTCTTACATTCAGTGATAGTGACTTATTGCATAAGATACTCTTCATTTTCTGAAATGCGGCTTTTGCCTGCCCTATTCTGCTCCTAATCTCTGTTGTACATCTTCCATCTGATGTTATAAATGCCCCTAGGTATCTAAAATTATCAACTTGGTTAAGGATTTTCCCTTCTATTTCTATGTCACATTTTGGTGTCACCATTTTCTTTGATATTACCATTGTTACTGTTTTCTTGATATTCAAGGAGAGTCCTTTCCTTGCACTCTCTGTTACTACAACTTCTAATAATTGTTGTAGGTCTGTTGAATTATCCGCCACCAATACTGTGTCATCTGCATAGCGTATATTATTTATATTATAACCTCCAACTAGTATTCCTGGCATCTCTTTGATCCCTCTCATTATTACTTCGCTATAAAGGGAGAACAGATCTGGTGACAAGACACACCCTTGTCGTACTCCTAGCTTTATCTGTTCGTAACTACCCTCTTTATTTCCCATTTTAATTGCTGCTACTTGGTTCCAGTAAATATTCTTTATTATTCTTAAATCTTTTCCATCAGTGTTGATATCTTCCAACATTTTAATCAGTTCATCATGTTTTACTTTATCAAATGCCTTAGTATAATCTATGAAGCACAAATATATGTCTCTCTGTTTCTCTATTGACCTTTCTATTAGTGTCCGTAATGTATAAATTGCATTGTTTGTGCCCTTTCCTTCCACAAATCCATACTGTTCTTCACTAATTTCCATTTTTATTTTCTTTTTGGTTCTTCTCATTATGATTCTGAGTAGAAGCTTAGTGATATGGTTTATAAGGTTAATTGTACGAAAATCTTAATCAATTGCTCCTGGTCTTTTTGGTATAGCTATAAATACAGATTTCAGCATATCACTGGGTAAATATCCACTGCTGTAAATATCATTCAACATTTTGGTTAATATATCTACTCCAAATTCTCCCAATACTTCTAATTCTTCTATTGTGATTTCATCTGGCCCAGCTGTTTTTCCTTTCTTCATACGTTTCATAGCGTCAGCGACTTCTTCTTTCAGAATAGGTGGACCTTCTAAGTTACGATCTTCTGTTAATTCTTCCCTTTCTCCTTCATATAATTCTCTTATATACTCATTCCACCTCTTCATTATAGCATCTTCCTCTAATATTATCTTTCCTGTTTTTGATTTCAAACACCCTGTATTTATTCTTATTTTTCTTCCTGTAAGCTCACTGATTTGTCTGTGCATATTTTTTGTATCTTTAATGGAATTTAATTCAATTTTTTTTTGCATTGCTCGTTTAACCAACTTTCTTTAGCCTTCCCACATTTATCTTTTATTTCTTTATTTATCTTAGCGTATTCTTGTTTGTCATTTTTACTCTGTTTTCTTTTGTCCATCAGTTTTAAGATATCTTCATTCATCCATTTTTTCTTAGCTATTTTGCCTCTCTCCGGTAATACTTCTTTGCTAGTTTGATGAATGGAGTCCCTTAACATTTCCCATTGTTCATCTATACTCTGTATTTTAGTTATTGCATTGTACCTATTTTTCACAGTCACTCTGTATTGTTCTTGTATTTCTTTATCTATTTTCAGAACCTCTTTATTAAGTCGCATGTTCTTAACCATTTTTTCCCCCTCTTTAATCTTACTTTTATTTGTCCACATAGTGGTACATGATCACTATTACAGTCAGCACCAGGCATTGTCTTTACATTCATTAAAGCATTTCTAAATCTTTTATTAATTAGTATGTAGTCAATTTGGTTGCGTATTTTCTTATCAGGGCTTATCCATGTGTACAGTCGTCTTTTATGGTGTTTAAACCATGTGTTTCCAATTATCATATCATTGATATTTGCCCATTCTATTAGCTTTTCCTCTCTTTCATTTCTTGTACCTAAACCATAATTCCCCACTACATCCTCCATTTTTCCCTTTCCTACTTTTGCATTAAAATCACCAAGTATTATCTTTATTTCTTGTGATCCAATTTGAGCCATCGCCATTTCTATTTCGTCGTAAAAGTGTTGTATTTCTTCATCACTACTGCTTGCTGTTGGTGCATATACTTGTATAATATTTATGTCTATTGGTTTGCCTTTGATTTTTACCATAATAACTCTATCTGAAATACACCAGTATCCATTAATTGACTTGGCTGTTTTTTCGTCTAATATTATTCCTACACCTTTTTCATGTGTATCCCCTCCAGAATAAATTATTGTGTGATTGTCAGCTATAATTTTGCCCGATCCCTTCCATCTCATCTCACTAACGCCTAGTATATTCATTTTCATGCTATCCATCTCTCTTAGAACATTGGTCAACTTTCCTAGCTCATTTAATGTCCTAACATTCCATGTTCCTACTCTAAATTTATTTATTTTAGTTAAGATTTTGCCATCAGTAGCTGGATGACGGTCTTGTGTCACCTGTGGCTCATGACTGTCCCTACCGGACGAGGATGCCCTAAGACAGCCATTAACGTCCTTCACTAACTTTGATATATGTTTTGCCATGAAGTCTTGGGAAGATAATGTGGTGGTTTCCCCTTGCCTTTCACATTCACATGGTGGTCTTTTTACCTCTGCCTTTGACAGCCATTTCCGACTGTAAGGACAAGTGAGTGCCCTGCTCTGCTCAGCTGCAGAGTTGTCCACTTATTCCGGTGGATACTCGGTCCCCAGAGCTGTGTTAGCCACACCGTAGTGTGTTTCCATCCTCTACCGCGGGGAGGTGCAGTTGGGATTTTCCCTTCATAAAGTTATGGTCTCTGAACCAAACTCTCCAGTACTTTTAGAGGACCATATACCCAAGTTAATTGTTGGGGGAATATGTAAAGATCTTTCAAGTGCTCTTTCTAATGCTTTTTGCAAGTTGGTCTTCGTTTATCTAAGGTTGTTCTAACCGCAACCAATAAATGATTAGACAGACAGACAGACAGACAGACAGACAGACAGACAGACAGACAGACAGACAGACAGACAGACAGACAGACAGACAGACAGACAGACAGACAGACAGACAGACAGACAGACAGACAGACAGTCGGGAACGGGAACTTATATGAATTAAATGAGATGCTCCCCATTAGGGGCTGGGCGAAGCCGGGCCGGGTCAGACAGACAGACAGACAGACAGACAGATAGACAGACAGACAGATAGATAGTCGGGAAC
This sequence comes from Cepaea hortensis, assembly GCA_963921405.1. Classification (NCBI taxonomy): domain Eukaryota; kingdom Metazoa; phylum Mollusca; class Gastropoda; order Stylommatophora; family Helicidae; genus Cepaea; species Cepaea hortensis. Next base: position 21,526,902 of record OY992887.1, on the reverse strand, counting down.
GGGAACGGGAGCTTATAAGACTACTTATATGAATTAAATGAGATGCTCCACACTAGGAGCCAGGCGATGCCGGGCAGGGTCAGACAGACAGACAGACAGACAGTCAGTCAGTCAGACAGACAGACAGACAGACAGACAGACAGACAGACAGACAGACAGACAGACAGACAGACAGGAACGGGAACGGGAGCTTATATGACTACTTATATGCATTAAATGAGATGCTCCCCACTAGGGACTGGGCGAAGCTGGGCCGGGTCTGCTAGTATATATATATATCTTCTCTTATATATAAAAAAGGATGTGTGTGGATATGTATGTCCTTTATGCGTTCGCGAACGGCCCATCCGATTGAGATGAAATTTTCTACACGCCTTCCTTTCATTCCAGCGCAGCCAACTGTGATATTTTTTTTAGTGTGAAATCGGCTGCTTACTTAATATTATTTAATATTTCATTTTTTATTATAATTTCTATATTTCGAAGGGACTTAACTCTATAAAAGTTATTTCAAGGGGCATAACTTTTAATAACTTTTCTGTATAGCTTATAGTCATATTGTTGCATCGTTTTCAAAGATTTATAAACTCTTTGTCTGTAGTTATGTACCGGCATATGAGTTGTAATAAATAATGATATAATCTTTAAGGCATTTTCAAAGTTTTCATAAAAATAATGCACAATGCATAACATTGTAACTCATCTTTTATTGCTTAAAGAGTTACCTACAGTCATGTCGGTGATTAACAACATAATAAATAAATAATAGTTACCTTATCTCTATCAAGTTTGAAGATTTTATATTTCTTTACACTGTCGCCAACTCTACGAAGACATGGAACAACTTCAGCCATTATTAAATCTACAGGCATATGCGTTATAATCCTCCTCCTACTACACTCTTCCACTTCCCCTCCTCCTCCTCCCTCTTCCTCCTCCTTCCCCCTACTCCTCCCTCTTCCTCCTCCTAATCCCTCCTCTTCCTTCCTCCCTCTTCCTCCTCCCTCCTCCTCCTCCACCTCCTCCCTTCTCCTCCCTCTTCCCCCTCCCTTCTCCCTCCTCCTCCCTCCTCCTCATCCCGCCTCCTCCTCCTTTTTCCTCCCTCCTCCTCCCTCTACCTCCTCCACATCCCTCTTCCTCCTCCTCCTCTCCTTCTCCCTCCTCCTTCTCCCTCCACCTCCTCTCTTCTCCTCCTCTTTCCTCCTCCCTCTCCCTCCTCCTCCCCCTCCTCCTGCGTTCTCCTCCTCCTCCTCCCTCTTCCTCCTGCCTCTTATTCTTCTTCCTCCTCCTCCTCCCTCCTCCTCCCTCTTCCTCCTCCTCCTCCTTCTCCTCTTTCCCCCCTCCTCCTCCTAATCCCTCCTCCCTCCTATTCCTCCCTACTCCTCCTCCCTCCTCCTCCTCTCTCCGCCTATCTCTTCCTCCCTCCTCCACCCTCTTCCTCCTCCCTCCTCCTACCTCCTCGCCCTCCTCCCTCCTCCTAATCACTCCTCTTCCTTCCTCCTCCTTCCTCCTCCTCCCTTCTCCTCCTCCTCCTCCCCCTCCTCCTCCTTCTCCTCCCTTCTCCCCCTCCTCCTCCCTCCTCCTCCCTCTTCCCCCTCCCTCTACCTCCTCCTCCCTCCTCCTCATCCCGCCTCCTCCTCCTTTTTCCTCCCTCCTCCTCCCTCTACCTCCTCCACATCCCTCTACCTCCTCCTCCTCTCCTTCTCCCTCCTCCTTCTCCCTCCACCTCCTCTCTTCTCCTCCTCTTTCCTCCTCCCTCTCCCTCCTCCTCCCCCTCCTCCTGCGTTCTCCTCCTCCTCCTCCCTCTTCCTCCTGCCTCTTATTCTTCTTCCTCCTCCTCCTCCCTCCTCCTCCCTCTTCCTCCTCCTCCTCCTTCTCCTCTTTCCCCCCTCCTCCTCCTAATCCCTCCTCCCTCCTATTCCTCCCTACTCCTCCTCCCTCCTCCTCCTCTCTCCGCCTATCTCTTCCTCCCTCCTCCACCCTCTTCCTCCTCCCTCCTCCTACCTCCTCGCCCTCCTCCCTCCTCCTAATCACTCCTCTTCCTTCCTCCTCCTTCCTCCTCCTCCCTTCTCCTCCTCCTCCTCCCCCTCCTCCTCCTTCTCCTCCCTTCTCCCCCTCCTCCTCCCTCCTCCTCCCTTCTCCTCCTCCTCCCTCTACCTCCTCCTCCCTCCTCCTCCCTCCACATTCCTCCTCCTCCCTCTTCCTCCACCTCCCTCCTCATCCTCCCTCCTCATCCTTCTCCCCCTCCTTCTTCCTCTTCCTCCTTCTCCCTCCGCCTCCTCCTCCTCCCTCCTCCTCATCCCTCCTCCTCCCTCTCCCTCCTCCTCCCTCTACTCCTCCTCCCTCCTCCTCCCCCTCCTCCTCCTGCGTTCTCCTCCTCCCTCCCTCTCCCTCCTCATCCTCCTCCTTCTCCCTCCTCCTCCCCCTCCCTCCTAATCCTCCCTCCTCCTCCTAATCCCTCCTCCTCCCTCCTATTCCTCCCTTCTCCCCCTGTCTCCTCCTCCACCCTCCTCCTCCCTCCTCTTCCCTCCTCCACCTCCCTCTTCCTCCTCCCTTCCTCCATTTACCCAAGACAGACAGACAGACAGACAGATAGTCGGGAACGGGAGCTTATATGACTACTTATATGATTTAAATTAGATGCTCTCCACCAAGGGCTGGGCCAGGTCAGACAGACAGACAGACAGACAGACAGACAGACAGACAGACAGACAGACAGACAGACAGACAGACAGACAGACAGTCGGGAACGGGAACTTATATGACTACTTATATGAATTAAATGAGATGCTCACACCAGGGGCTGAGCGAAGCCGGGCCGGGTCAGACAGACAGACAGACAGACAGACAGATAGATAGTCGGGAACGGGAACGGGAGCTTATATGACTACTTATATGAATTAAATGAGATGCTCCCCACCAGGGACTGGGCGAAGCCGAGCCGGGTCAGCTAGTATGTATATATATATATATATATATATATATATATATATATATATATATATATATATATATATATATATATACATTGGCACCTTTCCGTCTTGACAGACGATAGTTTGGTACATTGTGCTTCAAAAAGGCTTAATAACTGTCATATGGCAATAACTACGATCCATGGCGGTGGCGAGTGTGGCTGGTAAGGCCAATTCTTGCTGCAAATGTTTGCCCACAGTAGGTGCATGTGAAAACATGGTCATTTCCACCATTTTGCACCATCTTACGTCTCTCACGCTCTGTGTGTGCTTTATCTGCAATCATTTTCTCCTTTGTCTTTATTTCATTTCTGATAGTATATATATATATATATATATATATATATATATATATATATATATATATATATATATATATATATATATATATATATATATATATATAAAACCCATTTTGTTGTATGTGGGTGAAACATGGACAATTAATAGACAAGCTGAGAGATATCTAATGGTGGTGGAAATGTGGTTTTTGAGTAAAATGCAAAGAATACCATGGACAGACAGAAAATACAATCAGATAGTCCTTCAAGAGACAAATGAAAAACGGAGATGTAGACAGTCAAGACTTTTTGGACATGTTATGAGGAGAAATTGACTTGAAAATTTGGTGTCAACTGGCAAGCTTGAAGGGAGGAGAGCAAGAGGAAGACCAGGAGATAAATACCTTGAAGGTTTGACAGCATGGCATGGTCGGGACAAGAACACAGACCTGATTTGAGAATGGTGATCGTGTGAGATGGCGAACTATGACTGCCCACGCCTTTCCGCATGGCACTTAATGATGATTATGATGTCTACCTACAAAGCAGCAGGTTTGAATCCCAGTTGGTCCCTATTCCTTGACATGTTCGGCATGGGAGGCTACAGCACAGCTCCTGGGGTCACTGTCACACACAAGCCCCTCACCCACTTCAAGCTGGTCACAACAGACAAGAGGTGAGGGCAGCTCCAACATGTGTATACCCAACTCTCAAGAGAGACAATCAGCATCCACACCCTTCCACTTATGCTGACGAGACTGAGCTCTTATGAGCTGGTTGTGTGTGGATTGGTATCAATTCTGTATCAACATCCCGTATCTGCAGTGTCTTATGTCCATCTCTGGTTAGTTAGTTAGTTAGTTAGTCGCAGTTCCAACTTCACAGCAACGGGTCGTCCCCATTATGCTCCGTTCCTGTGCCAGTGAATATCACACAAAATGCTCCCCACTGCCGAATGTGAAAAGTGGAAAAGACAGGAGTCTCGACAAACAACAGCCAGCACAGATACACTGTGAATAATGCCGCCGCCAGAACGTCAACACAATAGTCCCCCACGAAACACCCAGGTCATCTCTGATGGAATCAGCATTTACACGAAACTCACAGCTCACAGTCTCGCGCCACGCACTCACTCAGTAGCAGGGCGACGGCACCATCAAGCCTCCTTAGTCGCCTCTTACGACATGCGTGGTAGGCTACAGTGTTGCTATTCTTTGCTTCCCTTATGGGCCCCGGCAACACACCATCTCTGGTGCTGGTCGTGAGTGGAGTGGTATCAATTCTCTATCAACATCCAGTGTCTCCAAGGTCTTATGTCCATCTCTGGTGCTGGCCGTGAGTGGAATGGTATCAATTCTCTATCAACATCCAGTGTCTCCAATGTCTTACGTCCATCTCTGGTGCTGGTTGACAAGTACCCCCTTTCAGCCTTCAACGTTTCGACTTGGCTATGTAGGGTGTCTATGGTGTAGCTTGAAGTTTCTCTTTCGTACTTTGGGCTGCTTGTTGTCAGCTTCCTGGCTTCTGATGGGTTGATTGCGTTCGTTACTTTCTTGATGATGTTTTTCATGTCTGGGCAGAGTCGCGCACTTTTTTTAGGCCTGGAGTAATTGTGGTCCCACCTCGTTTTATGGTGCTGTTTCCTTCAGGGAGCTTTACCAGTTGTCGTCTCTTCTGGTGGTCCTCCTGTTTCCCCGTCTTGGCTTGCCTTCGAATCTTCTTGGTGTTCGCCAGTTCGAGCTTGGTGTTCGCCAGTTCGAGCTTGGTGTAGAGTGCCATTGTTCTTGGTTTAGGCTGCCGTTTTTATCTAGTTCTCCTTCTTCATCTGTTGTTTCTTCTTTTGTCTGGGTCTTTGCATTTTCTGGTTCAGGTGTTCTTCGTCTATCTTGGCGTCGTACGTGTCTTCTCAGATGATCTACTACGTAGGTCAATCGTCCGTCGAGCTTATATGTCCGCATTCCCGACCACACTTCTTCGCCGCTGTCGCTGTGGTATTCTCTCTCCTCGTCTCTTAGTCCTTCTTCTGTCTGGGACTTTGCATCTTCTGCCTCTGGTATTTCGGTCTTGGACTTGAGTAGTTCTATATGTGCTCTTTCTTCTTGTATCTGTTTGAGTGTTTCTTCCCTCTTGACTCTTTCTTCTTGGATTTTTGAGAGAGTTTCGTCCGTTTCAGCCTTTATAGTAACCATTCGAGCGACATCCTGCTCAATCTTCTGCTGAACTTGCTTCGTTTCATCCAGGCCGTGCTGGGCGGCTGTTATCTGAGTCTCTTGCGTCTTGTCTTTTACTTTCTCCATGGTTTTGAACTGTGTTCTCAGGTCCTTCAGTTGGCCTTCCATTTGTGCTTTGTCATTTTTGGTGAGTCGGTTGGTCGCCTCGTTCTGCCTCCTGGCCTCCTTATATGGTAGGTTAGACTTGATGGCGATCTTCATGGCTTCTTTGCTGTCTTGGTGGCAGGGGCAACCGAGGTACCTGGCGCCATGGTTGCCTAGGCAGTTGGCACATTTCCTGTTGGTGTTAGACCTCCTGAAGTCCGAGTCGTTCTTTGAGTGCTGGCACTGACTCTATGGATGTGGCCCAGAGCAGTATCTACACACCTCCACCTCACTCTTGCAGATGGCACGGGTGTGCCAAAACTTCTGGCACTTAGAGCACTGCAGCACTCTCGGTATGTAGTGCTCTGGAACTTGGTCTTTCTTGTCCCATCTGATGTACTGACGGATCAATCGGTCCCCTGATGTTACGACGACGACAGTAGAGGGGATGTTGTTCTTTCCAATGATCCTCTCGGTACTGGTGATGAGTGTGTGGTTCTCTCTTGTCAGCAACTCCCTGATCTGGTCGTTGGTGAGATGGGTCTTGACTCGTTTAATGACCAAAAGTTTCATCATGTTGTGTCGGCTGGCTTTCAATAAGATGCCGTCGTGAAGCTTGATGTCGGCTTTCTCATCTCGTGCGATCTTCTGGATCAGTGCTGTGGTCTTTGGGATTTTGTTGAGGGAGACCACTACTCCCTCGTGTGTCTTGCGAAGCTGGTTGATGCTGTGTCTTCCCAGCTCGTCTTCCAGCAGCTTGATTATCTTGTCTGTAGGTAGCGCCGACAGTTTAGCTTCTCCCGCGCTTGTCTGTTTGAGCAGTATTCTGCCGGTGAAGTCCGCAGATGTTGCTGTTGTTTCCTCCTGTGTGGAGGTCACTGGAAGATTGGGCTGCGTCGTCTTGGAGCTGGTTGGAACTTCCCGGCTGCTGCTGGCTTGAGTTGTGGTTTCTTCATCAATTGGGACGGTTTCAGCTGGTGTAGGAGCCGGACTGCTGTTCGTAGATATAGGCTCAGCAGTCGTAGCGGCCTTCCTCGCCTCTACCTTCTTCTTCCCAGCTGCATATAGCACATATCTCTGCGCCGCACTTTTAACGCGAGGCAACCTCTGCGTTATCCGATAAGGCGACTTGATCTCGATAGCGCGTCGAGTCGATGATGGATGGATCAGTGAAAGACGTCATGAAACACTCATGACGGTTAACAGCATTTATGGCAAGGTCGTCTGTGGTTCCACCTGGCATAGTTTCTAAATCATCTAGGTTTTCATCATCACGGAACCATTTCTCATGGCTGCCATCTTCAACTTTCCATGCCACAATGCCTGCTACACTAACCTTTCATTGTTCCCTCTCTCAACTATACAAGGGTTTTTCTCGAAGTCTAGCTAAAATAACATTTCTTACGGTGTCCACGCCTAGCTCACTTTAGCATTTCACATCCGCAATAGCGCTAAGTCTGCAACCAACCAACAGTGTCTGTTACGAAGTCGACCTATCTTAAAACTACGGCTGCCTTATTAAGCCCTTGAATACCATCTACCACATCTTCTAACCAACTTTCAACGTGTCATACCAAATAACGCTAACATTCTCTTTGATTACAGACCAACCGATTTTCTGCTGACTATGCAGATTTTCCAACCTAATGGAGATAAAGCATCTGTCCCCCTAACCTACTAGGCACTATTCTAGACAGCGAACATGGTCATCGACCATCACCCTTAGGAAGAACTTGAAAAAAAACAACAGAGACGGGGTTCCTGAAACAAATGATTTTGAATTCCTTGGACTACCAGAGTAACTAACGATGATGGCATAAGAAGAGCCTAATGAAAATAGAGCATTATATACATCAAACACAACAAACTCGTTCATAAGAGACATAGATACAAACCAGTGTTAGTAATGGAAAAAGTTAAATTTGGGTGATTAAATTTTAATTAAAATTTAAATATATTAAATCGCAATTTTATTGCGCGCTTCGCTTAATATACAGGTATAGGCTAGGCATAAGTATAGGATAGGTATAGGACGTGTATCGAGCTTATATCTTGTGCAATGTATGTGTGTGCGCGCGCGCGTGTGTGTGTGTGTGTGTGCATAAACCAAAGATTGGTGGAAGCAGATGTCTTTTTCAGTGAATAAAATGTCTCATATGGCAATTAAGTGAATATTAAAACAAAGTGACATAAGAGGGAATACCAAGACACCATAGTCGAAGTATTCAAAGATATCTTTTCCTATAACTCTGATGAATAATATGGTTGATTTGGTTCAGGAGGTTCAGATCTCGCTTCTCAGAAAAATGGAGCTTGGTCAGAAGAATTGGGCTCTATCTTATGGAATCTTTCCAGTCTCAACACTCTACGAAACAGTGCCATATTTGCACAGGGGAAAATAAGAAGTATAGAAGCTACTGTCATTATCTTCTGCCAGATCTAGCCATGAGTATTCCCATTGGACAGATATATCGCGATATAAACCTGCTCCTACAGATCTGAGACGAGAAAAGCAGAGAAGGAAGAAGTCTCAAGTCATGTTCGGATTGGGTTGGTTCAGGTGACTATAATTGAGTTATTGTTTAAGATAACCCGTTTTAGAGAAGCTTTGGCAAAGGAGGAAATGTTTGCAATGGATCTGTTCGCGAGTCATCCTGGAAGACGCTTGCAGAACCTTGGTGACCGAAGCACCCCAGCTCATGCTCAAGAGCCAAGCGTTATCATTATTTCAAGTGTATCTCTAATCCGAGGGGTACGGCCAGCACCTTGAAGAGTCAGCGTACTGATTCAATTATTACAATCCTCTTTCCATCATCTATCAGAACCTACCTTCATGGAAAGAGACTGCATATTGATGGGCTGAACTCCAGTTCAGAGAAAGTATATCCTTAGCACAATGGCTCTCCATCAAGGAGATAGCAGGAATAGGAACGTCAAGTGTGAAGTCCAGTTTGGTTCCAGAGTTTTCTAAACACAGTAGAGGAGTTTACCTCAGTTTCACATTGTTCGAATTGTCATAAAGGAGGCAGCCACCAAATATATCAGGTGAAAACCGTCTGTCCTTTGTAAACTCTTTGTAATATATTTTATGTGCAGACAATGAATAGTAGTAAAGGACACTTTTACATGCCTTCAGATGATTTGGCATATGGTGCTAAATCCATATTTTTATAGACTGATTAGCACCGGTGGGTCAATGGTCAGTATCACATCAGATGCCTTTTACTGGGTTAGCTCGCTCTGAACTCAAGCATTGTCCATGCTTGTGCTACTTCTAGTGCACTAGACTAATTATTGCATGTGGATTGCCTTTACCAGTGTCACTCGCCATCAGACGAACCCACTCCGACTTCTGGGGTAATTGGCTGCCTTTACTCCCACAGAGTTTTCTTGGTACCCATTTTAAACTAGGTCAACCTGGAAGGCCAGTTATACATTTGCATCTGTCAATGGTGCAGACATGAATTAAATTACAAGCCTGTGTGCCTGCCTGTCAATAGTCTGTCAGGTGGATAAAGACTATCTCTGACCTGATTGTCCTCATTCATGGTGCCAAAGGCAAGTGTCAATAATGCCATTGTTTTTGAGCCAAAAGTGTTCTGCATTGTATATTAGTGAAATATTCTGCTACCAGTGCCAATCATGGATGCTGTTTCAAATGCAAGAAAGGAAACCCATCACACGTGAAATGAAATGCTTGAGGACAACTGCAGACTAGGTTAGAAGAGACATTTAAAATGATGGCATCAACTTCATACTTGCCGTTGAATGTTGGTATAGGCAACAAATAAACTGGATCAGACACCTTGTTATAATGTGGTCCAGTTAGCCAGTGGTCTGTGTTTGCAGGCAAAGAGACGCTGGCTAAAGAGTTAGAGGGAAACGTAGTATCAGCTAGATAGATTCTAGTAGGGACGTTCATTTGAAACCCGTTCTAATGGCTTTATTACAAAAGCATTAAAGAAACATTAACAGGTGTGGTAGAATTAAACAAAGCATTCATTTTGAATGAATTATGCATCATGGGTTGGTCAGAAGAAGTCGCCGTAGGCATTCAGGCAAGCATCCCATTGCTTACGTAGGCAGCGATTGCCGTCCGCAAAAAAGGATTGTGGTTGCTCACTGAACCAAGTGTTTTCTTGAGTTCATTACGTCTGCGTCTGTGTGAAATCGTTGCCCCTTGAGAGCTTTTTTTTTAGAGGTCCGAATGAATGAAAATCACATGGTGACAAATCAGGACTACAGGCTGGATGTTGCAGAATTTCCCACTTCTTCCTTTATAATGCTTCCTGCACAATCTTTGCGACATCCGGACGAGCATTATCATGTAACAAAATCACATCGCGAGAAAGCATGCAGGGTCGTTTATTCTTGATGGCTTTTTGCAGCTTGTCTAGTGTTTGCAAGTATTGAGTAGAGTTATTGTTGAAACCAGGTTCTTAAAAGTCGGCCAACAATAGCCCTTCATGGTAAAAAATGCGCTCAGTATAATCTTACGAGCGGAAACCTGTAACTTGAATCTTTTGGCTTTTGGTGATCCAGCATGCTTCCATTGCATGCTCTGTCTTTTGCTGTGCGGCTCAAAGTGGTGACACCATGATTCATTGCCTGCCACTGTGCGGAAGAGAAATCTATCACCCTCCACTCTGTAACGCAGCAAGTGGTTCAAACACCATCCCATGTTGTCCTCTTCTTGGTGGTGGGTCAACATTCGTGGTACCCACTGTAAACACGCCTTCCGATATTGCAGTTTCTTATGAACAACCTTTTTATTTGTCCCAATTGACACATCAAATTCTTTCGCTAGTGAACGTATGCTTCGACAATGGTTCATCTGTACTGCTGCATCAATTTTGGCGATGGTTTTTTCTGTTGCAACAATATCTGTCATGAACTGACGTCCTTTCCGAAACATTTGTGCCCAGTTTGTCACTGTTGTCTTCGATACACATTTGTTACCGTAAGCTGCCTGCATTCTTCGATGAATGTCCACTGGTCGACATCCTTCAAATGAAAGAAACTGAATCATGGCTCTTTGAGCTTTTTTGGGCGGATTTTGGATCAATCCAGCCATTTTCTCAACGGTCAGAAACTGAACCTATGCATCATGGGACGATAAGCACATGCTCTTTTATTCATTGGTCAGTACTTATCACATGACTATGACATGATCATGTTCAACGTACGCAATTATGCGCGGTGTGGCACAAATGGATTTCAAACGCCCCTTATATTAAGGGTACACTACACAAATAACACACGCACACATCGTGATTGTAACTGACTCAGAAAGCATGCTGAGTAGGGTGAGGACTGGCAAGCTTCGTGCCAAGTGGCTTGCTTCGCTTCGGAGGTCACGGGTGGCAAGCATCGTCTGGATATTTTCTCCAGGGCATGCTGGTGTGTTGGGGAATGAACAGGCAGACAGATTGGCTGGCTCTGCAAAACTTAGTGGAGTATTAATGCATGATAAGGCAGACGTGGTTGCGGCCTTGTGGGAGCACGTGTACACCTCGGAGGAGCAAATGGATCACCATGGTCTGGCAAGAATGCGACAGCGTGGAGTGACAAGGGGATCTGGCCGATGCTCGACGCTTAGAGGAAAGGCGAGACGCACATATAATCAGATTGCTACTGGTACTATTGGGGTTGGAACTCTTCGCTGGCTTCTGAGGATGGGGACGGAGCGCTTATGGGAATGCCCCGAATGCTGTGATGTGGGTTCCTAAATCAATCAATCAATCAATACACAAATAACAAAGTAAAGAGAGCACATTCAACACAACATTGAAATCTTTATCGCCCCAAATTAATTGTGCTGAATAAACACAGTGAAGGCAAGACATTCAACCCAAGATTGAAATCTGCATATCCCTCTTACTCTTCCTACCTGTGCTGTACAAACAACACAGTGAAGACAACACATTCAACTTGAGGTGGTAATCTTCATTTCCCTCTTACACTTACATTTGCTGCACAAACAATAAATTAAAGGCAGCACTTCAACTCAAAACTGAAATCTGTATCCTCCTCTTACACTTAACTGTGCTCAACAAACAACATTCAACCCAAGATTGAATTCTTCACCTCTCTCCTACTCATACTTGTGTTGAACAAAACAAGAGTGAAGACAACATATTCAACTCATTGCTGTAATATTCATTTCCCGATTACACTTAATTGTGCTGCACCAACCACACAGCAAAAACAAGACATTCAACCCAAGATTGAATTCTTCATCTCTTTCCTTCTCATACTTGATTGGACAAACAACAGTGAAGACAACATATTCAACTCAAATTTGTAATCTTTTCTTCCCTCTTACACTTAATTGTTCACAAACAACAGTAAAGACAAAACATTCAACTCAAGACTAAAATCTCCAACTTTGTCTTAGCAGAATTGGAGCAAAAGTCACTATCAGCATGGGGGTGGATAATATAAACAGAAAAACAGAATTTCTGCAACCACTCATCTGTTCCATGGTTTTTCTCTGCCTCTGTAAATCAGATCGGCGTCATGTGTACGTAGGCACATATGACAACTGCCCAAACCCCATTCTTCACTTGGTTATCTTCATTTTCTCTAACGAGATTTGCTTTATATGTACATAAGCCCATCTCGCAACTGTCTAGGCTATTCTTTTAAAAATTCTTTACTTAAGCCCACATCACAACTGTCCAGTCTCTATTTTTTTTACCAATTCTTTCCTGTCCCTATAAATTTGATGCAGGTGAGGTTACCATATTCTTCTTCCTCTCTTGTGTTATGGTTTTAGTCATGACAATACAAGAAAAAGGTTTTCATATGTACATTGCTGTCATTGACAGACAGTTCAGACTTCCATTTAGCTTCAAGGAATTACATTATCCTTTAAGAACCAACCTGACAGATATTAGTCAGATATGACTGAGCTACCGTATGACAGTAGACAGTACTACCTGCTTTCTGTTAGCACTGAATGTTGGGCGGTGCTTACAAACCCAACACTGCACATTTTCCAATGGCTTTGGGTGGAGCAAGGCAACTTAAATATGAGCACCATGCCACCAGAAAGATAATGCATATTATCAACCTGACCAAAGTGAACAAGTAGCAATCTTCAGACTCCACACACAACATAACAGACTGACAAAACACTTGTTCAATAAACTACAAATAAGAGTTAATGATGAATGCAACTGTGGAATTGGTAAACTAACAGCTAAACATTTGCTGCAGGAGTGTCCAATATATACAAAACAGAAAATTATGTTGGTATACACCCACTCCTTTTGACAACAAACTCTATGGAGATGTCAACAAACTCAAATTTACTGGTGATACCATGTTAAATTATAATAAATGTATAATATCATTGGAGTCAGGTCTTAGATATGACTGAGCTACCGTATGACAGTAGACGTACTACCTGCTTTCTGTTAGCTCCGAATGTTGGGCGGTGCTTACGGTTTTGGGCAAAGAATCACAAGGAGGGTACAAGCCTTAACCTGGTGCGAGGAAATGCAACCTAAAGATTAAATGTCATGGCAAGGCAGACCAGGCCCTAAGCCTTGGTCTGCAACTGCTCTAGGATGAAAGCTCCAATTCACGGACAGTTAGAGCATTGCTTTGCTGATGCAGCAGCTTCTGCAGTTTGTCTTGTTCCGTGTTTCCTTTCCTCTGGAGTAAATTATCATTTATTCAGACTGACATATGAAGCTGTACAAAGAATAAGACATTATCTGTCTATCTGCACAGCAACTTTGATATTTGGGAAGGTCTCTTAGCAACATCATCATCATGTGCAGTGCCAATAAGCATGGGTGGTCATGGTTCGCCATCTGACATGACCACCAGTGTCCTGGATCAGGTCTGTGTTCTTGTCCTGGTTATGTCATCCAGGTATATATCTCTGTCTTCCCTTCGCTCTTTTCACATCAATTATGCCAGTTATTATTATGTTTTCTACAATATTTCTCCCCATAGAGTGCCCAAAAAATCTTGCAGTCTGTGTCTTGAGTTCTCTAATCAATTTATGTCTTCATTTATTTCTTTTATTACTTTTTCATCCATGTTTCTGTCCGTCCATATTATTAAATCAAGCAGACGAACATATACCACTGTGGGTGGAAAAGAGTGTTAATTAGTCTTCAGGAATCCCTGTACAGTTGAAAGGCTATAAAACGCAGACATCGTCAATTTCTCAATTCCTAAACCAAATCAATTATAGTCATAACGTGAACTAAGAACAAGCATTTTGTATGCTGTATTCAACGAACAATAAACGATTACTCAAATATGATTAGCAATAAGGCGGCTCCAGCCGGGTTTTGTGTGAACAGAAAGAGTTTGTTCTAAATCTGAAACTACTGTTGGTGATAACAAATGTTCCACATACGAACAATACCTGTGACTGTGTTTTAATTGTTTCAGCAAAAGTATTATTCATTTATTCACTTCATATGATATGTAACTCTGCAGTGTGCACCTGAACAGATGCAGAAAAATATGCCAGGCAATAAATCGTGCAACATAATGGGTGTGGCTTCTGTGCTTAAATTCACCAAGGGAATACACTGCTGTGAATACATGTCATAATAGGCTGCATAGCTGATTACACAAGCTGGCACAGTGATTCCCAGAACTGATGCTACAGCAATTATGTAGAATCTTCACTGCTTCAGTTGCAAAACACAAGGTCATAGGTCACAGGAAGTGTTTGAGTAGAAGCAAACATGGCATTACTTCAGTGAGATAAATCACCAAATGGGTACTTTTTTGTCCTTGTGAGAGGGCCAGGATCTATACTGACCTAGATTCATTGGAAGCCAGTCTGGTAGTGGCTAGATGCTTGCTGGCAGACCCAGTGGTCATGAGTTGGAATCTGCCTAGGAGCGGATATAAGGTGTATTTGTAATGACTGCAGTTTTTGAAAATATTGCTGTTCCAAGCTTTGTATTTACCTACTGTGGAGTTCATGCAACGCAATGCAACATAAAAGGTACATACAAAACTTGGAACGGCAATATTTTCAAAACCTGCAGTCATTAAAAATACACCCTATATTTGTCAACTGACATGGGATCCAAGGCCAAAAATTGGTACCAGGAAATATCTGAGAAAATAAACGCAGCTGGTGTGACAATGACCACATCAACCGCAGAGTTCCCACAGGTCTATACTACACACACACAAACTGGGTCAAGCACCGTAAGCTGCACCTTATTGCGGGTAAAAGGGTAACCGACCTACTTTTTGTGTTAAGTCTCATCACCTCCACATGGGGCATCTTTCTAGGCTGGTGAACGGAGGTTTGACCAGTCAAGAACTGACAAGTATGCTCACTATGAGACTGTGAAAGAGTAATAGGTAACCCCTGTGTCGATGGTAAACATCAACACCCAAGTCTCCCAGTCACCATTTCATGAGGTCTTGAGTATATTTAGGGTCAGTGTGTTGTCTGCCTACAGGGAAGGAATCATGCCACCACTGGTAACTGATTCATCAAGTTCTACAAGCCTGAACAACATAATTCAACAGTTCATAAACAACAATAAATTTAGAACAACAAAATTCCCCCAGCAGAGAACCTGATGTGGGCATGTCAAGTGTCAGGACCAGCACATTTCGTAGCTCTGAGTGCACAGGAATAGGTGGCCAGTCTTTCTTTCATGTAGCAGATGAGAGCGTTGAAATCCAACATTCGTCCAACCATACTCATGCCAATGTCAGCATAATGTCCGAACCATAACCCCATCACTCCCACAAGAACAACAATGGTGTCCATAAACTCTGCAACAAACAAGACATTCTTAGTCCTAATTTCAATTCAGATGAAAACACCTCCTGAAGAAAGGTCTCTCCAACAGATTCACTATGAAAACTATGTGAACATTTCTGCCTCTGGAACCCCGTATTCCTAGCAGACGCAGAGGAAGTGTGCAGTTCGCATAAATTCTCAGCTACAATGTTAATGGCAGCTACAGTATGGTTGGGGCTAGCATGTTTGCCAGCCGGTCCAGCAGGCACGTGTTTAAACCTCCCTTGAGGCACAGATAGTTTTTAATGTTCAACTGCCCGCGGCTCCAAGCCTAAAATGAGTATCAGAAAATATTCTGGGAATGAACAGGCTGATAGGCTGGCAGGGAATGCAACTCTTGGTGGTAGATTGCCTATGGACAAGGGGGAGGTGGTCATGTGCTTGTGGGACCAGGTGGAGAAGGCGGGGGAACAGATTGAGAACCCGTATGTGGAAAGAATGAGATTGCGGGGGATTGGTAGTGGTTCTGGAAGAATCTCAAAACTGAGAAGGAAGACCAGGAGAACTTTAAATCAGATATCAGTGGGAATGATTAGTAGTTTGACTCTTCGCTGGCTGTTGAACAAGGGGACGGAGCACATATGGGAATGTCCTGAGTGCAGTGATGTTGATTCTTAACTCAATTCAACTCATTCTAGGAAATAAAGATGGATGGTCTATACAAGCCACATAACCATCTAGTGCCAGTTGTTCTATAGATATATAGAGCTGGCACACTTCATGGCGTACAAAAGGACTGTTTACATTTTGTTTTTTATTTTACAATGGTAACGTCACAGCAGAAATATTTACAAATACGAGGGGGCTTTACATGAAAATCTTAAAAGTGTGATAGAAATTACAGTAACCATGCCATTGTCTTGTAACCTGTCAATTTTGTTGTTAAGGATGTCAAGAGTGTCAAGCGTGAGACATCACTGTGCAGACGAACCAGATGGTCACCCCACTTTTGACATACACCAAAGAATAGCAATGTTCTATTATCCATTTTTTTTTATCAGTGAAGGGGTGAAACCTATAGAAATTCATCTGCGAATGAAGCTCCAGTATGGTGATGCATGCCTGTTAGTCCAGCAAGTGTATAAGTGGAATAGAAAGTTTCACAACGACGTGACTTCTGAGACAGGCATAACCGGGTCAGGCACACCAAGTAGTGACCCCAGAGAATTTATTTCTACAGGAATCCAAGCACTTTAACAGAACTGGAGGACTTGCATTGAACTCAATGGTGACTACATAAAAAAAATGGTACATTTGTTCTGTACTTTTTCAGAATATATGGTCTCTCTCCCCCTCCCTCCCCCACTTTCTCTCTTCAGGTTTTCATTTGAAGCTCTCTCTTATATTAATTTTGGTGATTTTTTCCACCGACCTGGGCTTTCAGGGAATTTTGGGGAAGGAAAGGCAGTCAGTATGATGTCAAGCACATCCCCCGTCAAGTGCCAATCGGTCTTTAGACACATGTGGCTACCATCATATACCCCATACCCCTCCAGTCAGCTAAAAGTTTCTTTAGCCTTACCGACTTCTGACCACATCCCAGATAAATACACTCCTGGTGTGAGACCACACCCCCGATACACTCCTGGTGTGAGACCACATCACTGATACACTTCTGGTGTGAGACCACACCCCCGATACACTCCTGGTGTGAGACCACACCCCCAATACACTCCTGGTGTGAGACCACATCACTGATACACTCCTGGTGTGCAACCACACCCCGATACACTCCTGGTGTGAGACCACACCCCTGATACACTCCTGGCGTGAGACCACGCCCCCGATACACTCCTGCATGAGAAGGTAAGTCCTTTACATTTTTTTTTATTTGCCCCAAAGCAATTTCCTGCTATGGGGTCTGTGATGTGTTAGAGTCATCATATTTTGTAGGCCTGCGAGCAAGGACTGACAAGCGATGATCCCAAGCGCCCGCCCAACTAACACCCTACTGTGCTCATGACAATATCAGCACAGTTTGGTATCAGCCTCGCTGACACAATCAGCTCCGCTAACACACCCAATGTCCGTTACTTGACTTACCCATTTATGTCAATAAAAATAATTAACACCCTAATTCTGCAAAATTGTGGAAACGTGTATATAAACATTTCTTTTTGATATCAAGTTATTGGATAATCTTTCCAATCATGGATATGTCCATGAATTTCAGGAATAATGCATGTTAATAAATAGAGAATACACAACACTGGTTTTGTTAAAAGTGTATTAACAAAGTACACTGAACTAACGGACAATCTCCACTTACAAAACAGGATGAATCCCTAATGCTTTCAGTGATGAAAAATAAAGTGAAGTTGTCCCACAGAAGGTACAGTCATTGGTGTGTGAAGAGTTCTTTTTTAAATCAAAATTGATCCGAAGCAAATTCTTGCTTTAGGTCTGTGATATCATTGGGCCATCACATTTTGCATGCCTAGGTCTTTAAAAATCTTAAAAGTCGAGAGGATCAACTTCATTGCACTGGGTGTTATCCCATGTGGCTCGGTCTCTTTCTGCAGGGCAGCCTGCCAAAAGCGCCGCACAAAGCACAAACTCTGTAGCTACAGCGATGACCCCCAGGAGTCTCCGAGAAAACTGCACTAGTTAACAGAAAAACGTGGCCCGTAATCGAACCCACAACCTTCGGAACGCGAAACAGACAGCTTGACCATTTTGCCACGGAGACCCCCAAAAATTCAGGTTCCACCGAGATCTCAACTACATGCACTGAGGAACAGGTAGCCAATCTTTCCTTCACTTTTGCAAGTGAGGAGCCCAGGTATCGATCCCACGCCCAGCCACACTCAGGACATTATCAGTGCAACTCCCTATCAACTCTGCTAACCAGCCTGCTGTGTGTTGTGTTGCCCCTACCCATATTCTAGGTCACGATATATGAGATGGGGTGGTCAATTCCCTTTCCCGTCACCTTTCCTCCCCAGACAATTGTTTGGTACCCAGTTTCACGAGGCTGAGTTCACCCCCAAGAGCCACACTAGCCGGGAAAAATATCCAGTTTCAGCTGGGAATTAAACCCAAACCACTGTCTTGGCAGTCTAGTGGACAAACCACTATGCCACAACAGTGGCACAAAGTGATAACGTCCAGTAATCCACTGGACAGTGCCCATTAATTCATCAATAATCATCAACTTAACAAACAAATTCCAACAGTCCTTGTTCTTAAAGTTTGTGGATGCATATTTACACAAATGAAAATTTCTGTATACAGACAAGAAAAGCAAAAAAATGACATATTGTCAACATTATACTATCAGATTATCTACAGTTGCGCAGACCTTTCACAGTCAACATCTTTAACATGAAACTGAGACATTAAGTATGCGGTTTTAATGTCACTTCTGTGGGCACATTTGCCAGGTGCAAGCAACTTTTATATGCTGTACAAGTCAGGTTCACTTTGGCTGATAGTTGAGACTTCTGTCAAATTTCACGGCATCTCTTCTTCTCCAAATTTATTCTCTCTTTCCTGAGAAGACACCCATCGAGATACAACCAGTTCCTGATGTGGAAGAAATAAAAGCAAAACAATGCAACTGTTGTAATTAACATTAATTATTTAGCCCTTGTTTTTTTGAAAAACCTGACCAATCAGAATGTTTTGGTATTTCTGCAGTAGCTCATCTGCAGACTACTGTGAGCTCGCAGGATAAATGACAATGCCATGACATAGACAATGTCTATCTACAGGCATGGTGTCAAAACTCACACTGAGTTATTTGCATGTCCTTTACAGGATGTTGCAATCAACCTCAGCATTTATTAGCTGTTTGTAATTTACATTCAGTAGTTTGCCATTGCTTTCTGAATGGCCATATTGTTCTATAATATTATGCTTTTGGGGAGATTTGTGTCATTTTCATTTTGTGTACATTGTTATGGTTTATTTCTTGTATGCTGATGAAGGCTTGTCACAGCAACATCCTGTCTTATGTAATTGTAATTTTATACAGAGACTGACTGTTTTACATATAACGGGAGACAGTGACAACCAATATGTTTTTAGCCTGGTGAATCCAGACTGTGTGCATGCATTTATAGATATAGATAAATACAGAGCTTTATTCTATTTAACTTTCTAGCATAATAGCAGCAGAGCAGCAACCAAACAATTACTTCACATTAACGATTGCTATTGGCTGTTTGTTTTTTTCTTTTTGCGTTCGCTCGCTTTGAACACAGTCCATACACGTACTACTACTTCTAGTGCACTGGGCTTATTTTTGCGTGTGGATTAGCTTTCCCTATTTACCAGTATCCCTCGTCATCTGGCAAACCTACTCCAACTTCTGAGGTGTTTGTAATTTACGAACGAGAAGTCAACATTTTAGCCAAACTGACCCTGTCAACCCACTACCTTGGCATCAGCACATGTTTAAGAATTATCGCTCACATCTATTCGGTTATGCTGAACTCCTCTTGGCAGATCATTATGATTCTTATGAAGGTGGGGGACCTCTGCAGCTGTTCCAGGGACCCAAAGAGTTAGCAAGCAAGTGCTGGAGATGGGCAAGATAGCTCTGGCCTAGAAATCGAAGCCATGGGGCATTTTAAGAGAAGGTTATCAGTCATTTCATATGGGTGAAAATAATGTATTTATTTTTAAAGGGTTAAGAAATCTTCCCTTCTTGTCTCTCAGTTTTATCATTACTTTTTTGGCATCTCATAAAAGGTTAATGTTACACAATAGTCATGATATAAGCATTATAAACACACAGAAAGTGTATAAACTCAATTACTAGATGATCAAATAATGATTATCATTATATTAATGGCAATCAGGAATAGAAAAGTTCACAGAAGAACAGACCAGATGAGTACTTTGAGAGCGGATGAACAAATGAACGAACTTTATTTTCAAAGGGTTATAAGACACTGGGCACAAAGGCCTGTCTGACATTCGTATCTCTGGTCTCATACATTATTTCACACATACATCACTTATGAAGCTAATCTTAGACAACAACAACAACAACAATATGTGAGTAATAAATTAATAGAAAATATACAATAATCAATAATACAATAATACAGAAGTGACAATAATCAATAATATGGATGGATATGTGGACAGACATACAGATAGACATATACGCAGGTAGGTAGATAGATTTGTACATACGATATATGAGAACTAAATTTAAGCCATTAATTGTATATTTTATCTCACTTACCTTAACCTTAAATCTGGAAATGCAATCAGGTGACAGGGACTCCTCATATGTCATATTTGCTGGCCAAATGACATAACATAACATCAGCTCCTGCGTGGGTGAAAACCAGTAAACAAGGTTTGAGTTTCAATGACCCTGGCAAACTACAGGCAGGGATATTTTATCACCGACAAGGGCTCTTAGGTCAACCTAGCTTAAAATGGCTAGAAAGTCTTTCAAAATTTCCTTCAAATCAAGCCGGATGTCCTATTGACCTCTTTCATTGGCCTGTCCACTGCAAAATCTTGCCCATAACCATTCTTTTGAAATTTCTCTGTATCACAAGCCAGTCATATATTGACCTCTGTTGCTGTCACTAGCAGATTATCTATCACATCCTGAATCCAAGTAAGATGTGGCTTTCCTCTTTTTTACTTCCCCAGTACACCTCCCTCCATAGTTATCTTTTGCAGACACTCATGTCTTTTTGTAGGCAGAAAACATTTCATTTTCCTCAATTTTATTTACTTCAAAAATCAATCTTCTTCAACGCCACGTTCTTGGATAGATCTGTTTCTTATTTATTCTCTTCAATTAATTTTAATACTCTTCTGTAACACATATTTAAAATAATACAGAGTTCCCCCCAAGCTGGACAAGTCAAGAGATAGGGACCTAGACAAAGTTAACACAAACCTGCTGCCTTGTAGGTAATCTGTGGACAAAGATTAAGGAAAGCAAAAACAAAAGAAATGCTTGTCAACAGATTGCACTGAGCCACTGGCATGATAAAACAGTAACTTGGCTTGCTTTGTGATGAGACACCACCCACTGTACTTGTTGGGAATCTTTCCCAAGAGTCGAGTAATGAAATCTTTGCTCTCGCTGACACCATGTTTTAACAAGATTTTAAATTTTTCCACTGAAAAATAAAACTCCTGGTTGACAGGCCATGTTTCCAGACCTGATATGCCAGTATCCTAATTCCTTTTATTTTATTTTTTTGGTGGTCGCTTGCTTTAAAACCAAGCTTAGTCCATACACGCGCTACTATTTCTAGTGCACTGAATTGATTTATGCTTGTGGCTTAACTTTCACCTTAACCAATGTCTCTCGCCATCAGGTGAACCCACACCAACAGCACACCAGAAGTTTAAGAGCAAGCGCTCTAATCCATTCAGCCATGCTGACCTCTATTATAATTTTAACTTAACCCCACTAATAAATAAAACCCAGTGTTGATGAGTCATGTCTCCAGGTCTGACACATCAATATCCCAATTTTAATGTTCTCACTGACAAATGAAGCTCATGTTGACGAGTCACGTCTCCAGGTCTGACACATCAATATCCTAATTTTAATGTTCTCACTGACAAATACAGCCCATGTTAACAAGTCACATCTCCAGAACTAACATCAATATTCTAATTTTAATGTTCTCACTGACAAATGAAGCCCAGTGTTGATGAGTCACATCTCCAGAACTGACATCAATATTCTAATTTTAATGTTCTCACTGACAAAAAAAAAACACCATTGTCGAGTCACGTTTCCAGAACTGACGCGGCAATAAATTCTGACGAAACTAGACAAAGTGCATACATTTATAAATACTGATGAAAACATAACTTTATTCTTCTGAACAGGCAAGTTCACAGTAGAACAGCTTAGACGAGCACGTTAAGAACAAACAAAAGAACTTTATTTTCAAGGAGTTAAGAAATGGACGAGAGCAGGCCTGTCTGACATTCTGCCCTTCTTATCTGTCTGCTCTCATACATGATTTCATTCATACATCACCTATAAAGCTTTTCCTAGACAACAACAACAACAGAAAAATATATGAATTTAAGCGGAGCAACAACTGAAGAATTCCTTTACACCAATAAATAAAACCCAATGTTAAAACAGTATTGAATCCAGAAGTGACAGGGCAATATCCAAATAACTCATAATTAAGCCAGCCTCTACTCTGAAACCGTAAATCATGCTCATTAACTTTACCTTGGCCACATGTTCAGTAATTCGGTTTAACCCTGCCAGTGACACCCAGTTGAGTTTCCTGTTGTTAAAATGTATGCCACCGTGGGTGTTGACTGGCAGAAGAGTGGCGTCCTTCACTGCGATCACAACCACCGAGTAGCTGCCATGGTAAAATGGCGGTCCCTCTCGGTACAAGACTTCAAACAAACAAAAAACATTGTCAAAACAGGTTAAGTATATGTGAGAAATACAAAGTCTTCAATCAACTTAAGTATATGTGAGAAATACAGTTCTTCAATCAACTTAAGTATATGTGAGAAATACAGTTCTTCAATCAACTTAATTAAATGTGAGAAATACAAAGCTCTTCAATCAACTTAAGTATACATGAGAAATACAAAGTTCTTGAATCAACTACTAGCACTGTAAATGAGCTTCACTCCCATGCCACTGTGACACATACAGATATAGTCTTCTTCTGCTGCTCTTGATCTCCTACTGGAGAATAAGTCCTCAACCAACTCATGCCAAGCCATCTTATCTATCACTATCTCTTGCAGTGACCTATATGACCTTCCAGACTATTCATCTGTTGTCCCTAACTCTCTTCTTCTCCATATGTTCTTAGGTCTCCCTGCATTTTCAGTGCCCTACACATACCAGATTTTCTAGTTATACTACAGGATGTTTGTAAAGTCTCACTACACTTTGTATGTAGAACATAACTGAAAAATGAAGTAGATGATGTCATTAAAAAATGTGCCCCACAGTCCATCATGAAGCAATATGCAGCAAATGGCTGTCATCTGCTGGAGTCATTCTTTGCACTCCAAACAGAATGGTGTTATCAACGGAAGAAAGAATCAATCATAATTACCATTCAAGAAATAACAACAGACACATTGCAGAAGGTATCTGACAATATGAAGAGACGTGTACAGTCATGTCTTGAAGCCTGTGGTGAACATTTCCAACACCTGTTATAATGAATACTTCACTAGTACTTTCTAACTTCCCCAAAACAGCATCAGACCTTAGCGTAACTATTTAACTAATTTAATTAATTTTTAGCACATTTTTTAAAGACATCATGTACTTCATTTTTCAAATTTGGTCTACATACAAAGAATAGTAAGACTTTACAAACACCCGGTATTATCAGGTTTCCTCAACGTGTGTACTATCCTAGACTTGTGACACTATCTCATATCTTGAGTCACTGGTATCTGTTTGGTTCATCCTGAATTAGTGTTAGGTCCATTCTACCTTGACCAAAGAACACTTTATAGGGAGTGTGGATAGTATCATAAAGACCACCTTAACTCGCAGGAAAATTTTCTGGTGCCTATATTATAGTAGTAATAGTCGTACAGTTCCAGCTTATCTGCAACAGGTTGCCCATAACTGCTCCATTCCTGTGCCAGCGAAAAACCACATGAAATGCCCATCATTTGTCCCATGTGAAAATATGAAGCAAACAGTAACTTCGACAATACCAAATCGCCAGAGCAGTAACTACAGGCCATCCACCATTTGAATGTGCAATTCAATGTCGAAGGAGACAGCTACAAGAAGCCTGCACGTGCATTATCCCCTAAGGTGACCGGCTGACATGACGTCAAGCATGTCCTTTGCTATTTTGTGAATCTACATTTCACCATGCAGTCACTGATGACAAACCAAAAAAAAACCTGCCGAATGAAATTTTCCGTTAACCCCGATACTCTCGTGGTTGACGTGAGCGCACAAGAATTAGAAGTGGTTCGAGTCGTGCCAGTGACTTATGAGAGTATGGAGCCGGTCGCTCAGAAAGTCGTGGCGTGCTGATGAGCGTAATCTAGCCTAGGAATCAACATAAAGCTGAAAGATGCTGGTGTTGACCGCAATATCCTGAAACAGGATGGAAACACGGGGGAAAAAAAAGCATCAAGCACTCAACTTGGTAGCTGGGCAATGAAGCCGGGTCCTCCAAGTCCAAACATGGGGGAATTGCACTAGCAAGCTGTGTCTGAAGACAATTATTTCTCCAAGATGCTAATGGCCTGCATGTCCACCCTCTATGTTGGTCATGATTCACCTACATGAGGAACGATTTAGGCCACTAATACAGCTCATAAACAAATTCACAAATTTGATAAGTGCCTATAGAAGTAGAGGAAAGAAGTAGAGATTAGAAGAAACAACAGAAGTTGGCCAAGCAATGCGCTGTCATTAATTGGACACAACAGGTTCAAAATCCAGTATGGTAACTACAGTTTTCAATTTATATGTTATCTAGTTATCTGGAAGACGCTTCCAATCTCGACTTTGTGTTTCTACTTCTATGAGTGCTAATCAATGCTACAGAATTTGTTTTTGTTGTTATTTTCTGTAGTTCCTTCTGGTTTGCTTACAACAATATCACAAGCATATTGCTTCTATAATGGCCAAAAACACACCTTGTGAATTAAAAAACAAAGATGTATGTTCAGACTGAAGAAATACAATCACACATGACACGCTGATTTTTACATGTGAAAAATTGTCACAAAAACAGGTACTCTGGCACAGAAGAAAGCCAGTTACCAGCATCTATGTACCAAAAGTTATTAAAATGTCAAATTTAACATAAGACTTTATTAAAATCTGGCACTAAGGAAACGGCATCCCGGTGATGGGATGAGGCTAAAGCTACTGTAACGAAAACATGTCAGGGCATACATACTGAGGTCACATCCAAACTTGAGCCCTGATTTGGGAACCCATCCTTTGCTCCGGAAGTAATGGTAAGCAGCGTAATGAGGAAGGAAATTTTCTTTCAAGACTTGAAACTGCTGCCACATCTGTGTCAGGTCCAGCAGTTTCTGCAAACAAAAACACAATAAGAATACTCTTGACGTCACCCATCTATGTTTCATTTTGCTGGTCTTCCTCTGGCTCATTATCCATACATTTGTTTAGTTGTTTGCTTCATCAGAAGTTGGTCAGGTTTCATTCTATTTAGATTCTAAACCAATTTATTTGCTGTCTTTCTGGCATTTATTACAGCTGAACAGATGGGTTTGGTGATCTGAGTGGTCTCGAGATATGGTGTCAACCTCGAGTGCTGGAGCTTCGGGTTCAAGCCCCGGTGAGGGCCGGGATTGTTCCACATGGGCTTCTAGTAAAAAATATTTCCCCTGGTCTCTGGGTAGTGAGATCAGACGCCCGTGTGGATTCTTTCGCACATAAAAAATCCCTTGGCAGTTGGAAACTGAAAAAGAGTAGCCTAACGGCGTTGCCTGGGCAAAATTTTGAGTTAAAAATCTACCCAAAGTATTTCAGGATCCCCGCCGGTGCTACAGAGTTCGTGCACTGAGCTGAGATCATCCGGACTCAGGCTTGAGTTAGGAGTAGAAAGGAGCACTTATGGATTACACCCATGTGCCGTGATGATCGATCCGTCGACTAAACTAAACTAGATGGGTTTGGTAAACACAAGATCCTGAACTGAAATGACTAGGTTTAGGTAACATGGAGAAGAACAAATTCTCCTTTCCTCTTTTGGGGGAGAGCATCACACCCAGTTATGCACCTCAGATTTCTGAGTGTCTGACTTCAGTCAGCTCTGTGACAAACGGGTTATGAATGCAATTCATAACCCCGCAGAACGCATTCGAAACACAGCTGCAAGTGATCTGGCAACAGTTTTGGTTTCCATACAATGGTATAAGTGCCAGTCATTCAGAACGCAATAGCAAACTACTGAACATAAACTTGCCAAGAAATCAGAAACAATCAAACAATGCTGTCGTTGACTGTGATGTCCTGTGAAGGATATGCAACTAACTAACTTACTTCCTCTAGAGCGGTGCGCTGGTGCAATCATTAAGGTGTTACATCAATAGCAGTATGTAGCTGGATGAGGGTTCCACATTGTTCACCATGAGAGAGAAAGTCTGACAACCTACTCCTCCATGCAATCAGGCCTAGACACAGTGAAGGTCCTAACTCTTCACATACCCACAGCAGTGTCGTGCTTCAGGACTTGTATATATTTCTGACTTCCTCTAGACCACTGGTTCTCAACCTTTTTTGGCCCGTGCCTCCCTTCACCATATTTTCAGAACGTCATTCCCCCCTTTTGTATTTCCTACCTAAAAATCCCGCCCCCTCCCCTACACAGTATACGTATTAATGGAAGCTAAATTTAATAGCACATACTAAAACAAGTCTAGACGTCCACATAAAACATGATTTGTGGATCTACTTACTTTATACATTGAATTTTAGAAGGGTGAGACGTACAGAACCGTACAGTATGAAGGGAAAAACAATATCAAGTAATCGGTTCTTGTATTAACGTGATCTTGAAGTAATCTTAATAATGGGATTTTTAGTTTTTCTACGAGCAGTATACTGCATGATGAGAACACAGAAGAAGAACCATCTGCAAATCTAACTATTAGAGAACTCCTGTTTGCGGATGACCAAGCACTAATAGCAAAATCAGAAGCTGAATTACAAGACCACATGAATTGTCTAAACGAAATGTGTAGGGAACATAACATGAAAATTAGCACAAGCAAAACAGAGGTAATGACTATAACTAAAGAAGAACAAACAACACCAATTCACCTAAACGAACATCCCTTGAAACAAGTAAAGAGTTTCAAGTACCTAGGAAGTATAATATCATCAAATGGCAGATCAGAAGACGAGATCGAAAATAGGTGCAATAAAGCAAATCAACTCATTGGACAAATGGCACCAGTACTAAAGAACAGACATGTATCAATAACTACTAAGAAAACACTTTACTTCAATCTTCCTACCAACTCTATGCTACCAATGCCAAACCTGGACAATGACAGAAAAAGAGAAAAGAACAATCACAACAACAGAAATGAGGTTCCTGAGAAGAATACTCAACGTATCAAGAAGAGATAAGATCAGAAATGAAGAAATCAGGACTAAAGTGGAGATTAAAGCAGCACTAGATTTTATCAGAAAACAGCAAGTCAAATGGTTTGGCCATGCAAGTAGGTTACCAGTCAACAGCATACCACAACAAGCAATGATGTACAGACCAGATGGAATCAGAGGAAGAGGCCAACCACGTAAACGTTGGACGGAGGGAATAGCAGAGTCCATGGGAATATCGATATATGAAGTCCATAATCGGGCACTCTCACGAAGTTTGTACTTCACCTCGACACCGCAAGGTACAAGAGGAACATGATGAGATGAGATGAGAATGAAAATCCCCTGCCGGCTTACTAGGACAAAAATCTGACCAAGGGGAGTCTGGAGTGTTGATTTACGTGGTTTGTTTTAAAACTAGATGTTGGATGTTGATTTATGTGGTTTGTTTTATAATTAGATGTAGTGTTGATTTATGTGGTTTGTTTTATAACTTGATGTAAAGCGCTGATTTATGTGGTTTGTTCTATAACTAGATGTAGAGTGTTGATTTATGTGATTTGTTTTAGAACTAGATGTAGAGTGTTGATTTATGTGGTCTTTTGCCATAGGGAATATGAAATGGTGCCAATACCTACAGTTCATTGTAGCTGATGTGTTATTCAAACACAGCAAACTCAGCTTTTCTGCTTGTACTAAACAACACGAACATTATGAAGGACAATAAAACAAACATACATCATAATTAATCTTACCATTTCAGGATCAAGAACTCTCAAGCATCCAAGACCAAATGACAGGAAAAATGCCTGGTAAGAAATAGAAAATATGTAGTAAAAGAGATTCTTAAAATATGCATTTACCGTCTGGTTTTAATAAGTATACTGAAGATTTTGATAAAACCACTATTTATGGATTTCTGTATAAATATAAGCATTCTGTTGCTAGCTGCTCCGCTGGTCTGAAGAAAAGTGTGTTCAGGCTCTGTTCAACTGTCAATTTGTTGACATGTTAAAGTATGAGGCTGGCACCCAAGGCATTGAAAAGGATCCTTTCCTCCCCTACAGGTGGGAAGTGTTAGGTCTTCACACACATTATGTTTATTATATGACATGAGGTGGCCAGTTGCCTACTTTACCACCTTTCCTCCCCAAAGTAAAAATGTCTTAAAATTATCATGTGCTTAATGACCAATAATGTGGGGATACCAGGGGCATGCTAATTGAAAAAAAATATCTCATTTATGCTTATATATTATTTATAAATTATGTTATTTATATTTATAAACTGTTATTTATATTTATATATTGCGTCACTGTGTTTATCTGCACTGTGAAGTCACGTGCTTAACACTCCTGACATCCTTAACAACAATATTGAGGTTACAAAACATTGACATGGTTACTGTAATTTCTATCAAACTTAAGGTTTTAATTTAAAGCCTCCTAGTATGTTATTTATAAACTATGTTATTTATAAGCCATTTGTGTGATTTCTAAGTTATACAAATGTTATTTTTAACTTATTTATGTTATTTTTAAGCCTTGTGTTATTTTTAAGTTATACATATATGTTATTTCTAAGTTATACATATATGTTATTTCTAAATCATTTATATGGATTGACCGACTTCAAGAATCATCTTTCTCACATTTCATATTCTCCTTTACTGCTCCGATCTGATTTAGCCCACTCTAGCTAGCAAGCTTCAGCTCAGTGTACTCTGTAGCAGATATGGGCTTGACTATTATTGAAGCTATAGTGGCATAACGATGAGTACACACGTTTACCTATAAAGTAGACCAGAGTTGAACTCTCTGTTATGGTACAAGGCTTGAATATATTGTAATGACTGATGGGATCAATGGAAAACAAACAAACAAGTTAACAGAATGATAAGATACTTGATAGCTGTTAGTTAGTTAGTTAGTTAGTTAGTTAGTTAGTTAGTTAGTTAGTTAGTTGGTCAGTCAGTTAGTTAGTTAGTCAGTCAGTCAGTTAGTCGGTCAGTCAGTCAGTTGGTCAGTTAGTCAGTTACTTAGTTGGTTAGTTGATTGGTTAGTTAGTTAGTTAGTTAGTTAGTAGGTCAGTTAGTTAGTTAGTTAGTAGGTCAGTTAGTTAGTAGGTCAGTCAGTCAGTCGGTCAGTTACTTTGTTGGTTGGTTAGCTAGTCAGTTAGTCAGTCAGTCAATCAGTCAGTCACCTTCTCTGCACATCCATCCATTCAGTTCATAAATGCTCGGGTCCCCTCCTCAGTATCTCCCTCAGTGTGTAGCAGCTCCTCAGTGTGTAGCAGCTGACGACACCAGTTCTGTGTTGGTAGCTCAGTGCATGATGTGGTCAACACCACATATCACCTTTACTTCCCAATACATTTTTGGTACCCCATTTTAGTCTGGGCTGACCTGAGAGCCCAGGCCAATTTACTTCCCCATGACCACCAAGCTGGCTGTCAAGCACCTGGCCACAGCGGTACCGCAGTGTATGGGTTATTTAGTCATGTCACTGTCATTTACTGCCAATATAGTACCTTGCTGTGTATGGCAGAGGGGTCTTTGAGCCTGAGGAATTAAGGCCGCCTGGCTAGTGCAGTCGCCGCGAACTGTGCAGGTTAGGATTTTCTTTTTGCCCCCTACAGAAAAAAAATCCCACACCTTACCATGGGATCGAACCCAGGTCTCCCGAAGGAGAGTCCAGCGTTCTAGCCACTCGGCCAGCCGCTGAGATCACTTATTTCAGTCAAAAATGTACCTGAAGCAGATGATTAATAGATAAGCTCAATAGCTTAAAGATGTTATGGGTTGGCTACCCCATGCCAAGGAAAACTAGCTGCAAAATCTAAACCACAAACAAATGTAAAGATAAGGAAATAAGAATAACTCAGTCAAGCAAGATGAAAGGAGGCTCTTCCAGAAAAGGTATGGCTCAAAGCTGAGCAAGTCTCAAGGAGTTCAGATTACCAGTTTACCTCCATTTACCTAGGAAAATCTCCAAACATGGCACCTAGAATGTTACAATTATGTTACAAAATTGGAAAAGACAGGACAGGTGGTAGAAGAAATCAGAATACATCAAGAAAATTAAAAACATCACATAGGGAAGAGAATTAGATGCAGAGATGAAATAATATGGGGAAGGCAAGAAAAAAAGATAGCACAGCTTATTATGAACTGGATAGAGAGGCCTTGCTCCAATGGGATATAATGGGCAGAAGCAGAAGGAAGGAGAATGTACATTACAACACATTTACAGGAATTTACAGGTCTTCTTGATAAACAAGTGTTTAAAACTTACTTCTTCGAGCATCAGCTGCAGCTTCTCTTCTGTAGGATAAGGGTCTTTCTTCACACAGGACCGCCACCATTGCTGGCGCCTTTTTATGACTCGTCCTTCTTCACCGCTATCCTCGTCAGAACAGTCCTCGTAATCTTCATCAGATGTGTTGGCCACAACAAATAAGTTGCCATCAGGGTCATCTCTAGCACTGTATGGATGTGCCCCACGTGTTGAAGACTGCCGTGATGTGTGTTTTTTAGCTGGAGGTTCTTCTGCTTCATCAGAGCTGCTGCCTATGAATATATGGATGTCTTTACTGGTTCCTGGCTTCTGCAAACTGCCTTTTCCTGATGTTTCAGGAGCTTCTTTCCTTTCAGGTAGTTTTTTGAGTAATGAGTTCACTTCTTTATTTACAGCAGGAGGCCTGGGTTTTTCTATAGCACTGATGCAGGAAACATCTTCACTATCAGATTCAGAACTAACCAGGCAGTTGACAACTTCAGTTGACTGTTCTGTTGCACCTTTCTGTAACGAACCTTCCCCATTTCGCGTTAGCTGCTCTGTCTTCAGGCCGGTCACTGAAGATGTGTTAGAGGACATTCTTTCAGCCACTTCTCGACTAGTCTCTTGTTTAACTCCACATGTTGTGGTTATATCCATCTTGTCATCAGCGTCATCTTCTAGTATTACAATTGACGAATCCCCTTCATTTCCCAGGGAAGACTGAGTCTCTTTCAGCAACTGGTCCTCTTCCTTGATCTCTACATCTGCTGTCTCACCAGAAGGTGCAGAAGCGTCAGGGGTGTCGGAAGACTCCATTTTCACATGTTCTACTTCAGTGGGTGTTGTTTCCTCCATGCTGCTCACACATGAATTATCTACTTCATCCTTCACACACTCAATTTCTTCTTTAGCCAAAAGCTGGTCAGTTTCAATGGTTCCATGATCGATATTCTTACACAGCAAGTCACCAGAGTCCAAACTTAGCTGACCACAACTCCCAAGCTCCTGACTTGCATGGACTTCGACATCAAGCTTGTCAAGCAAGCAGGATGCCTGGCCCAGCACCCCGAGACCAGTTTCAGCTTTAGACAAACTATCAGTAGTTTCCTCAGTTTCCATGAGGCTCTTAGATTCTTCTTTGACTTCGACATCAAGCTTGTCAACTAAGCAGGACACCTGGCCCAGCACTTCCAGACTAGTTTCAGCTTTAGACAAACTATCAGTAGTTTCCTCAACTTCCATGATGCTCTCAGATTCTTCCTGTGTACATCCATTGGTACCAACCTCTGTGGTGTCATCTGTATCCCCTGCATGATCTTCGCTTCTACCGCTAATGCCAGCTTTCTCATCTATTTCATCTAAATCCAACAGCTGATCTTCATCAGACTTCAACTTTTTACCATTCACCTCAGACGCCTCATCGTGTGACCTCTCAAATTTACGTTTCCTGTTTTCCGTTTCTAATGTTTTCTGGCTATGCTTCAGTGTTTCTTCAGAGACCACTTCTTGATTATTTTGTCTACAGTCTTCACTTTTACTGATACTTCCTTCATCTAAACTTTTACACACAGGCTCTTCATTTACATTTTTAATGACATTCTCTTCTGGCATATTGTCATCACTGACATGTTCGGCATTCAATTTTTCAATGACATTGGCTGCAGACAAACTTTTACAAACAATTCCATCATTTACACCATCAGTGTTAACATCATCGTGTAAACTTTTACACACATTTTCTTGACTTAAACTTTCCTTTTTACAATCTTCAGTCGAACTAACACAACTCTGTTCTTCACTCATTTCTCCCCTGACATTTTCTTCACTCACGCTTTCACTTTTACTTTCTGAGTGTGCTGTCTGCAGAGAATCTGCCTCGCTCTTCACCTGACTTTGCTGTCTGCTGCCGTCTGAATCATGTAAACTGTCATCAGAATCTAGAAGACTGTCATTTTCAATATTAGATTTTTCAACAAATTTATTTATTTCTTTCACTTGGTCAACAATCAAATCATCGTCTATTATTGTCTCAAGTTTTGAATCGTTAAGTGGATCATTTAATTTATCAGATTTTTCAGTCAGATCGACAACCATATTGCCTGCAAACCCTGATGGGGGATGTGAAATATGTACTTTATCATCAGAATTGTTCGTTAAATCAACAACAACTACCTTCTGCAAATCGTGACGATTTTCAGCCCGTTGATCTTTCTTTAGATATTCAAATCGCTTTTTCAGCAACCAAATATGAAAAGCTGACAATCTGCTTTTTGCCTCCATCATGTCTTTACTGGAGATGTTCTCTGAATTATTTTCTTTCTCTGACAAAAGCAAAGCAAGAAGATGCATTTCTAATGTGGATGATATTTCAACACATGACACATAATGAGACAGAGCCAAGTGGAATTCTGCAAGAACATTCTCAATTTCAGTGTTATGTTTCTCTTGGTCTTCAGTAGTAATATCTGGTGACCCTTTTGCAGACACAGCATTGTACAACTTTGAAATTTTGACAATGATTGACGACAAAGAAACAAGAACAGATGAAATGTCCCCAACATTTTCAGTTCCATCTTGCATCTCTGTCTTGTCAGGAGGTGGTGTGGATGCCGACTGATATGCATCTATGTAAGATAACACATGGGAGAGTTTTATTCTTTCAGCATCTGAAGAAGCTTGCCGAGATGACTGACGTGAGTCTAATAAATTTGGCTGTGCGGTCTTTAGAGTTGAAAACAGCGCTGGCTGCCGCTGATCCACGAACGTCTTCGGGTAGGGTTGAAATCTGTGTTCTAAAGGTTTGGAAGCTGTTAGCTCCTTCACATTATTCTTTTGAGGCAAACTGGCAGTAGCAGTACCAGCCTCGTGGGCTTGTAGAATTTGACTATAGGCTGTATTTAAAATTGGGAGCCCCTTGAGCCTCTGTTTAATCACAGCGCCTGTAGAATTAACATTCGGAACCAAGGATTTGATTGGCGGGTATATTCTTTCATATACAATATCAGGATGTTGAGACTGCCCATTCTGTGGTGCTCTTTGACCTGCTGAGGGAGGTGGTGATGAAGACACTGCCATAACTGCAGGCAGATGAGATGGGTCACCGGTGAAATTAAAGTGCAACAGGGGGCCCCATGATTGAAATCCAACACTGGCGCTCACAAAAGTGGGCTCCTCTGTGATGGCACTCATGAATGTGACGGATTTTGTTATTACTGGAACTGAAATCTTCTTAACTGGCTGTGATAAAAAGTTGTGCAGCTTTTTGGGCTCTGCTGATTTTGATTCAATACATATGACATCATCACTGTCATTTGAGTTGTCACTATCTATGTGTGTGACACTTTCGACAGAATTTGACAATATTAGAGACTTATCTCTTTCACCACTCTCGTTTGTTACTGATGTCTCTATTTGTAAACCAACAAAAACATTTGTAGTTTTTGACTTCTCCTCAAACTGTTTATGACTTTCTGTATCTGGAAGGCAATTCTCCTTGGACTGTTTATGACTTTCTGTATCGAGATGACTATTTTCCCTAGACTGTTCATGACTTTCAGTATCCGGATGACTATTCTCAGTTTGTTGATGACTTTCTGAATCCAGAAGACTATTCTCCTTGGATTGGTTATGACTTTCTGTATCCGGCTGACCAATCTCCACAGACTGTTTACAAGTTTCTGCATGATGACTACTGTTAGCCTCTCGCATATCTTTTGCAACATCTTCAGAGCTGCCAATTCTCAAAACAAAATCTAAATCTTCTGACTGATTCTCTTTGTCCAAACTGATAGCTTCTGGCACTGCTGGACTGGCAATTCCACATTCAGCTTTATCTATTGCACCGGAAGCTTGACCAACCCCAGGTTCCAATGTCTGATCCAACATTTCTACACTTTCACCGACTGAAGCTTGACCAACCCCAGGTTCCAATGTCTGATCCAACATTTCTACACATTCACTAACTGAAGCTTGACCACCCACAGGTTCCAATGTCTGATCCAACATTTCAACACTTTCACCGACTGAAGCTTGACCAACCCCAGGTTCCAATGTCTGATCCAACATTTCTACACATTCACTGACTGAAGCTTGACCAACCCCAGGTTCCAACGTCTGATCCAACATTTCTACACATTCACTGACTGATGCCGTTGTTGCAGAAACTTCTTCAGATGTTTTGAAAGCTTCACCTGCTTTTGAACCATCTGTTTCCATAGAAAAATCTGAAGAATTCAATGAATTTTCTTGTTTAATATCTAAGTTGTTTTTCAGAAAGCTAACATATGTACTACCATTTTCGGATGGTAAAGTACTAACTGCACTTGCGTCCTCCTTTTTGATTTGTGTATTAATGCTATCCTTTACACTATCATTTTGTTCATCATCGCCTTTCACCACTAATTTATCATCATCACCCTTCACCACTAGTTTGTCGTCACCTTTCACCACTAATTTATCACCATCACCTTTCATCACTAGTTCATCATCACCTTTCACCACTAATTTATCATCATCACCTTTCACCACTAACTTATCATCATCACCTTTCACCACTAATTTATCATCATCACCTTTCACCACTAATTTATCATCATCACCTTTCATCACTAGTTCATCATCACCTTTCACCACTAATTTATCATCATCACCTTTCACCACTAATTTATCATCATCACCTTTCGCCACTAGTTTATCGTCACCTTTCACCACTGACTTATCATCAGTACAAACTTCGCTGAGACTTTCTGTATTACGTACAGAATCATCAGATGAATTAGTAGCATGTGGTATACTAGCGTTGTCTTCAATGCATGGTGATGATGCTGAATTAGGTTGGTTGTCTCTACCATCAGGTACATCAGCAGGCTCCTCTCCATTAACATCTTGATGATTTGTTTTCACAGAATGTTTATTTTCCACAATGTTGCATTCTGCCATGTTGTTGGTATCCGTTTGCTGCATACCGACTTCACTCCCATCCTCTTTCTTGCACTTGTTAGCAACACTCTCCAGGTCTGCCTCTGTCATCTGTTGGTCACTGATTATACTCACAGCTATTTCACCTTCGTTATTTGCATCTACAGACTTCTTGATACCTTCATCATTACATAAATCCACACTGCTGGAAGCTCTGTCTTGTACAATCATCTCCTCTCCTGTTGTTGTTTGTAGTACATCAGGTGTGTTCTTGGCAGGAACTTGAGGTTCCTCACTCCAGAAATTGGAGTCATCACTGGACCAATCAGCCAAATCTCTCTTCGAAGACACTGCTTTTTTACTTAAATCCTTACTTTCATTTAATTTTTCCCCAGCTTGAACCAAAACGCTGTCGTCATAATCAAATCCTGGTCTTTTTGATCTACTAACATCATTTCCACTTTTGTCCTCTCCATCACCATCATCACTATCTGAAATGACAACAGCATTGTCAGATACATTCCCAGATGGCCGACCTTCATCAGGGGCACAATCATCTTCATCCAATGTGATTACTTCCCCTTTTTTGAAATTCCTACCTGGGAACTTAGCCGCAAATGCCTGCTGCAGCATATTAACTTCTACTTTTCTCATCTTCTTGTACCTCTCTGCTAAATGCTTCATATCTTCAGGCACTTGCATGAATGTTGTAATCTGTTCATTTGACAGCAACGATATTTTCGCCAACATAGATACAATATGAGACCTGACTTCTGCTGAAATATCAGCCATACCCACAGAATCACCATTCTCTGTAGATGATGTGCCTGGATTTTTCTGGCCAGAATCAAAGCTGCTGTTCTCCAGGTTTAACAATTTGAATGCTGTCCGTTTCCCACTGTCAATGTCAGCACTGGAAACACTGTCATCATCATCGTCTTCTTCTTCTTCATCATCATCATCATCATCTTCTTCTTCAACATCTTCTTCTTCTTCATCATCATCATCATCTTCTTCAACGTCTTCTTCATCAGCATCACTGTCCTCATCCATCTTCTCTTCCTCTGATGAATCAACAAACCCCTGCTGCTGCTCCTCCTGATAAACTATGTCATTATATTCTTTCATTCTTCCATCGGCCAGGGCCTTGAATCTTTTATGTGCAAGATAGCTGCAGACAAATGGAAGCATCCGTTATATATACAAAAATATCAATTGAAATTACATGTAACCTATCACAAACATAAAATAAAGCTGTGTGTTACCAAGGCCCACAAGAGTGCAAAGAATAATAACACAGCAACCTTACAATCATGACATAAGGTGAGACTAAGGCAAGTTGGCATGGGACTGGCTACCTTAACCAGAAGACAACTTTAGCTGCAAAATCGAATTAATCATCAGCAAGCCTACAAACAGCTTGGCATGAGTTGCTTGAGAGCCTGTGCTACAATCAGAGAAGAAAGGCAGAAGACAAAACACATAGAATAAGGCCATAAGATGTTGCATGTGTGTCGGAACAGTTGGACACTACAGCTATACATGAGTCGATAAGTCCTTCTAAATTACATTTAAAGAACAGCAAATGTGTGTATGAGAACAAGACCACATTTTCTTCTATATCTGACATATCAGTTGGAAACTACAGCTATACATGCATTGATAAGTCAATCTAAATTACATTTAAAGAACAGCAAATATATGTATGAGATCAAGACCACATGTTCTTGTATATCTGATCTGACACATCAGTGGCAGCAGAAGACCCACCTAGAACATACTCATGACCCTGAGAACCTCTCCAGCACAAACATATGCAGCATCAAGTGCAGCACTGAGATCAGCATGGCCGACAGATAAGAGCGCTCACTCCTAAAACTTCCGGTGTGCTGATGGCGAGGTAGTGAGTTCAACCCTACATTGGTCCATCCATCCACCATGTGCCATGCCGGGGTAAGCGTGGGCGGTCATGTTTTGCCATCTCACTCGATCGCCAGTGTCGTGGATCAGCTCTGTGTTTTTATCTCAACCATGCCATGTGGCCAAGCCATCCAGGTATTTACTTCTCGGTCTTCCCCTTAGTCTCTTCCCTTCCATCTTGCCAGTTGTCACCAAGTTCTCCAATTCATTTCTTCTCATAACATGCCCAAAAAATGTTGACTATCTACGTCTAATGTCTCTGATCAGTTTACGATCTTCATTTGTTTCTTGAAGGACTTGTTCATTGGTTTTTCTGTCTGTCCATGGTATTCTTTGCATTTTCCTCAAAAACCACATTTCCACAGCCATCGGATGTTTTTCAGCTTGTCTGTTCAATGGCATCTCCCATCAGATGTTATGATTGTTCCGAGATAACTGTACCGATACTTGTATATTACATTGTGATATTTCCTTCTTCCCAGTGACGACCATAATCTGTCTTCTTACAATTCAATTCTAACCCTAGTTGTTCACTGTGTGCAACAACCGCATCTACTAAATTTTGCAGGTCCTGTTCATTGTCGGCAATCAAGACTGTATCATCTGCATATCTGTTATTGATGTATCGTCCCCTAATATACAACTGGTCAGCTGGACTAAAATGGTGACTTATCCTTGATTTGGGGACGTAAACTATGAGTACCTCTGAAGTCGAAGTCGGTTTGCCTGATGGCAAGGGACACTGGTAACAGGGAAAGCAAATTTGGGTGCAAAAATCAGTCCAGCATGGGCTTGGCTTGAGATCAAAACGGGAGCAAAGAACAGTATCACTGTAGCCTACCATTCATTTAGATTGCTCATTTTGGCTGTCCAATGAATTTTCAGCAATCTTCTATAAAACCACACCTCCAAAGTTTCTAGAAATTAAAAGTTAAAGTAGTCTATAATATATATATATATATACGTGCTACAACTAGTGAGTGGACTGGACTAATTTTTGCATAAGGGTTAGCTTTTCTATTACCAGTGTCCTCCATCATCTGAAGAACCCACTCCGACTTCTGAGGTACTTGTAACTTATATCCCCAAGTCCAAGGACACAAAGTCAACATTTAAATTCAACTGACCAGTGCGTGGAATGAACTCTAAGCAGTGGTCAGAAGAGAAAACAAAAGAAAGAATAAAATGCTAACAGAAGAAGGAAGGGGTACTAAGTAAAAACAAACAAACAAAGATTACGCCTGATGTCTCAGACACAACAACCACAACTACAAACCTCCTTTTGTTAACCACGACCGTCTCGACGACTTTGTACTGTCCATTTCTTTCAGGCAGTTCAATATTTACCCTCTGTCTTCGTTCGCTGAAGTTGGGCTGGCTGCGGGACAAGGTTCCTTTCCCAAAGAAACCCTAAAACAGAAATATCACTCATAATAACATAACTAAACTAACTTAATCTATTTTATCCCTCTGGCTACATGATGCTGCTCTGTTGTTTTAAGATAGTTCCATAGAACAATTTTGATATAACATTTCAGTTCCATGGAAGTTTCAATACAGCATTTCAGTTCCACAGAACAGTTTCGATATAACATTTCAGCTTTACAGAAGGTTTTATATAACATTTTAATTCCACAGAAAAGGTTCAATAAAACATTTAAGTTCCACAGAAGAGTCGATATAACATTTCAGTTCCATAGAAGAGGTTTGATATACCATTTCAGTACCTTCTTTCTGACATTTAAGAGATTTACTAGATAAGATACTATTCTCTCCTGAAATGCAGCTTTTACTGGGCCTATTCTGCTATTAATCTCTGATACCATGATTTCACCCAGATAATTGAATTTATTGATTTGGATAAGCCTTTTCCCTTTTGTTATTGTGTCATATTTTAGTATCATCTTTTCCTGTGGTATAACCACTGCTTCCTGGCAATGCATCTGCTTACATTGAAACTGTGATATCTGTGCATTTTGGCCATCAGCATAGAGAGAATAGTCTTTTGGAACGTGACTGCATGTTCTGAGCGATGGCAGATGGCTATGTCCCAGAGTTGACCGGTTTTTGCCTTATGCAGAAATGCGTGGCTGCTGGGCTTCTGGTTGACTGCCACTGCCATCGACGATGAACGGTATTTCGTGGACTGTGTGGGTGAACATCTAGGAAACATCCAGATGGGAAAATGACTGCCGATTCCATCAGAAATGAACTGGGTGCTTTGTGGGCGGCATTATGCACAGTGTATCTGTGCGGGCTGTTATTTGTCGAGACTCCTGTCTTTTCCACTTTTCACATTGGGCAGTGGGGAGCGTTTTGTGTGATATTCACTGGCACAGGAATGGAGCATAATGGGGACGACCCGTTGCTGTGAAGTTGGAACTGCGACTAACTAACTAACTAACTAACATAACCACTGCTTCTGTTTTCTTGACATTCAAGGAAAGTAATTTTTTTTTTGGGGGGGGGGGGGGTGCACAAGCAAGCATTGCAATCAGGGACATCGTGGCTGCGAGGTTAAGGTGTATGCCTCAGAATCAGAGGATACCGGGTTTGAATCTCAGAATAGGTCTAGAAATTCCTACAAGAAATAAATTGCTGGTGTCAAATGATATCACACGCCCCACTGATCTCTTTGGTAATCAGATTTGTTACCTGCCTAGCTTTCTCAAATAAGGGCAAAAAACAGGAGGTCCTGTGTGTAAGTTGTGCACATTACAGATCCCACTGCACTCTGAAATTTTGAAATGTAGACCTTATGACTGCCCTGGTAGAATTGTCAGGGAAGATATTTACCCACTGGCAGTATCTACTATGTGATTTATCTTTACATTGTTTTTAAAATAACATGTGGATGTTTACATTTATATTAATTATCATTCTTGTTATCTTCTAATGAGGTTGCTACCTTTGACTGTGCCAAATGTAATTCTAACAAACCCGTTATTTGACGCTAAAACATGCAAAATATTCATAATGCAGTTGCTTGTAACTAGTCAAAATATTCATAATGCAGTTGCTTGTAACTAGTCAAAATATTCATAATGCAGTTGCTTGTAACTAGTCATGGGAATTATATGTTATGTTAACTGCTCTTTTGTTTTAATAGTTTACTAGTACTTTTGTAACATTTTATAACAACCTCAATGCTTCTACTCCTTTTGTTCACTTGAAATTTGTCTATATCTGCAATGTTGTTTCTTGTATGAACTTCAGTGTCTTTTTTGTGTGTGTTCACTCAGTGATCCATAGAGTTTATCTTCCACTGTTGTTTCTCTAGGCCAGAAGGTTTGCCTGGATATGTTGTATTTTGGACAGTCTTGGAGTATGTTATCTGTTGTCTGCATATGCACATGGCTGATTTGCCAATCTTGACCTTCTTATACACGTGGTTGTGTAATCCATTGTGTCCAGTTCTGAGGTGCAGAATAATGATTTGTTAACCACAATGCTTATTTGAACCTCCCAAAGATAGTAACACTGTGTAGAGGCTTTCAAGTGAGGTTGATGTAAAGACATTCCTCTCAACTAACTACCGTAGTACCATCAAAAGAGAAGATACAGGACAGTTTGACATCATGTCAGAGAGGAATATCAGTATTAGAAATGTCTGGCAGCACATAAGACAGAGACCTGTGAACTGACATAATCACAGACAACACACAGCATGGACTATAAGAAGACAGTCGCAACGATGCTGATGGCCAAAATGCACAGATATCACAGTTTCAATGTAAGCAGATGCATTGCCAGGAAGAACAAGAAGGTCAGCTGATCAAATAAACAAGTAAATACATACCATTCTGTACAAGAAGTCCATGTCCCCAGTGTGCCTGACAACCACTGTCGAACCCTCGATAAAACCAGTATAATAAAACCACGATCCAACTGGCTCTACAGCTGATGACGGCATGGGTATTGGAAATGGACATTCTTTCTTTATAAATTTTGCCTTTTTCTTCCTTCTCATTGCTGCTTCCTTACTTCTCGGCATTCTTAGAGCTCTGCAAATTATAAATACATCTAGATTAGCCTAACAATACAGTGATTCCAGGTTTTGTTGTTGACTCACTTAACTTTTTACCCTTTTGCAGTCAACTTCACTGCTAACAAGATTCCTTCTTTTTTTTTTCTTCTTTCACTTATCGCTTAAAATCTGACAGGGTCAACTTCATTGCACTGGGTTTTATCCCATATGGCTCTGTCTCTTTCCGCAGAGCAGAAAGCGTCGCACAAAGCACGAACTCCGTAGCTCTAGCGACGACCCACAGGAGTCTGAATAATTTCACTCGTGAACCGAAGGACACGGCCCGGAATCGAACCCACAACCTTCGGAGCCCGAGTCAAACGGCTTGACCACTTCGCCACTGAGACTCCTTTCACTTGTTTACATGAAGGCATAAGTCCTGAACTAACTCCAAACCACCCTATTCCTAGCTAACCTCGTAGCTCTGTCCATGCCCTCCCCATGTTATACATGTCCATTTCTACTTCTCTTCTATGTGTGTTTTATGTCTTCCTTCTTTCTTTTGTCTTGTGGATTCCAGACAAAGGCCTTTCCATTTATACAATTCTTAGGTTTCCTCCTCTGTATGGTCTGACTACAGCACTGTTTCACCCATGCTTAGAAACTGTCTGCCTGTTCCATTTCACCTTATACAATTCCCACATTGCCAATGCCACAGTGTTTCACCTTTTCCACCACCTGTGCTGTGCTCAAAAGAGGATCGACTTCATTGCACCAGGGTTTTGGGTTTTTTTTTTTTTTTGCACTCGCTCGCTTTGATCTCAAGCATAATCCATGTACACTATTTCTAGTTGTGCTGGACATAATTTTTGCGCGTGGCTTAGCTTTCCCTATTAACAGTGTCCCTTGCCTCCAGGTAAACCAACTCCGATTTCAGAGGTACTTGTAATTAACGTCCCCATGTCAAGGATGACAGGTCAACATTTTAGTCCAGCTGTCGGGTGTAGGGGTTGAACTGCTAACCTCAGCATACACCGGATGTTTAAGAACGCGTGTTCTTATCCATTCGGCCATGCATTTTATCCCATATTTCTGTCTTTTTCTGCAGGGTGGCCTGACGAAAGCATCGCACAAAACACTAACTCCATAGCTCCAGCGAAGACCCCCCAGGAGTCTACGAGAAAACTACACCAGTGAACCGAACAACATAGCACTGAATTGAGCCCTGAACCTTCGGAACACGAGGCAGACAAGATAACCAATTAGCCACGGAGACTCCCAAGCTCTGCTGTCTTTCCTGATTCATACATAGCTCTAACATTCCAGATGCCAATTCTGGGAATTTCCGGGGTAAAAAAATTAAGAAAATTTGCGAGACTCCTTGCATTCCTCATCACCCCATATCTCTTCTAGAAGAGTCTCCATTCCTCTTGGCTGGCTTGGTTAGCCTTTCTGCTTTATTTTTGTACTTCATGATTGGTTGCATTTTTCAGCTAAAGTTTTTCTAAGGAATATCCAACTCTCCTTGATCGCCTCTATGGTAAATTAGTGTAACACTATGCTTTGCTTCCTTTATGTCCCGATAATGTACAAAAGGAATCCTCCTTAGGGACTTGTTAACATACAAAAATATTGAACAAACTTCATTTTCAGAGGGTTAAGAATTGGGCGCGCAAGCCCTTCTGAAACTCTCATACATTACTTCATCTACACATCATTCGAAGGCTAACTGTTTTCCTTTGAATTTTGTGTGATTTCCTATGGATTTCCTGTGAATAGTGTTTTCCTGTGGATTATGTGATGTTATTTTGTGTTCTTTTATTGGAAGTTTTCAAAAGAAGCCACGGAAGGCAGGTGGTGGATGAAATTTTGAGGGCAGCCGACAGATATTTGTTGGTCATGGTCTCGAGTTTCACGACGGCAGGCAGAGGAGCTCTTCTTGAGTCAATGGCTGCGGTCACTGCCATAGAGGAAAGCAACGGCAAACTACCTCTTTAAAAGTGCCTAGTACATCATGATTCACTTAAAGACTGATCATCGCAAGACAAGGACAGAGACGTTAAAATTAGCAACATGGAAAGTTAGGACGTTAAACGACAACGAAAAATTAGAGAACATAAAACAAGAAATTGAAAGGGAAAAAATTAATATTTTAGGTATGTGCGAAACGAGATGGACAGGAGCAGGCATCAAGATAGATGAAGATTTCAAGATTATTTATTCTGGAGGTGAAGATCGTCATAGGGGAGTGGCAATTATTTTGGACCGGAAAACATCAAAATCTGTTCAAGGATATTGGGCCGTGTCGGACAGAGTTCTACTAGTTA
This sequence comes from Cepaea hortensis, assembly GCA_963921405.1. Lineage (NCBI taxonomy): Eukaryota > Metazoa > Mollusca > Gastropoda > Stylommatophora > Helicidae > Cepaea > Cepaea hortensis. The sequence continues at coordinate 21,483,080 of OY992887.1, read as the reverse complement.
AATTAAGTGGCAGACCTTTTAGCATAAATATTATTCAAGTATATGCCCCAACAGGAGAATCCAGTGAAGATGGTGTAGAAGAATTTTATGACATAGAGTCTGCCTTAAAGAAATGTAAAAATTCAGAAATAAAAATCATAATAGGGGACTTCAATGCAAAAGTAGGAAATCAAGTGGATAAATACACAGTAGTAAACTATGGTTTAGGAGAGAGAAATGAAAGAGGATACAGACTCGTAGAGTGGGCAAAAGAACAGGAAATGATTGTAGGAAACACCTGGTTTAAGCAACACCCTAAAAGATTATGGACATGGAGGAGTCCTGATAGCAGGATTAGAAACCAGATTGACTACGTTCTCATTAGCAGAAGATTTAGAAACGCGCTAACAGTAGCAAAAACAGTTCCCAGTGCTGATTGTTATAGTTACCACAGATTACTCACAGGAACATTGAGGATAAAGTTGAAGAAAGTCAAGTATATAACAGGAAACACTAAATATGATTTGTGTACATTGAGTAATGACAAGGAAATACAAAACAAATTCAACATAGAAGTACAGAACAGATTTGAAATATTGTCTGATCTAGAGATCCTATTCCAGGATGTGGATGATCAATGGGAAACGGTGAAGAATTCAATCAATGTAGCTGCAGAAACAACTATTCTAAAATTAAAGAAGGTGGGTCGTAAGAAATGGATGACTGAAGAAATTTTACACCTCATGGAACCAAGAAGACTCAACAAAAATAATTCTGTCAAATATGAAGAAATTCAGACAAGTCAGAATATTATGTAAAGAGGCAAAAGATGCATATCTTGAGGAAAAGTGCTTAGAAATTGAAAACCAACACAACAGTCAAAATACCAAATTAGTGCACAAAAGAATTCAGGAACTTACTAATAAAAGAACAAGTACATCAACAGGGTGTCTAAAAACTAAAGATGGCAAAATCATAATAGAAAAAGACCAGATTCTACATGTATGGACAGATTATGTGAAACACCTTTATGATGATAACAGAGACGAACAGTAAGATATTAGATTTAATAATGAAGGACCGCCAATTTTGGAGATGGAGGTTCGAAATGTTCTTAAGCATATGAAAGCTGGCAAGGCTCCCGGTGCAGATAACATCACAACAGAAATGATTAAAGCTTTAGAAGAATTTGGACTAGAGCAAGTCACCGACTGCTGAACACATTATACCTCCTGAATTATGTAACTCTGTATTTATTGCAATCCCAAAGAAATCAGGAACCTTGGAATGTGATCAACATATAACAATTAGTATAATGAGTCACATCACAAAGATTTTGCTAAGAATTACCATGCAAAGAGTGAGGAAGAAGATACAACCTGAAATAGGGGAAGAACAATGTGGATTTGTAGAAGGAAAGGGTACAGTAAATGCTGTGTATATGCTGCGAACAGTTATTGAACGTGCTATAGAGGTAAACAAGAATACACATCTTTGCTTTATTGACTATACAAAGGCTTTTGATAGAGTTAGACATGTCAACATGGTGGATATGCTTGCAGATCTACAAATTGATGGGAAAGACATTAGACTTATAAAAAACATATACTGGAAACAACAAGCTGCAATAAGGATTGATAATGAAGTGGGACAGTATCATTCAATTAAGAGAGGTGTTAGGCAGGGATGTGTGATGTCTCCAGATCTTTTTTCCCTATACAGTGAAAATATTTTCAGAAATGTAGAGGATATAAATGGAATCAGCATTGGAGGACGAAACATCAATAACATTAGATATGCAGATGATACAGTATTAATTGCAGACAATGCGCAGGACCTGCAACAATTAGTAGATGCAGTTGTTGTACACAGTGAGCAACTGGGGTTAGAATTAAATTGTAAAAAGACTCAGGTTATGGTCGTCACTAGGAAGAAAGAAGTGCCACAATGTAATATACAGGTAAATGGAAATATTCTTCAACAAGTGAATCGGTACAATTATCTTGGAACAGTCATAACATCTGATGGGAGATGCCTTGAAGAGATTAGAACAAGAATCGCCATGGCGAAAGTAGCCTTTAGCAAGATGAAAAACATTCTGACCAATAAAAAGATGTCAATTGAAACGAGAAAAAAAGTGTTGAGGGGATACATAGAGCCTGTTCTTTTGTATGGATGTGAAACTTGGACAATGAGCAGTCAAGCTGAAAAACATCTGATGGCTGCAGAAATGTGGTTTCTGAGGAAAATGCAAAGAATACCATGGACAGACAGAAAAACCAATGACCAAGTACTACAGGAGACAAATGAACATCGTAAACTGATTAGAGAAATTAGACGTAGATAGTCAAAAAATTTTGGACCTGTTATGAGAAGAGATGGATTGGAGAACTTGGTGGCAACTGGCAAGATCGAAGGGAACAGACCAAGAGGAAAATACCTGGATGGCTTGGCCACATGGCATGGACGAGACAGGAACACTGAGCTGAACAACGACACTGGTGATTGAGTGAAATGGCGAGTCATGACCGCCCACGCTTTCTGGCATGGCACATGATTGATTGATTGATTGTTCTTGTTTTCCATTTCTTTCTTTCTCAATGTTCTTGTTTTCCAAATATTTCTTTCTAAATGTTCTTGTTTTCCAAATATTTCTTTCTAAATGTTCTTGTTTTCCAAATATTTCTTTCTAAATGTTCTTGTTTGCCATTTCTTTCTTTCTCAGTGTTCTTGTTTGCCATTTGTTTCTTTCTAAATGTTCTTGTTTTCCAAATGTCTTTTTAAATGTTCTTGTTTTCCATTTGTTTCTTTCTAGATGTTCTTGTTTTCCATTTGTTTCTTTCTAAATGTTCTTATTTTCCATTTGTTTCTTTCTAAATGTTCTTGTTTGCCTTTGTTTCTTTCTAAATGTTCTTGTTTTTCCATGTTTCTTTCTAAATGTTCTTGTTTTCCATGTTTCTTTCTAAATGTTCTTGTTTTCCATTTGTTTCTTTCTAAATGTTGTTTTCCATTTGTTTCTTTCTATATGTTCTTGTTTTCCATTTGTTTCTTTCTAAATGTTCTTGTTTTCCATTTGTTTCTTTCTAAATGTTCTTATTTTCCATTTGTTTCTTTCTAAATGTTCTTGTTCTAAATTCTCCATTTGCTTCTTTCTAAATGTTCTTGCTTTCCATTTGATTTCCTTAGAAATGACTTTGACATAAATGTTAAAATGTATTTATATGTGTATTATGTTTGCTGTGCTTCTTAGCCCCATTTTATGTTAATTTGTATTTATAATGGAATGTGTTCGACCAAGAAAAGGCATTCGATAGAGTAGATAGAAACAAGCTGTGGGAAATCCTTAAACGATATGGAGTGAGTACACTTCTAACAAACCTATGTAGAAGCTTATACAACAACAGTGAATGCATAGTGAGAGCAACTGGAGGACACTCAGAACCCTTCACCATTAGATACGGAGTACGACAAGGTTGTGTCCTGTCCCCTCTCTTGTTCATAACATATATAGACAACATATGTAAAGAAAACAGCCAAGCAGAGACCGCAAGAATACCGCATGATGAGAACACAGAAGAAGAAGCATCTGAAAATCTAACCATTAGAGAACTCCCGTTGCGGATGACCAAGCACTAATAGCAAAATCAGAAGCTGAATTACAAGACCACATGAATAGTCTAAATAAAATATGTAGGGAACATAACATGAAAATTAGCACAAGCAAAACAGAGGTAATGACTATAACTAAAGAAGAAAAAACAACAATAATTCACCTAAACGAACATCCCTTGAAACAAGTAAAGAGTTTCAAGTACCTAGGAAGTATAATATCATCAAATGGAAGATCAGAAGACAAGATCGAAAACAGATGCAATAAGGCAAACCAACTCATTGGACAAATGGCACCAATAATAAAGAACAAACATATATCAATAACTACTAAGAAAGCACTTTACAAGACAATCTTCCTACCAACTCTATGCTACCAATGCCAAACCTTGACAACGACAGAAAAAGAGAACAGAAAAAGCACAACAACAGAAATGAAATTCCAGAGAAGAATACTCAACACATCAAGAAGAGATAAGATCAGAAATGAAGAAATTAGGACTAAAGTGGGGGTTATAGCAGCACTAGATTTTATTAGAAAGCAGCAAGTCAAATGGTTTGGCCATGCAAGTAGGTTACCAGTCAATGGCATAGCACAACAAGCAATGATGTACAGACCAGATGGAAACAGAGGAAGAGGCAGACCACGTAAACGTTGGACGGAGGGAATAGCAAAGTCCATGGGAATATCGATACATGAAGCCCATAATCGGGCACTCTCACGATGTTTATACTTCACCTCGACACCGCAAGGTACAAGAGGAACATGATGAGATGAGATGAGTGTTCGCTGTTCAGAGTGAGAAGTGTCTCTCACTCTATTGTACAAAAAAAAAAACTTGTAAGTTTTGTCATTTTAAAATTTTTGTATCAGTGTTCTTTTTTTTTGCTGATGAAGGCTTTCTACCCACAACATCCTTCAGCCACTTGAGATTGTGTTCTTGTAAAGCTGACCAGTTCCATTTTGTGTTTCTTTTTTATATACTTATTATAATGCTTGTATTTTGGCACCTTTTCTACTCAACCCCTGCTGTTTAAAACATATTAAAGTTGTAAATTTAAACAATATAAAAATAACACAAAGTAATGCAGCTTTACAGAACACAATTACAGAAAACATAGGATGTGGCGGCAAAGAAATACACAAAACAAAACATGTAAACACAAGGCAGACACTACAGTGACTACATTAAGGCATAAGAACGGAATGAGAAGAATGGAAAGCTGTGGCACACTTATTTTATTTCTTCATTTTCGTTTCACTGTTCTCATTTGTTCCATCTTTTCATCCTATTCTTGTGTCTTAATGTAGTGACTGTTGTGCCCTCCCTGTGTTATATGTTGTGTTTTGTGTATTTGTTTGCTGATGAAGGCTAGTTGCTGCAATGTCCTGTTTTACGTAATTGTGATCCATAAAAAAGTTAGTTGCATACCCTTTACAGGACGTTGCAGTCAACACCAGCATTTGTTTTTTGCTCTTCTGATCTCTTGGCAAGTTTATGTTCAGTAGTTTGCCATTGCTTTCTGAACGATCGGCACCCACACCATTTCGTAAAAAATCAACGCAAGACGGTTTGCTGCCAAATCATCTGCAGGGAGTCTCCGTGGCGAAGTGGTCAAGCCGTCTGCCTTGGGCTTCAAAGGTTGTTGGTTCGAATCTGGGTCGTGTCCTTCGGTTCACGGGTGCATTTATTTCGGAGGCTCCTGTGGGTCATCGCTAGAGCTATGGAGTTCATGCTTTGTGTGATGCTTTCCGCACTGCAGAAAGAGACTGAGCCATATGGGATAACAATCCGGTGCAATGAAGTCGACCCTGTCAAATTTTAAGCGACTTTTTCATCTGCAGCTATGTTTTGAATGCGTGTAAGCGGGATTACGAACTGTGTCCATAACACCATCCCACAGAGCCGGGGTGTTCCATAAAATTGCATTAATTTGTGTTATTTTAAATTGTTTACATTTCCATAGCTTTACCGCAGTTCCACTAAATTTAATCACACTTCAAAATTGTAAATGGAATGATAACATCCAGAACTGGACTGAAAAGAGTATAGTTTCTGTAATTCTTTAATTGTAGTCCCATCTTGGCGAAATACAAAGGATGATAGAAATCAGTTGCAGCCGACCTTCGTTGTGAGAAAAAGGCAACAGATCTCCGATCTGGTTTCTTGAGTTCACGAAATGCTGACATTTCTTTGGCACAAGTGAATCTCCCATGTCGGTGGTCCCATCGGAATGGATTGATTCTTTTCTTACAATAAATACTAGTACCAGTATTGGTTCATAGATAGATAATGGTTGTGAATAATAACAGAGCCTGTGTTTTAGTATATATAATAGTATAATATATGTTTAGGCTTTGGGGAATCGGCGTGACGATAGGATAGATAGATGACATCAAATCGAAATAATTTTGTGGTGGAAGTAAACAGATGGCAAAAGCACCATTGAAAACAATCAGAAAATGAACTCTACACACAAAATATATTATAATTGCATACCTGTGGCGTTACTTACACCAATATGTGTACAATATAATATTAAAATAGTCGATATAAACAGCAACAGAAGTTACAATGTTTCATAACGAGTTGAGTTTACACAAATTTCAAATGAGCAGCCATGTTCGTTTTCTACATTTTCCGCCTGCTGCCATACTGCTCTCCTGTATGCCACATTGGCTTACACAAAGTCAAACTAAGAGTATTCACACTGCACCACTCACCTCATAATCTTACAGTTTTTCTTGACGTTCTATTAACTTTTATTTGTCTTAATAAATAATGTGTATATTATGGGTTGATATTAGACATACTATATTGTTATGTTGTATTTCCCAGTTAAATCTGGCTGGGTATTCTCAATTAGCTGGTATTGCTGGCCTGCAGGAGACTCGCCTCGCTGAGGAAGGGTCACTCAGGGAAAACAACTACACCTTTTTCTGGAAGGGTAAAGGGCAGGCAGAAAAAAGGCAACACGGTGTGGGCTTTGCAGTGAAGAATTCGCTACTGGGAATGATTGAAATTCCAGCAGGAGGAAATGAAAGACTATTATCCCTGCGCTTGGCAACCTCTTGTGGGTTTGCCACCATTATTACTGCATATGCACCAACACTCGATTCCTCTGATGATGTGAAGGATTTGTTCTATGAGGAGTTAGACTCTGTGATCAAGGCAGTTCCAAAATCCGACTACATTTATATGCTCGGTGATTTCAATGCTCGTGTGGGCAAGGACTCGAGTTCATGGCCAGTGTGCCTTGGAAAATACAACATCGGTCGCATGAATGAAAATGGGCAAAGGCTGCTGGAGCATTGCACCAGTAATGACCTATGTATTACAAACTCTTTTTTTAAAACAAAAGAGATGCATAAGGTCACATGGAAACATCCAAGATCCGGCCATTGGCACCAGCTGGACTTCATCATCACACGGAGACAACATCTGAACCATATATCATTGACTCGTAGTTACCACAGTGCTGACTGTGATACGGATCATGCTTTGGTTGTTGCAAGGGTTAGACTGAGACCAAAGAGAATCTACACAGCTAAACACAAATCTAGCCCCAGGATTAATATTATTAACACTCATGATCCTGAAAAGTGCTTTCAGTTTCAACAGCAACTTGAAGACGCTTTCACTGATACACCAGAAAATTGTACAGTAAATGATAAATGGAATAAACTTAAGGAAACTCTTTGTAAAACTGCCGTAAAGGTTTACGGCACTGTGGATCATAAGAGGCAGGACTGGTTTGCGGCCAACAGCGAGACTCTGCAGCCCTTGATTGATAAGAAGAAGAAAGCTCTCTTAAGAAACAAGGAAAGGCCAACGCGTAACACTCTGAGTGAGCTAAGGCAAGCTAGGAAGGATGTGCAAAAGGCTGCCAGGCAGTGTGCAAATGATTATTGGATCAAGTTATGTGAGTCCATTCAAATCGCAAGTGATAAGGGAGACATAAGAAGCATGTATGAAGGAATAAAGAAAGCCTGTGGTCCAGTGATCAAAAGAAGTGCACCATTGAAAACCTTGACTGGAGAAGTCATCACTGATAAGAAACAGCAGATGGACAGATGGGTAGAGCACTATTTGGAGCTTTACTCAAGTGAGACCAAACTAGCGGATAATGCCCTCAACGCCATAGAGGCTCTACCAACTCTTGACCACCTGGACACACTTCCCACCATAACAGAAGTTAAGTGTGCTATAAATGAACTTGCATCTGGCAAGGCTCCAGGTAAGGATGGGATTCCAATAGAGGTTATCAGGAGTGGGCAAGACACACTCACTATACAGATCCACCAGCTAATAGAGCTATGCTGGCGTGAAGGACAAGTCCCACAGGATTTCAAAGATTCAAGCATCATAACACTGTACAAGAACAAGGGCGATCGGAGCGACTGCAACAACTATAGGGGTATCTCACTTCTGTGTATTGTTGGAAAAGTATTTGCCAGAATTGTTCTGCGCAGACTTCAAGTCCTAGGAGATCAAGTCTACCCCGAATCACAGTGTGGCTTTCGACAGAACCGGTCTACCACTGATATGATATTCTCATTGCGACAAATGCAAGAAAAATGCCGTGAACAGAATCAACCACTGTTTATTGCCTTCATCGACCTCACAAAGGCATTTGATTTGGTCAGTCGTGAGGGTCTGTTCAAGGCACTAAAGAAGATTGGCTGCCCACCAACTCTTCTGTCCATTGTGGAATCGTTCCACACAGGCATGAAGGGTATAATCAAGTTTGATGGTGCAACTTCTGAAGAATTTGAAATCAAGAGTGGAGTTAAGCAAGGTTGTGTACTAGCTCCCACCCTCTTTGGAATATACTTTTCACTTCTACTGAAATATGCATTTCGTGATCAGGATGGTGGTATATACATTCACTCACGCTCAGATGGCGGCCTCTACAATGCTCAGAGATTGAAGGCTAAGACCAAAATTAGGAGGGTACTGATCAGAGAGTTGCTTTTTGCAGATGATGCTGCAGTTACGACCCACTCTGAGGAAGAATTGCAATGTCTACTATCTGCATTCTCCAATGCTTGTTCTGAATTTGGTTTAACAATTAGCAAAAAGAAGACACAGATTATGTCACAAGGTGCACATGGGGTACCATCAATCTTTATTGACGACGCCGAACTAGAGATAGTAGACCATTTTACATATCTAGGATCGGTGGTAAATAGCAAATTATCCCTAGATCAGGAAATCAACATCCGGATTGGTAAGGCAGCAACAACAATGAACAGGTTAAGAAAAAGAGTCTGGGAGAACAGGAAGCTTACTGCCAAAACAAAAGTCCTTGTCTATCAAGCCTGTGTCCTTAGTACTCTTCTCTATGGCAGTGAAACCTGGACAACTTACTCACACCAAGAGAACAATTTAAACAGCTTTCATATGCGGTGTCTGCGAAGAATTCTTGGTATTAAATGGCAAGACAAAATCACAAATACTGAAGTATTGGAAAGATCAGGTTGTGTGACAGTTTATTCCATGCTCAGTCTTCGTAGACTTAGATGGATAGGACATCTTAGGAGGATGGATGATGGTAGAATACCAAAGGATATCTTTTTTGGTGAATTACAGATGGGTAAGAGATCTCAGGGTCGGCCTCTACTACGATACAAAGATGTGTGTAAGCGGGACATGATTGATACAGGCATTGATAATGCACATTGGGAGCAAGTCGCCGCTGAACGTGTTGCATGGAGGGCAAATATCAGAAATGGAATAAAGTCAAAGGAGAAAATTATTGCAGAAAAGTCACACACCAAGCGTTTGAGACGTAAGATGGTGCATGGTGGAGGAAATGACCACGTGTTCACATGCACCCACTGTGAACGGACATTTACAGCGCAAATTGGCCTTATCAGTCACACTCGCTACCGCCATAGTTAAAAGTTATTATGCCTTTTTAAAGCACAAACTATCGTCTGTCAAGACGGCAAGGTGCCAATGATGATGATTCTCAATTAGTCAAATGAGGGAATCGTTGCTTCAGAAAATGGAGCCTTAAGTGAATAAGTCCATCATCTGAAGTATGAGGACAGAGGTGGCTGCCATCACTGAAACTTCGAAGTGGTTTCTTCTTGTTCTTTCGTTCGCTTGAAATGTGTCGATATCTGCAAAGTTATCTCTTGTATACATTTCACTGCCTGTATAATTGACTCAGTGGTCGCCTGCTCCGTGGCGAAGGCATTACAGACGAAATTCGTAATCCCGCATACCGCGTTAGAAACAGATGCGGGCTATTTGGCAGCAGACCCGCTTGCATTGGTCATTTCTGGTGGTCGTTCAGAAAGCAATGGCAAACTACTGAGCGTAAACCTGCCCAGGAATAACGCACAGCCAAAATATGCTGGGGTTTACTGCTACGTCCTGTAAAGGATATGCAGCTAACTGTGGCCCATAGCATAGAGTTTATCTTCCACTTGTTTCTCTAGGCCAGAAGGTTTGCCTAGAGATATCGCATTTTGGGCAGTCTTGGGGTATATGGTCTGCTGTCTACAGCGTCAATCCACTTGGCTGATTCTCCAAACTTGAATTTTGTATACGTGTGGTTCCTTTTGAAGTGGATAATAGGTACTTGAGTAGGGTTGCCAGTCGTCCGGCAAAGAGAGGACATGTCCTCCTTTTTAGCCTCATGTCCTCCGTCCGGCAGGCAAAGCTAAAACCTTTAAAATGTCCGGCTTTTCTTATATTTTATGTTATCATTTTTTATTTATTGTTGTTACAACTTACAATGTATCTGCACTCTACTGTGTGTTTACATTCTTTATTAAAACCCATTGCTTAATAATATTTATTTAATTTTCCTATTTATACCAAATGTGAAACACCAATTATTTGTATAATGTAAATCTAACTGTTGCTCTATTCGGCTACACTAACAATGCTGTAGTTGCCCAAATGCATGTTGTTTTTCAGAGTTACTTTAAAATTTGTGAAGTATTCTTCTGTATCCCTGTACACAATGGCAATGTGGAAAGAGTGTTCTTCTTGATTAATGCTCGATGGACAAAGGAAAGGAACAGACTCTTACTCGACTCTGTAAAGGGCATCATTCTCACAAAGTACAATTTGAAGAATCTTACCTGTGAACACTTTTATGCATATGTGATTGCTAACGAGGATCTTCTACGAAAAGTTGGCTCCTCCGAGAAATATGTTGCGTAATTAAAAAAGATTATAAGGTAATAATTGTACAATAGGCTGTTTAAATAATGCTTTTTAGCATTTTGAAAAAAGTCTGCATTGAATTTATATTTATTTTTTAACATGATTGTTTCTTGATCGATTCACTAACAGTAAGATACACTTATTGGCAGCTATTGTAATAAAATTGTGTTGATTGTGGGTTTAATCTGGAACGATTTAAATGAAACGTTCAATATGTCCTCCTTTGCCCTCCTTTTTTGTCTTATTATGTCCTCCTTTGTCCTCCTTTTTGCCTTATTATGTCCTCCTTTTGGTGCCCACGTATCTGGCAGCCCTATACTTGAGTGACTAAAGCAATCGTAGTGTCTGATTGTCAGTCTCTGAAAAGTTCAAAACTGACAGATGTATAAGTGGATACCGAGCATAGATAACTCTCTTTTACAGGGACTTAAATGGACATAATTTTTTATTTTAAGTTAGTTCGCTATGAACTCAAGCATATTTCATATATGAATTATATGTGCTACTACTTGTAGTGCACTTGACTGATTTTTGTGTATGGGTCAGCTTTCCCTATTACCAGTGTCCCTCGCCATCAGGTGAACCCACCTGGACTTCTTGTAATTTTCGTGTAAGTTTCTTGTAATTTGTAATTTATGTCATGTTGTCAAGGACAAGAAGTCAACGTTCTACTTCAGCTGACCGGTGTAGGGATTGAATCCGCTACCTACGCATCATCACACCGGAAGTGTAAGAGCCATTCTTATTCGGTTCTACCATAACTTCTAACCCGTTCAACCTCATGGAGAAGTTATATTAGAGTCTATCCCTGCCTCAGATTAATAATCCTGTGAATGAGTCAGCTGCAAATAGCTGCAGACGGTGTAACCCTCACAAGCTTACTAATCTGAAGGTGATTGTTGCCCAAAGGGGTATGATAACCTGCCTCCCATGCTGACTAATGGAATGGATATACAGCCCGAGGCATGCTGGGGTGTGTAGTAACGAGGGCACAATTGCCAGTGGTTGGAACACTCAACATGGACGTGCTGTGAAGCAAGGCAGGGATTGACTATGTGTAGATGGACATAGGACATTGCAGACACCGATGGCTTGAATATGCATGAGGGAGAAGAAATAGCCAAGGATCGAGAATATGCTCTGTGGGTCTTTGTGAGAGCGACGTTCTGCAGAGGGCTTACTATATCAGTGGTGCTCAACCTTTTTTTACCCTTGCACTCCTTCACCATATGTTCATAACGTCATCCCCCCCCTCGTATTTCCTCCCTATAAATTCCCCCCACCCACACAGTATACGTAAAAATGGAAGCTCAATGTAATAACACATACTAGAACAAGTCTATACGTCTACATAAAGAGTGATTTGCGGGTCTACTTACGTTATAAAACGAATTTCAGTAGGGCGGAAGTACAGAACCGTAAAGTATGGAAGGAAAAACAATATCAAGTAATCAATTCTTGCATTAATGTGATCTTAAAATAATCTTAATTCCCCCCCCCCTTTGGAAACCCTAAACCCCCCCCCCCCCCCCCCGGGAGGAGGAATTCCCCACCGGTTGAGAACCACTGTGCTATATGATGATCTCCTCACATCTCATATGGGCGTGAGAGAGGGAGAGAGAACAAGACTATTTATGTATATATTATATGTATGTATGCGTGTGTGTTTGTGTGTGTGTGTGTGTGTGTGTGTGTACATTTTTGTCTGTGAGTTTGTGATTGTGAGGGATATATGTGTATGCGAGGGAGTGTGTATTTGTGTGTTATTGAGTGGGTGTATAACTGTGAGAGTGTGTGTAAATGATGTATGTATACTGTATATGTAGGTATGCATGTGTGTAAGCGGGACATGATTGATACAGGCATTGATAATGCACAGTGGGAGCAAGTCGCCGCTGAACGTGTTGCATGGAGGGCAAAGATCAGAAATGAAATAAAGACAAAGGAGGCAATTATTGCAGATAAGTCACACACCGAGCGTGTGAGACGTAAGATGGTGCATGATGGTGGAAATGACCACGTGTTTACATGCACCCACTGTGAACGGACATTTACAGCGCGAATTGGCCTTATCGGTCACATTCGCTACCGCCATAGGTAAAAGTTATTATGCCTTTTTAAACCACAAACTATCGCCTGTCAAGACGGCAAGGTGCCAGGTGCCAATGAGGTATGCATGTATGTGTTTATGCATGTGTGAGTGTGTCTGCCCGCCTGATTGTCTCATAACACGATAAAATGCATTGTTTATATTCTCAACATTCATTTGACAATAATTTGTTGTTATATGAATGTAACATACACAATAGATAACTGATGTATGAAAGATGAGTGATGTTTTTATCCAAAAATTGACCCTCGGTGGGTGATGTGGTCAAAATCACATCGGTCGCATGTATTTCTCTTGACATGTTCTGATATCCATTTTAGACTGGGTAGAATTGGAAGCCCATATATTTTCTTTTTAACTTGTCTTGATGAGGACTCAAATACATGACCACCTGGTCGGGAGACAAGAGTGCTCTCCGCTGCGTTACCGCGTCTGCCATTTGTAATATTCCTCTTCTGCTACTTCCGTTCACCTCTCACTGGAACATATGTCCTCAACCAAACTTCCTGTCACCTCCCACTGGAGCTTATGTCCTCAACCAAACTTCCTGTCACCTCCCGCTGGACCATATGTCCTCCACCAAACTTCCTGTCACCTCCCACTGGAGCTTATGTCCTCAACCAAACTTCCTGTCACCTCCCGCTGGACCTTATGTCCTCCACCAAACTTCCTGTCACCTCCCACTGGAGCTTATGTCCTCAACCAAACTTCCTGTCACCTCCCGCTGGAGCTTATGTCCTCCACCAAACTTCCTGTCACCTCCCACTGGAGCTTATGTCCTCCACCAAACTTCCTGTCACCTCCCACTGGAGCTTATGTCCTCCACCAAACTTCCTGTCACCTCCCACTGGAGCTTATGTCCTCAACCAAACTTCCTGTCACCTCCCACTGGAGCTTATGTCCTCCACCAAACTTCCTGTCACCTCCCACTGGAGCTTATGTTCTCTCACCTCCCGCTGGAGCATACGTCCTCAACCAAACATCCTGTCACCTCCCACTGGAGCTTATGTCCTCAACCAAACTTCCTGTCACCTCCCACTGGAGCTTATGTCCTCAACCAAACTTCCTGTCACCTCCCACTGGAGCTTATGTCCTCAACCAAACTTCCTGTCACCTCCCACTGGAGCTTATGTCCTCAACCAAACTTCCTCCCACTGGAGCTTATGTCCTCAACCAAACTTCCTCTCACCTCCCACTGGAGCTTATGTCCTCAACCAAACTTCCTCCCACTGGAGCATACGTCCTCAACCAAACTTCCTCTCACCTCCCACTGGAGCTTATGTCCTCAACCAAACTTCCTGTCACCTCCCACTGGAGCTTATGTCCTCAACCAAACTTCCTGTCACCTCCCACTGGAGCTTATGTCCTCAACCAAACTTCCTCTCACCTCCCACTGGAGCTTATGTCCTCAACCAAACTTCCTCTCACCCCCCACTGGAGCTTATGTCCTCAACCAAACTTCCTCCCACTGGAGCTTATGTCCTCAACCAAACTTCCTCTCACCTCCCACTGGAGCTTATGTCCTCAACCAAACTTCCTCCCACTGGAGCATACGTCCTCAACCAAACTTCCTCTCACCTCCCACTGGAGCTTATGTCCTCAACCAAACTTCCTGTCACCTCCCACTGGAGCTTATGTCCTCAACCAAACTTCCTGTCACCTCCCACTGGAGCTTATGTCCTCAACCAAACTTCCTGTCACCTCCCACTGGAGCTTATGTCCTCAACCAAACTTCCTCCCACTGGAGCTTATGTCCTCAACCAAACTTCCTGTCACCTCCCACTGGAGCTTATGTCCTCAACCAAACTTCCTCCCACTGGAGCTTATGTCCTCAACCAAACTTCCTGTCACCTCCCACTGGAGCATAAATCATCTAGCACCGTATAGACTTGTTCGTGAATGCTTGGATTCTGTAGCTACGGTGTTCTACAGGAGGGATGGCTGGCCGAGTGGCTATAAGGCCGGGTTCTTCAACTGTAGACCCAGGTTCGAATACCCTGTAAGGTGTGGATTTTTGTATTTTCCTATCGGGGGTAAAAGTAAAACACAAACCTCCACAGTTCGCGCCTCCTGCACTAGCCAGGCGGCCTAATTCCTAAGGCTCAACTCCCCTGTCCCCCTTTCCCCCACCGGGCTGTCCACACCGCAAAGTAGTATAGACAGTAGATGACTGTTTTGACAGTGCTCTGTGCTCTTATATATATATATATATATATATATATATATATATATATATATATATATATATATATATATATATATATATATATATATATATTATCTTGGAAGTATGATCACAATGATCACATAAGATGGCAGATTGGACAGAGAAATCGAAATCAGATGTCAAAAAGCTAGTGAATTTACATATCAACTATCACCCTTACTGAAACATCCAAATATACACATGCCCGCAAAACGACAGTTAATGAACAGCATATTCACAGCAACCCCAATCTCAAACTTGGACTTTATCCAAATCACACTTTCACAAAATCAACACCTGCGTGATGAGATGCCTGAGGATAGCTGCCAACTTAACAATCCGAGACCGAGTAAGAAATGCTGTTATCAGACAGACAGTGGGATCAACACCTTGTACCACATTTATTGAAAGACAGAAGATCAAGTGGTTTGTCCATGTCGTTATATATATACATACATATAAGGCCAATTCGCGCTGTACATGTTCGTCCACAGTGGATGCTGAGACCAATTAAGACTAGGGATGGAGTTACTCCTCTCCATAGCACAGAGCTTGGGCTAAATTATAGAGACCATGTGTTGCCCATACAGCATGATCCCTCTCTTGGCCTGCCTATTTCATTACAGAGGAAAGGTACACCAGTACGTCTGGAACAAGACAAGCTGCAGAAGCTGTCGGATCAGCAAAGCAATTCTCTAACTGTCCGCCTGTCGGAGCTTCGATCCTAGAACAGCTGCCAATTAAGGCTTAGAGCCTGGTCTGCCCTGCCGTGACATTTTGCCTTTAGATTGCATTTCCTCGCACCAGGATAAGGTTTGTACCCTCCCAAATGCGCTCTTCCGCCCGAAGCCGTTTGCACAATGCGGGGTGGCGGGTTTGGTAAGCGCCGCCCAACGTTCGGCGCTAACAGAAAGCAGGTAGTACCGTCTACTGTCATACGGTAGCTCAGTCACATCTGACTAAAACCTGACACCAGCATATACACATATAGTCAGTAGTGCATATCCTTGACCGGATCCGGAAACAAACCCCGGATCACTGGCGTGTGAAGCGGGTGTGTAACCACGCGGCACACGCTGGACGAGCTCAAACGAGAGCGAAGCTCGAGTCTAGTGTTTCCACATTGACGTGGATAGGCCTTAGGTTCATACCAGAATACGATCAGCGTTGCCAGTAGTGGGTTGTGCTCAATATATATATATATATTTGCTTTGTTGACTTCACAAAGGTTTTCGATAAAGTTTGACATGTCAACATGATGTAGATGCTTGCAGATCTACAAATTGGTGGGAAAGACCATTGACTTGTTAAAAAAAAAAAAAAAAAAAAAAAACTTATTGGAAACAACAAGCTGCCATATGAGTTGATAATTAAGTAGGTCAATATAAGTTCATTAAGAGAGATGTGAGACATGGTTGTGTAATCTCTCCAGATTTGTTTCCCCGTACAGTGAATATATTTTCACAATGTAGATTATCAATTGGGGATGTAACATCAATAACATTAGATATGCGGATGATACAGTATTGATTGCAGACAATGAGCAGGATCTGCAACATTTAGTAGATGTGGTTGTTGCACACAGTGAACAACTAGGGTTAAATTGTAAGAAAACACAGATTATGATCAAAACTAGGGTTATAATTAAATTGTAAGAAGACCCTGATTATGGTCGTCACTAGGAAGAAGGAAACAGACAATGTAAATTACATTAAATGGAAATATTCTTAAACAAGTGAATCGGTACAATTATCTCGGAACAGTCATAGCATCTGATAGGAGATGCCCTGAAGAGAATAGAACATGACTCACCTTGGCGAAGGTAGCCTTTTTTAAAGATAGAAAACATACTGACCAATAAAAAATATGTCATTTGCAACGAGAAAAAATAGTGTTGAAGTGCTACATAGAAGCTGTATTTCTGTATGGATGTGAAGCATTGACAATGAGCAGACAAGCTGAAAAACATATGATAGCTGTGGAAATGTGGTTTCTGAGAAAAATGCAAAGAATACCATGGACAGACAGATAAACCAATGACCAAGTACTACAGGAAACAAATGAAAACCGTAAACTGTTTAGAGAATTAAACGTAGACGGTCAACATATTTTGAACATGGGAAGAAATAAATTGGAGAATTTGGTGATAAATGGCAAGATTAATGGATAAAGGCCGGCTTCGTGGCTTAGAGGTTATGACTTTTCTTCGTAATCTCGTATACTCTCGTCGGTAACGTGATGATGGTGAGAATCTGCAGTGGTTCGAATCGCATCGGAAACTTACGGAGTATGTGAGCCGGCCGCTCAGAAAGCAATGGTAAACTACTGAGCGTAATCTTGCCAAGAAATCAACATACAGCTGAAAGATGCTGGTGTTGACAGCGATGTCCTGTAAAGGGTATGCAAAAAAAAAATGGATAAAGAACAAGGGGAAGGCAGAGAAGTAAATATCTAGATGACTTGGCCACGTGGTATGGTCGAGACAAGAACACTGAGCTGATCCACGACTCTGGTGATCATGTGAGATGGCGAAGCATGACTGTTCACGATGTACGATATGCCTCTTCTATTCTTCCTTTTGATCTTTCCAGTTGTCACGATGTTCTCCGATGCCACTCTTATCATCACATGACCAAAGAAAGCTGTTTGTCTCTTTCTTATTGTTGTATATAATTTCATAGCTTCATTAGCCTCTTCCAGACAGTCGTTGTTAGTTACTCTGGCATTCCAAGGAATTTGCAATATGCTTCCCAGGAACCACATCTCCTTTCCTTCCAATGTCTTTCTAATTTGTTCATTCACATTCCAACATTTACTGCCATACAGAAAAACAGTCTCTGTATAGCAATTCAACACTCTTTTTCTTACATTCAATGATAGTGACTTATTGCATAATATACTTTTCTTTTTCCGAAATGCAGCCTTTGCTTGCCCTATTCTGTCACTGGAAGCCTTGAAGATCTTGTTTTATAGAAGAAGGCTGAAAATTAATCGGAAAGCCAAATTGAGCAATCAGGGCGTTTAAAACGAAGCTGAGTTGTAAAGACACTTTATCACAAACATCTAAAAGAGGCAGTATATTCAAATCAATTCAATTCAATTCAACTTTATTTTAAAAGGGTCACAAATTGGGCACGCAGGCCCATCTTACATACGGCCCTTCCAATCACTCATCTTTCGTTCATCAATAGTGCATGATACATTCACATAGGGGGAAAAAATATTGTCAAATAAATGTTGTAAACATAAACAGCCGGTCTCCCTGGCCTAGGCGTTGGCGTCTTTCTCCGTAATCCCGTATACTCTCATGAGTGACGTGATGAACGCGAGAATTGGTAGAGGTTCTCGACGCGTCGGTAACTTACGGGGTAAGTTGGTTGCAATGGCAAACTACAGAGCGTAATCTTGCCTAGTACATCAACAGCAGCTGAAAGATGCTGGTGTTGACTGCGATGTCCTGTAAGGGATATGCAACATTTTAAAACAACATAAACAATTCAAATTAACATGTTATGAGGCACATCTCCCACGCACCCACACATCACCCCACCCACCCACACACACAGCCAGGGACGCATACATACCCCACCAACCCACCCATCCCCTTCCCACACACACCCCCACCCACAAACACACTTCCCTCACCTATTCCGCCAACCCACACACAATCACCCACCTACACAAACACCCCCCACCAACCCACACATCCCGCGCCCACTCACACAACATCCAAACCCTCACACCCATACCCCACCCACACGTCCTCTACTCACTCACCCACACCCCCAACCAACCATCCCCCAACCACACCTCCTTCGACTACACATTCCCCACCCACACACACATCCCCAACCAACCCACTTATCCCGCACCCACCCACACATCCCCCACCCATACACACACATCCCCACAACACACATCTCCTTATCCACACACACATCTCCCTACCCACCTATACATCCCCAATCCACTCGCACACACACATCACTACCCACACATACACCCCCACCCACCCACACATACCCTAACCCACATCCCCCACCACACACATATCCCCCAACCACACACCACACACATCCCCCATCCACACAATAACCCCCACCCACACCCCATACACATATCCCCAACCAACACACCACACACATCTCCCCACCCACACATACACATACCCCCACCCATCCACCAACCCACACATCATCATAAAGTCATCGTTTTTATGGCCACGTTATGAGAAGACAAAAATCGAAACATATTGTGATATTCAGAAAGATTTGAGGAAAAAGAGATAGAGGCAGACAGCGTGAGAAGATTATTGACAGTCTTGTGTCATTTCACGGAACTGAATCAACACACAAATTGATCCATGACGTCGGAGATCGTAATTTGTGGAGAGGCATGATCGCCCACGCCGGCCGACAAGGCACAGGGTTATTCTGTCCCTAATTTCTGTTGTGCATATTTCTATCTGATGTTCTAATGGCCCCTAGGTATTTAAAATTATCCACTTGTGTAAGCATTTTCTATTCTATTGTCATTTCACATTTTGGAGTCACCTTTTTCTTTGATATAACCAGTAATTTAGCATGGTTAAGTATTTTCCGTACTATAATGATACCACATTTTGGGGGTTTTTGTTTCTTTGATGTATCCACTGTTTCTGTTTTCTTGATATTTGAAGAAAGTCATTTGGTATTCTCTGTTACTACAATATTAGGGCTGTTGAAGACCTTTTGCATTGTCAACTAGTTAGTTAGTTAGTTAGTCGCAGTTCCAACTTCACAGCAACGGGTCGTCCCCATTATGCTCCGTTCCTGTGCCAGTGAATATCATACAAAACGCTCCCCACTGCCCAATATGAAAAGTGGAAAAGACAGGAGTCTCGACAAACAACAGCCCGCACAGATACACTGTGCATAATGCCGCCACCAGAATGTCAACACACCAGTCCCCCACGAAACACCCAATTCATCTCTGATGGAATCGGCAGTCGTTTTCCTATCTGGATGTTTCCTAGATGTTCACCTACACAGTCCACGAACATACAGTTCATCACCGACGGCAGTGACAGTCAACCAGAAGCCCAGCTGCCACGCATTTCTGCATAAGGCAAAAATTGGTAAACTCTGGGACATAGCCACCTGTCATCGCTCCGAACATGCAGTCACGTTCCAAAAATAAAAACTTGGGCAGATTCAAAAGCACTTCACACGAAACTCACAGCTCACAGTGTCGCACCACGCACTCACTCAGTAGCAGGGCGACAGAACCATCAAGCCTCCTTAGTCGCCTCTTACGACATGCGTGGTAGGCTACAGTGTTGCTATTCTTTGCTTCCCTTATGGGCCCCAGCAACACACGGGAGAATTGTCAACTATTAATACTGTGTCATCTACATAGCGTATACAGCGTTCATGATAACCTCCAATTCGAATTCCTTGCCTCTCTTTGATCTCTCTCAGTATTACTTCTTCTATGGACAGAGAAGAGTTAATTCACAAAAAATTACCTTGCTTTCCTGATACCTTTTAGAGTCGTTATCTCCACGGCTGTATTATCAGCCCTTATTTAATCTTCGTAATATGTCATGGCTTGTGTCACACGCAATCATACGTGATTGACTTTCCAATCGGAATGGGTTCAGTATAACTTTTGTTAAGTGACATTGTGTGGTTGTCTGTCACTATATGTCCCTCTTAGTTGTGAGCTGACAGGTATGATCACACCTTTGGATTTGCCGAAAATGATTGCCAATTCAGCTACTTCGTCTAGCGATAAGGAGGACACCGCGGAAACAATTGAAGGCACAAACGTGAGTCTGCATCTGTCTATCTGCCTGTCTGTCTATCTGTCTGTCTGTCTATTTGTCTGTATATCTGCCTATATATATATATATATATATATATATATATATATATATATATATATATATATATAGCGAACTTGAAGACATTGTGACTAGTTATCATTTGCATTCACAGCGAAAAGTAACTAACACGAGCCATTACAAACCTGAGGTGCTTGCTGTATCTCCCTCCCGTTGAGTGACTGAACGTGCAAGCTGGTCTGTGCGGTGTTATGTCAGGATTGTCATCCTCTGTATTCTATCCGCCATTAAAGATGAATAATTTTGTTCCACGTTCGACACCTGGAGAAGCCTGCCTGATCACTGGCCAAGATATCCAAGACACAATACAACATCGCCGTTAACCTTTTCTTTCATCCCCATCAAAGGGGTCATTTTTAATACAAAATACTCAAAATACTCCCCCATGATTGTTCTCTTCAAACTTTCATGACTTTACAAGTGATAATACAAGAGACAACATTGCAGATATAGACAACATATTTCAAGTGAACGAAATAATAAAAACAAACAAACAGAAAGAACAAATAAGTGATATTGGGGCGATTCCTTTAATAGGGTGTCTCCTTGATGCAGTAGTTACGTCACCTGCCTCACTTTCTGAAGGCTGTAGATTCGATTGCGAGCTACGACGTTCGGTTCTACGAGTGCAGTTATCCCGGAGACAACTGGGGGTCGTCGATGGAGCTACGGAGTTCCTTTAAACCCTTTTTTAAATCCTTTAACAAAGCATCTATGTCTTGCTGATGTGATTCCTGTTGACACTATAGTCTCTTCTGGGAACCCGAGAAACCTCCAGACAGCCAACAGCATTCACTACTCTGTTGCGACATTGTGTTATTTGGTTCATGAGTCTGTATGCCTTATTTGGTTTATATGGTTGCATGTCTTATTTGGTTTATATGGTTGCATGTCTTATTTGGTTTATATGGTTGCATGTATTATTTGGTTTATATGGTTGCATGTATTATTTGGTTTATATGGTTGCATGTCTTATTTGGTTTATATGGTTGCATGTATATTTGGTTTATATGGTTGCATGTCTTATTTGGTTTATATGGTTGCATGTCTTATTTGGTTTATATGGTTGCATGTATTATTTGGTTTGTATGATTGCATGTCTATTTGGTTTCTATGCTTGCATGCATTATTTAGTTTATATGGTTGCATGTCTTATTTGGTTTATATGGTTGCATGTATTATTTAGTTTATATGGTTGCATGTCTTATTTGGTTTATATGGTTGCATGTCTTATTTGTTTTAAATGTTTGCATGTCTTATTTGGTTTATATGGTTGCATGTCTTATTTGGTTTATATGGTTGCATGTCTTATTTGGTTTATATGGTTGCATGTCTTATTTGGTTTATATGGTTGCATGTCTTATTTGGTTTATATGGTTGCATGTATTATTTAGTTTCTATGGTTGCATGTCTTATTTGGTTTATAGGGTTGCATGTATTATTTGGTTTATATGGTTGCATGTCTTATTTGGTTTATATGGTTGCATGTATTATTTAGTTTCTATGGTTGCAGGTCTTATTTGGTTTATATGGTTGCATGTCTTATTTGGTTTATTTGGTTGCATGTCTTATTTGGTTTATATGGTTGCATGTCTTATTTGGTTTATATGGTTGCGTGTCTATTTGGTTTCTATGGTTGCATGTGTTATTTAGTTTATATGGTTGCATGTATTATTTAGTTTATGTGGTTGCATGTCTTATTTGGTTTATATGGTTGCATGTATTATTTAGTTTCTATGGTTGCATGTATTATTTGGTTTCTATGGTTGCATGTCTTATTTGGTTTATATGGTTGCATGTCTTATTTGGTTTATATGGTTGCATGTCTTATTTGGTTTATATGGTTGCATGTCTTATTTGTTTTAAATGTTTGCACGTCTTATTTGGTTTATATGGTTGCATGTATTATTTAGTTTATATGGTTGCATGTCTTATTTGGTTTATATGGTGGCATGTATTATTTAGTTTATATGGTTGCATGTCTTATTTGGTTTATATGGTTGCATGTCTTATTTGTTTTAAATGTTTGCAGGTCTTATTTGGTTTATATGGTTGCATGTCTTATTTGGTTTATATGGTTGCATGTCTTATTTGGTTTATATGTTTTCATATCTTATTTGGTTTATATGGTTGCATGTTTTATTTGGTTTATATGGTTGCGTGTATTATTTGGTTTATATGGTTTCATGTATTATTTAGTTTCTATGGTTGCATGTCTTATTTGGTTTATATGGTTGCATGTATTATTTAGTTTCTATGGTTGCATGTATTATTTGGTTTATATGGTTGCATGTATTATTTGGTTTATACGGTTGCATGTTTTATTTGGTTTATATGGTTGCATGTATTATTTGGTTTATATGGTTGCATGCCTTATTTAGTTTATATGGTTGCATGTATTATTTAGTTTATATGGTTGCATGTCTTATTTGGTTATATGGTTGCATGTATTATTTAGTTTATATGGTTGCATGTATTATTTAGTTTATATGGTTGCATGTATTATTTAGTTTCTATGGTTGCATGTATTATTTGGTTTATATGGTTGCATGTATTATTTGGTTTATATGGTTGCATGTCTTATTTAGTTTATATGGTTGCATGTATTATTTAGTTTATATGGTTGCATGTCTTATTTGGTTTATATGGTTGCATGTATTATTTAGTTTATATGGTTGCATGTCTTATTTAGTTTCTATGGTTGCATGTCTTATTTGGTTTAGATGGTTGCATGTATTATTTAGTTTATATGGTTGCATGTATTATTTAGTTTATATGGTTGCATGTATTATTTAGTTTATATGGTTGCATGTATTATTTGGTTTATATGGTTGCATGTCTTATTTGGTTTATATCGTTGCATGTCTTATTTAGTTTATATGGTTGCATGTATTATTTAGTTTATATGGTTGCATGTCTTATTTGGTTTATATGGTTGCATGTATTATTTAGTTTATATGGTTGCATGTCTTATTTAGTTTATATGGTTGCATGTATTATTTAGTTTATATGGTTGCATGTCTTATTTAGTTTATATGGTTGCATGTATTATTTAGTTTCTATGGTTGCATGTCTTATTTGGTTTATATTGTTGCATGTATTATTTAGTTTCTATGGTTGCACGTATTATTTGGTTTATATGGTTGCATGTATTATTTGGTTTATATGGTTGCATGTATTATTTAGTTTCTATGGTTGCACGTATTATTTGGTTTATATGGTTGCATGTCTTATTTGGTTTATATGGTTGCGTGTCTATTTAGTTTCTATGGTTGCATGTATTATTTAGTTTTTATGGTTGCAAGTATTATTTAGTTTATATGGTTGCATGTATTATTTGTTTTAAATGTTTGCATGTCTTATTTGTTTTATGTGTTTTATAGGGTTCTTTGGTTTATGAGTTTTTATGGGTTCTTTGGTTTCTGGGTTTGCATGAGTTCTTATGTTTATGAGTTTGTATTTGTTCTTTGGTTTATGATGGTTCTTTGGTTTATGAGCTTGTATGGGTTCTATGGTTTATGAGTTTGTATGGGTTTTGTGATTTATGAGTTTGTATGGGTTCTTTGGCTTATGAGTTTTATAGGGTTCTTTGGTTTATGCGTTGTATAGGGTTCTTTGGTTTATGAGCCCACATATATTATGCAGGTGCGCTGATGGCGGGGTAGTGAGTTAAACTCCTTGTCCTTGACTTGGAGACCGGTCAGTTGACTTTTCCTACAAGACTTGGGGACGTAAATTAGAAGTACCCTAGAAGTCGGAGTGAGTTCGCCTAATTGTGTGGAACATTGGTAATATGGAAAGCTGACCCACACGCAAAATTCAGACGGGTGTGGACTACGCTGGAGTTCAAAGCTAGCGAGGGACCAAAAATTATGTATGCCTTTGCTCATGTTATATATCTTTCGGCTTTCACTTGAACTTCCCAAATCGCCAGATGTTTCTAATAACATCTTTCTGGAACGATTCTTCTTCTTCTTCTTCTTCTTCTTCTTCTTCTTCTTCTTCTTCTTCTTCTTCTTCTTCTTCTTCTTCTTCTTCTTCTTCTTCTTCTTCTTCTTCTTCTTCTTCTTCTTCTTCTTCTTCTTCTTCTTCTTCTTCTTCTTCTTCTTCTTCTTCTGCTGCTGCTGCTTTCATCCGGAGAGTTTTTTTTTTCCTGACGTGATTGCGGTTTGCCTGTTTACAGCAGAGCTGCGTTCTTGCTCCGTTAGGCCGACTTATCCGACTTCAGTGGGTATTTGTTGACCGGGTTAACCTTCCCGGGGGAACGATTCAAAACAAAGACAAATACATCCGTTTTATAAATGTGTGATGTTTTGTTCTTGACAGGATGTGTACAGACCTCATTTTAAGAGCAAGATTGGTTTGGTGCTGTCATGCCTGGGATGTGTTGTGGGAACTGGAAACATCTGGAGGTTTCCAAGGATCGTCGCCAATAACAGCCAGGATGAAGGTAGCTTAATAACACCAGTTATATCATCACCAACTCTTCATGATCACAGTGTCATAACTAACTCCTCGTGACCATAATATC
The DNA here is from genome assembly GCA_963921405.1 of Cepaea hortensis. NCBI lineage: Eukaryota > Metazoa > Mollusca > Gastropoda > Stylommatophora > Helicidae > Cepaea > Cepaea hortensis. The sequence goes on along the minus strand of OY992887.1, from coordinate 21,457,574 downwards.
ATAACCAATTCCTCATGACCATAATATTATAACCAACTCATCATAATAAAGGGGATTTAGAGAGGGAACGGAGAGTTTTCCAGTACTCTGAACTTACGACGTACACCTCTGGCTCGTATTGGCCATGTTCGATTCGCGGCGTAATCTGTAGATTTGCATAAATATGGCAAGAATGATAAATACCCCTCTTATTCTGGGTAGTGAATCGGACGACTAGTCTTTTCTAACAAGTGCAGAAAACAAACTCGGAGGACCCGTGTGCGCGTAAAAATCTAAAAATGGAACAGAGTAGGCCGAATGAGCCACTACCAAGGCAAAATTTCAAAACTAGAAAATTTACTCACAAACGAATATTTATAGTATGTACGAGTGTTGATTAGTTGGTGTTGACTAGTTGATGATGATTCGTTGGTGTTAATTGGTTGGTTTGTGTTGATTGGTTGGTGTTCATTGGTTGGTATTGAATGGTGGGCTTTGATTGATTGATGTTGGTTGGTTGGTAGGTGTTGATTAATTGGTGTTGATTGGTTGGTTAGTGTTGAATGGTTGGTGTTGAATGGTTGATTGGTGTTGAATGGTTGGTTGGTGTTGATTGGCTGGTTGGTGTTGATTGATTGCTGTTGAATGACTTTGTTGATTGATTGGTTGGTGTTAATTAGTTAGTAGGTGTTGATTGGTTGGTGTTGGTTGGTTGGTTGGTGTTGGTTGGTTGGTGTTGATTCGCCTACGGACATTTCCAGAACTGCACACTGAAATTTTAAAACTTTGTATGAATTTGAAAACAGAACTGGTGATTGAGGAGTTAACAAGCTATGAAGGCCATGATTCAGTGAAGCATACACGGACTGGCTGGACTTTTGCCTAGACTGGTAATGTTTTCTCCATAGGTTTATGCTATTCTATTTTCAGCAGACTTCAATCCAATGCAAGGAGGAGAGAGTCAGCCTGTATAAATGTTGGTGTAGAGCACGGACTCAAATTCGAGTTAATTAACTTTGTAACTTCTCTTGTTTACGTTTCAGGTGGACTTGTCTTCCTCATTGTGTGGGTCATATTCTTGCTGCTGTGGTCCATTCCTATGCTCACGGTTGAGTACGGGACCGGAAGGTACACCCAGAAAGCTGTGATTGGCTCCTTTCGCCAGCTGGTGGGAGACAAGGCGGCCTGGTGTGGTGCCTGGATTTGCATGGTCTCTTTCATGATCTCGTGAGTTATGTTAGTGAAATGTATGTTATGTTATGTTGTGTTGTGTTGTGTTGTGTTGTTTTGTTTTGTGTTGTGTTATGTTATGTTATGTTATGTTTAATCACAGAACCCACAAACATTATGGTGCATGATTTATTGCCTGGCATCTTTCGCTGCATCTCGTCAGGTGCAAACTGCAGAGTTATATTATTGTATATCACATGAGAGAATTATAAGATTATTTACTCTGGGGGAGAAGAACAGCAAAGAGGAGTAGCCTTTATATTAGATAAGCAAACATCAAATTATGTCAAAGGATATCGAGCTGTGTCAGACAGAGTTCTGTTAGTAAAATTAAATGGAAGACCTTTTAAAATAAATATCATTCAAGTATATGCCCCTACAAGTGAATGCAGTGAAGAAAGTATAGAGGAATTTTATAATGACATGGAGTCTGCTTTGAAGAACTGCAAAAAAAAAAAAATCAGAAATAAATATCATAATGGGTGATTTCATCGCAAAAATAGGAAAGCAAGGCGATGGATGCAGTGTAGGCAACCATGGTTTGGGAGAGAGAAATGAAAGAGGATACAGACTTGTAGAATGGGCAAAAGAACAAGAAATGGTTGTAGGAAACACCTGGTTTAAACAGCAAAATAGAAGATTATGGACATGGAGGAGTCCAGACAGTAGGATTAAAAACCAGATAGATTACATCCTGATTAACAGAAGGTTTCGAAATGCGTTAACAGTCGTAAAACCAGTTCCAAATGCAGACTGTTACAGTGATCACAGATTAATTACAGGCACATTGAGGGTAAAGTTAAAGAAAGTCAAGTGTATAGCAGGAAACCCTAAATATGACTTGTGCAAATTGAAAACTGACAAAGAAATACAAGATAATTTTAACATAGAAGTAAAGAACAAATTTGATTTATTGTCTGATCTAGAGATCCTATTTCAAGATGTAGACGATCAATGGGAAATGCTGAAGAATTCAATCAGTAGTGCAGCAGAAAAAATCTATTCCAAAATTAAAGAAAGTGGGCCGTAAGACATGGATGACTGAAGAAATTTTACAACTAATGGAAACAAGAAGACAACAAAAATAATCCTGCCAAATATGAAGAAATTCACAGAAAAGTCAGAACCTTATGTAGGGAGGCAAAAGAAACATAGCTTGAGAAAAATTGCGGAGAAATTGAAAAACAATACAACAGTAAAAATGCGAAACTAATGGACAAAAGAATCCAGGAGCTTACTAATCAAAGAACACGTACATCAGCAGGCTGCCTAAAGACAAAAGAGGGAAGAGTCATAATAGAAAAAGATCAGATCTTACATGTATGGTCAGATTACGTGAAAAACTTTTATGACGACATCAGAGACGAACACTACGATGTTCAAAATAATAATGAAGGACCAGCAATTTTGAAGATGGGGGTTCAGAATGCTCTTAACCATATGAAATCTGGCAAGACCCCTGGTTCAGACAGCGTCACAACAGAAATGATTAATGCTTTAGAAGAATATGGAATATATAAAGTTACCAGTCTGATTAATACAATATATGATACTGGAAGTATACCTCAAGAATTATGTAATTCTGTATTTATTGCAATCCTAAAGAAATCAGGAGCCTTGGAATGTGATCAACATCGAGCAATTAGTATAATGAGTCACATCACGAAGATTTTGCTAAAAATTATCATGCAAAGAATTAGGAGGAAAATACAACCTGAAATAGGAGAAGAACAATGTGGGTTTGTAAAAGGAAAGGGTACAGTAAATGCTGTGTATTTACTGAGAACCGTAATCGAACGAAAGTAAACAAAGATCTACACCTTTGCTTTATTGACTACACAAAAGCTTTCGATAAAGTGAGACATGTCGACATGATAAGGATGCTTGAAGATCTAAAAATTGATGGAAAAGACCTTAGACTAGTAAAAAAACATATATTGGAAACAACAAGCTGCCATAAGAGTTGATAATGAAGTAGGCCAATATCAGCCTATTAAGAGAGGTGTGAGACAGGGATGTGTAATGTCTCCAGATCTGTTTTCCCTGTACAGTGAAAGTATTTTCAGAAATATTGAAGATATGGAAGGAATCAACATTGGGGGACGATGCATCAATAACATTAGATATGCAGATGATACAGTCCTGATTGCAGACAATGAACAGGACCTGCAAAATTTAGTAGATGCGGTTGTTACACACAGTGAACAATTAGGGTTAGAATTAAATTGTAAAAAGACTCAGGTTATGGTCGTCACTAGGAAGAATGAAATACCACAATGTAATATACAAGTAAATGGGAATATTCTTCAACAAGTGAATAGGTACAATTATCTCGGAACAGTAATAACATCTGATGGGAGATGCCTTGAAGAGATTAGAACAAGAATCTTCATGGCAAAGGTAGCCTTTAGCAAGATGAAAAACATACTGACCAATAAAAAGATGTCAATTGAGACGAGAAAAAGAGTGTTGAGGTGCTACATAGAACCTGTACTTTTATATGGATGTGAAGCTTGGACAATGAGCAGTCAAGCTGAAAAACATCTGATGGCCGTAGAAATGTGGTTTCTGAGGAAAATGCAAAGAATACCATGGACAGCCAGAAAGACCAATGAACAAGTCCTTCAAGAAATAAATGAAGATCGTAAACTGATTAGAGACATTAGACGCAGACAGTCAAAATTTTTTGGGCATGTTATGAGAAGAAATGAATTGGAGAACTTGGTGACAACTGGTAAGATCGAGGGGAACAGACCAAGAGGAAGACATAGAAGCAAATACCTGGATGGCTTGGCCTCGTGGCATGGTCGAGACAGAAACACTCAGCTGATCCACGACTCTGGTGATCGAGTGAGATGGCAAAACATGTCTGCCCACGTTTACCGGCATGGCACATGATGGATGGATCACATGAAGTGAATAAATGAATAATACTTAAGCTGAATCAATTAAAACACATCCGGGCCACCAGAAAGATGATGAATATTACCAGTTCAGCAGAAGTGAACACATAACAATCTTGAGTCTCTGCGCGAGACATAAATGCATGAAATCTCACTTGTTCAATACAGAATATTGAAGATTTCTGATGAACGTTATTTTGCAATTGGTAAAAATAGGACTAAACATTTGTAGGAAGACCGTTCAACATATGCAGAACAGAAACAGTTACGTTGGCCTACAACTGCTCAATTTGAGGACAAACTCTATGGAAATGTCAACAAGCTCAAGCTGACTGATGTTTTCTTTAAAGATGGTCAGTTTGGCGTCTGAACATGAGCGAAGAATAAGATTTAGGTGCATAGCTTGTTTTATTCCCTTCTATTAACAATGTTACACATAGTGAATCAGCCCTGTGCACATGTGGATTGGCGTCGCAGACAGCAGATCACATTCTCAAAAACTGCCCAGAATACGACACATCTAGGCAAGCTTTCTGACCTAGAGATATAACAGTGGAGGTTACACTCTATGGACCACTGAGTGATGTAAAACAAAGACAGTTAAATTCATACAAGAGACAACATTGCAGTAATAGATACATTTCAAACGAACGAACGAAGAATAGGAAGAAATGTTACACAAGGTTGGTGTTGCCGGATTGGTCACATGACAAAATTGGAACAAGACTTGATCTGAAACTTGGTGATGGTGTGAGAACGCGAGACATGATCTCCACGCACATCGATACGGCACATGATGATGATGAACATGGTTGACTAACTTAAAGAAAACAAACTTCAAAAGATTGTCACACCTGCAAACCAGAAATTCAGTAATAAGGCACTAGTACAGCACAGAAACACACAAGTGATCTAGTTTCCTCCCGCACCAGTCACGGGAACACACGTCTGATAACGATGTTATCGTAGTTGTGTTTTGTTGTGTTAATCTCGTCATGTCCATATCCTCACGTGTATGTGTTGTCCTACTTATCTTATGTGCTTTGCTTTTCAACTGTGTACAATCTTTGTGATTATAGCATCGGCTATTTGGCCGTAGGAATTAGGTTTTGTAGCCGTGCGACATACATAACGAGTTAGGAACTAGACGGCTGAATCACTCCGATATTGGATTGGCACCTTGCTGTCTTGAAAGTCGATAGTTTGTTACATTGTACTTTTTTTTTTTTTTAACGCGTAATAACAACAACCCATGGCGGTAGCGAATGTTAATAAACTGCTATATCTCGCTTTGATTCCGAGACTGGTTAAGACCAGGGATATAGTTATACCTCTTGTCGGATGTATGGTTGATGGCTCAACCCCAAAGAGAGAAAGGACGCTAAGTTCCTCTTTCCCAATGTGATCCTGTCCGTTTAATTATGTTAACCTTTAATGGCTCAGTTGCTTGAGTCCATACATAGAGTCTCAGAAAACCAAGGAATACCGCTAGGAAAAGATTTACAAGTTTTTCCCCTTTATACCCAAAATCCCCTTTTGGTGGTTCCTTGCCTCTCCTCTCTCAGTTAACCTAATTTTATCTAGGGTTGTTTTGATTAAATAATTGACCATGACAAGTAGAATATACACTCTCGAGGAAATGACCTCCTTTTTTCCATCATTTATTAACTATACACTTCGTAATAAACAGTAATGTTTTTGAAACAATCAATTCAAATACATCAAATACATACATGGAAAAAAGAAGTTCATTTACATTAAGATTTACACTTAATTATATTTTCAGCTCCTCACATAGGATTAAGACTAAAGGTAATTTCGCAGGTAATTTTCCTGCAGATCCTCTGTGGTAGTAAATCTGAAAGATAAAAATTGGTTTGCCCTCCCTTGTCTTTACTTGTGGGTTATGGATTCCTGCTCCAAGCAGCCACTGTGATATATATTTTTTTTAAGCTTCAGTGTGTTGTTCTTTCCAGGTTTGTAGAATCATTTAGTTGGTTCTAGAGTTTTCCCTGTTTGGCAGGTAAATTATGCTAAATAAATTTTACCTCTCCTATAAGGAAAATTGAACTTTTGCAGGTGGATAGGTTTCTGCCCCACTCTCTCACAGAGAATTTAGCAAAGTTGCTTCTATCACCAAAGTCAGGTCTGGATCTATATGGTTATAGACACTACCTTAATTCTTTTTAATGGCTTCAATACGTCGGCAACAGGTTTCATAATCTGACTGGTATTCGATTTCCCAAATGCGATGTCGTGGGCTGATGCTTTCCTCTTTTCATTCACAATACTAAGTTATATTTGAATATTTTGTTTAGGAATATGCCATCACTCCGTCCGCTATCTCAGATCTTGTCCGGCCTAGTGCTGGGCTGGCAAACAAACAGATCGGTTTCCGCCGTGTGTGCCGTATTTATCACCGTGTAGTCCTGCTTGAGTTTCTCAATGACCCTGAGAGCTATGCCGGCGGTAGCGTAGCTACCAGCAGGGCCTCACAAGCCGGACAGGTCAAAGAGTAGAGAACAGACAAAGAGAAACACCCTGGTCTTCCAGGTTGGGGGTTAAAGCCTGGGGTTAACATCCCCACCTTTGTAAAAACTATTTTGTTACGAAACAGATACATGAGCCTCGAATTCGGACTGACTTATTTGGACAACGACCTTGGAAAGTAAAGGACTTTTGAGATTTGGAACTTGGAATGTAAGGACACTATATCGAGCTGCAGCGGTTGAAGAACTAACCCGGGAGCTGATTGAATATCAAATGGATATAACAACAATTCAAGAAATAAGGTGGCCATGAGAGGGTACTTTAGAGCAAAATGGAATGATTATAATATATGGAGGAAACACCCAAAATAAACATGAATTAGGAACAGGATTTGTCATCAAAAAAGAGTTATGAGGAAACGTTCTAAACTTTAAAGCTGTTAATGACAGGATTTGTAAATTACAAAGAAAAGGTAAATGGAAAAAATATAACGATGATTAATGAACGTGCACCTACTGAAGAGAAAGATGATGATATTAAAGAAGATTTGTATAATGATCTGGAAGATGTCATAGAAGAAACCCCCAAACAGGACATCCTGATTGTGCTGGGAGACTTCAATGCAATAATAGGTAGAGAACAAATTCATAACAAAAAGTTACCGGTACGGAAAGCCTACAAACAACTTCAGATGACAATGGATGCAGAGTCATCAACCTAGCAGAAGCTAAAGGACGGCAGATCAGCAGTACCAGACTGCAAAGAAAGGATATACATAAACAAACTTGGAAATTATGTGACAAGAGAACCTATAATCAAATAGATCACATTTTAATTTACAACAAAAATGCATCAAACATACAACAAGTTAGAAGTTATAGAGGAGCTGAGTGCCACAGCGACCACTTCCTCGTTAGAGCACAATTTAAAATAAAACTTAAGAGAGCTTTCTATGCTAAACTACAAAGGTTACGCCCAACATATAACAAAGAAAACCTACAAGAAAGTACAGTCAAAGAGAAATTTGCAGATGAAATAAAATGTAAACTTGAAATTCTACAAAACCCGTTGGAGGAAAGCGTTGACCAAACTTGGTTGAACATCAAGAATACAATTCAAACTACCGCAGAAGAATGTCTCGTTGTGTTAACCACGCATAGAAAGAACAGATGGTTCAATCCAAAATGTGAAGAAGCAGTCATTAGGAAAAAGAATGCCAGACAGTTGTGGTTAAATGACATCAACAACATCCAAAATGAAGGGCAATATAGAACTGAATGTAAAGAGGCTACAAAAATAGTCCGACAGCAGAAGCGAGAATATATGAGCAATATAATCAAAGATATGGAAACTAATCACCAGAAAAATGAATCCAGAAAGTTTTTTAAAGAACTGAAGTCAATGAAATGAGGGCACCAACACAACACATATGGTTTAATAGACAAAAATGGGAATATGATCAATACCAATGAGGAAATGTGTAACACATGGGAAGAATACTTTGTTGAATTACTAAATTGTGAAGCTCCAAGTAACACGTTCCCTCAGGAAACGGTTCTAAAGTGTGAACCACAAATTGAAGAACCTGTTTTTGAAGAAATCCTATATGTAATCACACGACTTAAAAACAATAAGGCAACTGGGGCTGATGGAACTGTTGCTGAATTTATAAAGGCAGGCGGCTATGCATTACATCTAAAGCTATACGAACTAATAATAAAAATCTGGAGGACAGAAAAATTACCCTATGACTGGAAAGAGTCATTATTGATACCTATCTTTAAGAAAGGAGACAAGTTCCAATGTGGAAATTATAGAGGAATATCACTCCTATCCACAAGCTATAAGATACTATCCGTGGTATTACTAAATAGACTAAAACCATACTCAGAAAACATATTAGTTGTCTACCAGGCGGGTTTCAGACAAAACAGATCAACAATAGATCAGATATTTATCTTACGACAAACAGCCGAGAAAAATTGGGAATATAAAAGAGATCTCCATAACATTTTTGTGGATTATAAAAAGGCTTATGATAGTGTCCATATGAATAGTCTGTGGAATGCTATGCAGGAATTTGGAATACCAAGGAAGTTAATCAACATGACCAGACTAAGCATGGAAAATACTTATAATATAGTAACATATAAAGGCAGGAAATCAGACCCTTTCCAAATAATATCTGGCTTGAAACAGGGTGATGCACTATCGCCGCTCCTTTTCAATCTGACTCTAGATAAAGTTGTAAAGAAGGTAAAGGAGGAATGTGCTATTGGAGGAACATCCAGACTGCTTGGTTATGCAGATGATATAGATATTATAGAGGAAAATGAACAAAAGACATTGGAAATATTGACTCGCTTAAAGGAAAAAGCTCAACAAATGGGGCTGGTTATCAACCAGGATAATATGTAATTTCAAGAGAAGGAACGGCTAAAAACTCTGGCCACATACAAATAGATAATATGACCATTAAAAGAACGGAAACATACAAATACCTGGGTACAGTCTTCAACAGCTCCAACATAATAAGGGAAGAAATACAAGCTAGAATCAACTCTGGAAATAAGATATACTATGCACTACAACATCTACTAAAGTCAAATGCGCTATCTCTTAACACCAAGACCACAATATACAAAACACTGATTAATAGACTGCATTGGCTAGGGCATATAGATAGAATGGAAGATAATAGGGAAACAAAACTCGCTTACTCTCGGGAAATAAATGACCGTAGACCCCGAGGTAGACCAAGAAGACGGTGGAGAGATAATATACATACAGACCTACAAGCACTTGGGATTAGCTACTGGCAAGAAATGGTCAACCAAAGAGACGAATGGAGACGGCTTGTATCTGCAGCAAAGAAGCTCAATGGCTCGGACCGCTGAAGAAGAAGAAGAAGTCCTGCTTAGCCTGTGGCGTCGCAGCCAATCCCAAGCCTTCTTTCATCTTGTCTTCCGCGCAATGTCACTGTTGGTTCGTATGTCGTAAAATGAGTTTTTAGTGTAGAATTAGGATGTTAGAAGTGGGGAATAGTCACATCGGCGTTGACGGCTTGCGAAAATATATCACACCTCTCCATAGCACAAAGTGAAAATATATCACACCTCTCCATAGCACAAAGTGAAAATATATCACACCTCTCCATAGCACAAAGTGAAAATATATCACACCTCTCCATAGTACAAAGTGAAAATATATCACACCTCTCCATAGCACAAAGTGAAAATATATCACACCTCTCCATAGCACAAAGTGAAAATATATCACACCTCTCCATAGCACAAAGTGAAAATATATCACACCTCTCCATAGCACAAAGTCTGGGTGTAATTGTAGAGACTATATGTTGTCCATGCAGATCACTCTCTCGGCCTGCCTAGTTTGCTCCATAGGAAAGGTAACACCAATACGTCTGGAACAAGACAACCTGCAGAAGCTGCCGGATCAGCAAAAACTGCCCGCCTGTCCGATCTTCGATCCTAGACCCGTTGCCAAACAAGGTTTAGGGCCTTGCCACGACATTTAGTATTTAGGTTGCATTTCTTCCCATAAGGGTAAGGCTTGTACCCTCCCAATTTCGCTCCTCCGCCCGAATATGTTGGCACATTGTGGGGTGTCGGGTTTAGTGAGCGCCGCCCAACATTCGGCACTAACATAAATCTGGTAGTACCGTCTATTGTTATACGGTATCTTAATCATATCTGACTCAGACCTGACACTACACTCCGATACACTTAGTAAATGTCAGCGTAGAATTAAGGTCACTTGATATCCGAGCCCAAAAATGTCTGATGCCAGAATGAATAAAGTAAGTAAAGGACTAGTTTACACGATTTGAGGCTTAAGGGGTATATTTTGTTGGCCCCTCTTTGTGAATACATTGAACTGTCGGAGTAACTAACAACGGTTGCCTGGAAGAAGCTAATGAAAGTAGGACATTATATAATTTATATACAACTGTAGGAAAGAGACAAGCAACGTTCTTTCGTCATATAATAAGAGCAAAAGCATTTCAAAACATCTCGATGACTCGAGAGATCAATGGGAGAAAAGGCAGAGGAAGACAAAGAGAGATGATGCTAGATCAGTGGTTCTCAACCTTTTTTGGCCCGTGCCCCCCTTCACCATATTTTCAGAACGTCATTCCCCCCCCCCCTTCCTATCAAAAATGTGGCCTGTGCCCCCCCCCCTTTTCACCGTATTTTCAGAACGTCATCCCCCCCCCCCCTTTTCGTATTTCCTATCTAAAAATACCCCCACCACTACACAGTATACGTAAATATGTAAGGTAAATTTAATAGCATATACTAAAACAAGTCTAGACATTCACATAAAACATGATTTGTGGGTCTACTTACTTTATAAAATGAATTTTAGAAGGATGAGACGTACTTAACTGTAAAGTATGAAGGGAAAAACAATATCAAGTAATCGGTTCTTGTATTAACGCGATCTTGAATGGTCTTCATCCCCCCCCCCTGGAAACCCTTAAATTCCCCCCCCCCCCCCCTGGGGTTGAGAACCACTGTGCTAGATGGAATGAGATGGCGCCATGAAGGAATTTCACTAACAGAGTTTATCAAGAACGTTAAGGAACAAGATCTGTTTAGAGGCATGAGCGCAGGCGGTATTTGGCAGGGCTCATCATAATGATGAATCGACACTCGATGAGTGGTTTGTCAATATCATACCAACCATCCCAGCCTCGTGCAGACAATGTTTTATTCACGATCTGGACTTCTACTAAATAAAAATTAAAAAGTCGCTTAAAAGTCTTCAAAATAAGAAAGAAGCTCTCCTGTCAGACCTGTAATCATGGCTTCAAATCTGCATCGAGGCAAATTTTTAAAGCTGACCATAGCTTCTATGTCACCCAGACTAACATTAGTACCAGAACATGTTTTGGGAAGTAAAGGAGGTCGACTTAAAAAGGTCACATCACGCATTGACTACCGATTGTTCTATAAACAAAAATATGGGTCTGGCATTGCATGCCTAATGCACATTAAATTGTTTAAGCGGGGCCATACTGTTTTTAAACCTACCACTGTGTGGTGTATTTACTTTTTCCTCCATATCTTCGGATGCTACTACTAAATGGTGTATTTGATGTTTCTTCCGTATCTTCGGATGCTACTACTTAATGTTGTATTTGATATTTCCTCCATATCTTCAGATGCTACTACTCAATGTTGTATTTGATATTTTCTCCATATCTTCAGATGCTACTACTCAATGGTGTGTTTACTTTTCTCTCCATATCTTCAGATGCTACTACTCAATGGTGTGTTTACTTTTCTCTCCATATCTTCAGATGCTACTACTCAATGGTGTGTTTACTTTTCTCTCCATATCTTCAGATGCTACTACTCAACTGTGTATTTGATGTTTTTCTCATATTTTCTACATCTCTGGCAGCTACTATTAATTGTGTGTGTGTGTTTCTCCCATACTTCCAGATGGCACTACTCTGTGTTGTATGTAATGTTTCTCCAATACTTAAGATGCCATTCGCCTGTGGTCTATGTAATGTTTCTCCCATACTTCCCGATACCACTACTCGGTTTTATATACAATGTTTCTCCCATACTTTGAGATGCCATTACCCTGTGATGTATGTAATGTTTCTACCATACTTCCAGATGCTACTACTCTGTATTATATGTAATGTTTCTCCCTCACTTCCAGATACTACAACTCTGTATTATATGTAATGTTTCCCCCATACTTCCAGATGCCACAACTCTGTATTATATGTAATGTTTCCCCCATACTTCCAGATGCTACTACTCTGTGGTCTATGTAATGTTTCTACCATACTTCCAGATACTACTACTCTGTTCTATATGTAATGTTTCTCCCATTCTTCCAGATGCCACTACTTTGTATTATATGTAATGTTTCTCCCTTACTTACACATGCTACTACTCTGTGGTCTATGTCATGTTTCTCCCATACTTCCAGGTGCTACTACTCCGTGGTGTATGTAATGTTTCTCCCATACTTCCAGATGCCACAACTCTGTATTATATGTAATGTTTCCCCCATACTTCCAGATGCCACTACTCTGTATTATATGTAATGTTTCTACCATACTTCCAGATGCCACAACTCTGTATAATATTTAATGTTTCTTCCTTACTTCCAGATGCCACTACTATGTATTATATGTAATGTTTCTCCCATACTTCCACATGCTACTACTCTGTGATCTTTGTCATGCTTCTCCCATACTTCCAGGTGCTACTACTCCGTGGTGTATGTAATGTTTCTCCCATACTTCCAGATACCACTACTCGGTTTTATATACAATGTTTCTCCCATACTTTGAGATGCCATTACCCTGTGATGTATGTAATGTTTCTCCTATACTTCCAGATGCTACTACTATGTATTATATGTAATGTTTCTCCCATACTTCCACATGCTACTACTCTGTATTATATGTCATGTTTCTCCCATACTTCCAGATGCCACAACTCGGTATTATATGTAATGTTTCTCCCATACTTCCAGGTGCTACTACTCCGTGGTGTATGTCATGTTTCTCCCATACTTCCAGATGCCACAACTCGGTATTATATGTAATGTTTCTCCCATACTTCCACATGCTACTACTCTGTATTATATGTCATGTTTCTCCCATACTTCCAGGTGCTACTACTCCGTGGTGTATGTCATGTTTCTCCTATACTTCCACATGCTACTACTCTGTATTATATGTCATGTTTCTCCCATACTTCCAGATGCCACAACTCGGTATTATATGTAATGTTTCTCCCATACTTCCAGATGCTACTACTCTGTATTATATGTAACGTTTCTCCCATACTTCCAGATGCTACTACTCTGTATTATATGTAACGTTTCTCCCATACTTCCAGATGCTACTACTCTGTATTATATGTAACGTTTCTCCCATACTTCCAGATGCTACTACTCCGTGGTGCTAGGCTGGTGCTTCTACTACTTTGTCTACTGTATAGCCAACTCTCTGCCCGACAACCCGGAGGACAGCAGGAAGATTTTCAAAGATTATGCCGAGGTTTGTATGTGTCACCATCAATGCCATTGTCACTATCATCACTACAACCGATGACTTCATCATCATCATCAACATTTTCATCATCAGTGACACGATCATTATTATTATCACCAACATTGATATAACCATTATCATCATCATGGTCATTCTTATTACCACATAATCATCATTATTTCCACTATTGCCACATTCTCCGCCATCATCTCAATCTTTATCACAATCACCAGCGCTGCCATCATCAGCATCACAATCATTATCACCATTGCCACTAACATTACCACAGCATCACCAACAACATCACCACCAGCATCACCAACAACACCACCACCAACATCACCATCAACACCACCACCAACATCACCACCAATACCACCATCAACATCACCACCAACACCACCATTAACATCACCACCAACACCACCACCAACATCACCATCAACACCACCACCAACATCACCACCAATACCACCATCAACATCACCACCAACACCACCATTAACATCACCACCAACACCACCACCAACATCACCATCAACACCACCACCAACATCACCACCAATACCACCATCAACATCACCACCAACACCACCATTAACATCACCACCAACACCACCACCAAATATAACTGCCAACACCATCACCCCCAACATCACCACCACCTACATCACCACCAATACCACCATCAACATAACTGCCAACATCACCACCAACACCATCACCACCAACATAACTGCCAACATCACCACCAACACCACCACCAACATAACTGCCAACATCACCACCAACACCATCACCACCAACATAACTGCCAACATCACCACCAACACCACCACCAACATAACTGCCAACATCACCACCAACACCATCACCACCAACATAACTGCCAACACCATCACCCCCAACATCACCACCACCTACACCACCACCAACAACACCACCACCAACGCCAAAATCATTACCACCATTGTTTTAGCATCATTATCACAACGACCACTACTTTAGACTCACAACAGGACTTAACAAACCCATTTGTCGTACCTGCACACATCTGTGGCTTAGAAAATAGTGGCTTAAGGGATAGTGGCTTAAAGGATAGTGGCTTAATGGATAGTGACTTAAAGGGTAATGGCTTAAGGGATTGTCTGACTATCTTAATACAACATGCCTCCTACCATATTAACAATTTCTAAGTCATAATTGTGAGACACCCCTACTTCCTATTTCCGCCATCCATTTTTGTTCGGTCCAAACCTTCCTTTTGTTTGGCACATAATCTGTGTAATGATGCCTTCATCCTTGTGCTCCATCCTAGGACAGCGCTTGGCCAGTGCTGACAACCGCCCTGGCGGTGGGCTTTGCTGGGCTGTCGGTGGTCAAGGGCGTGAAGACGATCGAGAAAGTGTCCATGTGTCTGGTGCCAGTCCTGCTGCTGATCATCCTCTTCACGTTCACCTGGTCCATGACCCGACCCTACGCTGACTACGGAATCACCTACATGTTCACACCCAGCTGGGGTAATTTATGTCTGACTATTGGTTGTGACTAATTTATGTCTGACTGTTGGTTGTGATTAATTTATGTCTGACCATCGTTCAGACTAATTTCTGTTTGACTATTTCACTGGTACACTAATGGTTATGGGTTGTGTTATTTTGCTTGTTTTTTTTTTGTTTTTTTTTTTGGGGGGGGGGGGGGGGGGTGGGGGGGGGGGGGGGGTTTATGAGGTTGTTGTTTTTTTTTTTATTTTTTTTTTATTTAAAGTTATTAAGGCCTGTTAGAGATTAGAACAAAGATCGATAACGCAAAGGAAGCCTTTTGCACGAAAGAAAAAATACTGACCAAGAAAAAGTGGCAAATTCCAGTGAAAAACAAAAGACTGTTGAGGTGTTATAAAAAGAACCATACTGTTATATATAAATTTGAAAATAAGCCCAGTAACATTTAATGACAGTGGACATGTGAAGAACTTGGTGACAGCTGGCAATATTGAGGGGGAAAGAACAAGGAAAGAGCAGAGAAAGGTACTTTTGCTTTCTTTCACCCCAAACAAACTTTGCCAGCTATATTTAGAGTCACCAGCTATATTTAGCGCCGACGGTGATCTCCTCTGTGTTCGGGTGGAATGCGTGTCAGTGCGTTTCAATTGCCCCACACCACAGTGTTGTTTCTTTGGGCTGTGGCAACCGTTTCTGTCTCCCTTCGATCCTCATTTGCATCGGTCCTGCAATCACTTTCCGGTTAGGGTTAGGGTTAGGGGGTAGGGTTAGGATTAGGATTAGGGGTAGGGTACACACACTAACCCTAACCCTAACTTGAAAGTGAAAGAATAGCACACCACCGCCGCCGCATAGAATTGCGCACCGAGCTACGGCGCAACACACGGAAACCCCCTGAATGTTCGGCGCAACACAGGGAACCCCTGGATGTGACGTCATACCCTGGGATTCCCTTTTGTTTGGGGTGAAAGAAAACAAAAGTACCCAGAGAAATAACTATCTGGATGGTTTGACCACACGGCATGGTCGAGACACGAACACAGAGCTGATCCACGACTCACGTGATCGTGTTAGATGAGGAAACATGGCCGCCCACGCTTATTGGCATGGCACATGATGATGATGATGATGATTCTGATGAAGCCACAACTATTAAATATGAATACACTTCGTATCTAACCATTGAAATAACGCCAAAGGCCTCAAAATTGTTTATTAACACAGCATAGGTTAAATAACAAACACACAAGCATGTCAGACCGTGACGTGATGTTATGTCTAGATATCGATACTGTATAACGAACATTTAAAGAAGAGACATTATTTGTTCTTTCTTATCTGGTAAACGTTTCCTACTTAATATTTATGTGTATTCCATTTCTGTATATTGCGATTCTGTGTAATACGTTTCTGTGTATTATGTTTCTAAGTATTATATTGCTGTGTACAGGGGAGCCCCGCTATACGTCGCTTCGGTTTACCTCGTTTAGCTGTAACGTCGTTGTCACATAGGGGACCTAACTTCACTTTGCGTCACAACGTTCGGCTATAACGTCCTTTTGAGTCTGGCGATTGGGCTGTTCATATCGGTAAAGTCCATGGTTTACCTCCAACCACGGTAAGGACAATTCGTGCAGGTGCTGACAAAATCAAAGAAAGTGCTAAAAACGTAACTAACCCCTTTTGGGTGCTTCCAAAATGACTCGTACCAGAAGTACTCTTATGGAGAACATGGAAGCATTATTGGCCGTCTGGATTGACGACTAGAACCAACGGAATATGCCTGTGAGCACGATGGTTATCCAAGAGAAAGCAAAGTCTCTCTATGAAGATATAGCTAAGAAAGCGGGTGAGAGAAGTACTAGTAGTGCTAATGATAGTTTTGGAGCGAGTCGTGGTTGGTTTGAGCGCTTTAAGAAGCGTTCACACCTGCACAGCATTCAGATAACAGATTCAGATTCAGTTTCCCTGCAGAGTTAAAGGCCATGATTGAGGAGGTGGTTATTCTCCCAAGCAAGTCATCACCGTTGACGAGACAGTGCTTTATTGGAAAAGACTACCACCAAGGACTTATATTTTGAAAGATGAGAAGACTGCGCCTGGCATTAAAGCTGACAGAGATAGGCTTACTCTTCTTCCAGGTGGCAACGCTGTAGGAGATTTCAAGTTCAAGCCCTTACTTGTGTACCACTCAGAGACACCAAGGGCTCTGAAGGCCTACTCAAAGGAACACTTGTGCGTTACATGGCGTGCCACCAAAATGATTTAGATAACAGGAACGTTATTACAGGAATGGGCATAAACATGCTATTCCTGCTCTAAGGGAATACTGTGCTAGAGAAAACCTAGCATTTAAGATATTGCTGCTGGTTCATAACGCCCCTGGTCATCCAGTCAATCTGGACGACTTGTCCGAGAACGTCAAGTTCGTATTCATGCCACCAAACACGACTTCATTGATCCAGCCAATGGACCAAGGTGTAATTTCAACTTTCAAAAGTTATTATTTGCGTCGCACCTTCTCACAGCTTATCAAGGCTACGGACAGTAAAGGTAAGCCTACCATTAACGGATTCTGGCAAGATTACAACATCTTCAAGGTCATTGACAACATTGCGGATTCATGGAGTGAGGTAACGTCAGCATGCATGAATGCTGTGTGGCGAAAACTGTGGCCAGAATGTGTGCACGACTTTTGTGAATTTGACGACGTTCTTGCTAGTCGACGACAGATATACTAACTTAGCCACTAAAGCTGGCGTTGAAGGGATAGAGGAAACTGACATTGATGAGTTGCTTGTATCACATGGACAAGATTTGTCTAATGAGGACCTAAAGTAACTCGACGTGCAGAGAGTTCAGCAGGAAGAGGAGCCCCCTGTTGCAACACCCCCCCCCCCCCACCTCGAATGTTGACAGCTGAACGTTTGTCGCAATTCTTTCAATTGATTGGTGTGGCAATGGACGTAATAAATGAGGATGACCCGAAAAGAAAACAGAGCTCCAGAGTGTCAGGGGCAATAACTAGCTCCATCAACTGTTACAAGAAGTTTTACTTACAGAAAAGAAAAAAGGCTGTGCAGCAGAAATTGGACACATTTTTTGTTCAAGCAGAGAAGAGCCAGGAAAAGAGGCAGGATGAGGTTACAGTTTCATCTTCAGAGGAAGAGGCAGAATGTAATGCCTCTACGTCCCAATAACTCTACCACTCGCCCTCCAACCCACCTCTGTTTAGCCAATAAATATCAACAACCATCAAAATAAACATTATATAGTACACGGCATTTCATTTAATTCTATGGAAATAGTGTTTCGCTATACGTTGTTTCACTTAAAGTCACGTTTCCCAAGAACGTAACCCCGACGTTAACCGGGGCCTCCCTGTATTACGTTTACTATGAGCGCTAACCAACACTAGTGAGTTTGTATGACCTCTATAAGAATATAAGTACAACACATGTGCCAATGCCTGCTCCATGGCGTAGGTGTTACAGACGCAGTTCGTAGTCCCACATGCTGGCGTTTGAAACACAACTGCGGGTGATTTGTCAGCAGAGCGCCTTGCGTTGAGTTTTTTTTTATTTTTTTTTACGAAATGGTATGAGTGCCTGTCGTTCATAATGCAATGGTAAATTACTGAAAGTAAACTTGCCAAGAGATCAGAAAAGCAAAAACTGCAGGTGTTTACTGCGACGTCTTGCAAAGGATATGTGCCTAACTTAACAAGCCGCGGACGCGTTGTGGCTAGACACTCACCTGCCCGCCCAGTGATCATTGGTTCGATTCGCAGCGGTGAAAATTAATTTTTTTTAATTGATCTGAGCTCACAGGTCGATGCAGACTATAGTGGGTACCAAGAATACAATGGGAAGTAAAAGGGGTCTACATGATACTGACCACAAAACCCACCGAATGTTCTATAAAAATATGGGTCTTGCACTTATGCCCCATGCTCCTTTACTCGTGTAAAATGGTTCTTTACTGATTTGACTCACAATTGTTATATATTTTCCAGAATCCTTTAGCAAACCCAGAGTCTGGGTTGATGCCCTCAGCCAGAATGCCTTTGATACAGGAGCAGGGGCTGGTCTGATGGTGCCCTATTCTTCGTTCATGACCAGGAACCACGGCATCGTTAGATACGCCACGCTGATCCCGACAACGAACAACCTCGTCAGGTATCATGTTATCTCCATTTGTTATAGAAAGAAAAAGCAGCGGCTGCAGCAGAATATAACAATATGAATTGGAAACAAATAGGTATATTTAACTCCTGCGAGAAGAAACGTACTAAACATCAACACGTTGCACATACCTTACAAGGAGATCCATCGTATCGCGAAATACAGGTGAAAATCCGAAATCAGATGCACTCAATAAATATATAAAATGAATAATAAAATAAAATAAAATACACACAAACGCATATAATACGACACACAGGACGGTCGACGTTTCGATTCTCGGAATCTTTGTCAAGGACAGGACAACACAGATAGCTAACACAACGAAATACAGCAAACAAAGAAAAAAAAAACACAACTATCCCTATGCCATGTGGGGCAGAAAAGGTGGCTTGGTCAGCTGCGAAGGCGCTCGTTGGCTGCAGAGTTAAAAGTGGGTTGCCAGATAGGATTTAAGTAGCCAAAAATATGCGAACAGTCTGCTATGAAAATATAAGGGTGTGGGGACAGTTAGGTATAGATATAGGGGGGGGGGGACAGCATAGTAATAGATAGTGTAAACAGTTGGGGAAGATGGCACAGTTATACCGTAGCGTCCACAACAGTATTGATACCAGCTGGATGGATGCATCCCAGATTGTTGATTAGCTGGCATTCAATTTTGAGCCTGACGGAGCTATTGGAGTAGCAGGGTTTTAATGTGGTGACACATACATCGTCGACTCCATTATGGTTGGAGGAATTGAAATGGTTGGGGACAGGTTTGTCAGCGCCCTGATTGATGTCTCTGAGGTGTTCTCTAAAACGGTTAGCAAGACGTCTGCCCGTTTGGCCAAATTCCATTTGTTAGCTCGGTACACCGTTGTCTGTGTGCTGCGGCGCCGTGGAGCAGGAATTACGAATGAAATTCGTAATTCCGCATACCATGTTCGAAACACAGCTGGTTGGTTATTCTGGTTTTCACATAATGGTATGATTACCGGTCGTTCAGAAAGTAATGGCAAACTACTGAACGTAAACTTGCCAAGAGGTTATAAACAGCCCCAAAAATGTTGGGGTTGACTGTGACATCTTGTAAAGGATATGCAATTAACTTTAACTATGAGAAGGGCAGGGTCAATTCAACATATGATTTACTGATTTATATATCCGTTAATTCATTTGTTGATCGATTGCTTGATCCATTCTTTGATTGTTTGTTTTTTTACTCCACTGGTTGAATGCTTTATTGAGTGAACTATTAAATCATTATTTGGTTGATTTCTTAATTCATTTATTGTTTGACTGATTAATTCTTTCATTGCTGGATTGACTGACCTTTTCGTTTATTATTTAATTGTTTCATTGGTTAGATAACAGGTTGATTCCTAGATTGATTATTTGAATGATTCAGTCAATCATTCATTTAAGGATGATACGGATAATATACCCGGCTATTTAAGACACAGCCGTTCTCCCTGGCCCCTAGGTTAAACGACTTTCTCCGTAATCCCGTTTATCCACGTGGGTATCGCAGCGCGCGAGAATTGGAAGCGGTTCTCGCTGCGTTGGTAACTTACGGGATAAGTGAGCCGGCCGCTCAGAAAGCAATGGCAAACTCCTGAGCGTAATCTTCCAAGAAATCAACGACAGCGGTAAAATACTGGTGTTGGCAGCGATGTCCTGTGAAGGATAGGCCTATGCGAAAAAAAAAAACTTTGAAGACACAGAGGTCTACTGGCCACGGAGTTTATGCGCTTGCGTTTAAACTGCCTATGCGCTGACTGTGGGATAGAGGCTTCCACCCCTATTCCGGTCAGTTGGACGTCAACGTGACCTCTTGTTCAGACATCAGTTGCAAAATACTGAACGTAAAATTGATTAGAAGATCAATCTAATGTTGGGGTTACAAAGGACAAGCAACGGTGTTTTAATGAAGACACATTTCTAAGGAGTGTCTAGTTGGGTCTAGTTTATTTTTAGACAAAGAAGTAATGCATAGTAATTTGTTGCTTTGTTTCGTAGCTTGACGTGCGGGATCACCATATTTGCAGCCGTGTTTTCTACACTTATCGCCTCACGACCACACTACACCCAGACAGATATTGTCAACGTTATGAAAGACAGTGGGCCGGGCAGTACTGGGCTGACTTTTATATGGTAGAATGTGGATTTGCTGTTTCTAGATGAATCTTCTTCTTCTTCTTCTTCTTCTTCTTCTTCTTCTTCTTCTTCTTCTTCTTCTTCTTCTTATTCTTCTTCTTCTTCTTCTTCTTCTTCTTCTTCTTCTTCTTCTTCTTCTTCTTCGTCGTCGTCGTCGTCGTCTTCTTCTTCTTCTTCTTCTTCTTCTTCTTCTTCTTCTTCTTCTTCTTCTTCTTCTTCTTCTTCTTCTTCTTCTTCTTCTTCTTCTTCGTCGTCGTCGTCGTCGTCTTCTTCTTCTTCTTCTTCTTCTTCTTCTTCTTCTTCTTCTTCTTCTTCTTCTTCTTCTTCTTCTTCTTCTTCGTTGTCGTCGTCGTCGTCGTCTTCTTCTTCTTCTTCTTCTTCTTCTTCTTCTTCTTCTTCTTCTTCTTCTTCTTCGTCGTCGTCGTCGTCGTCGTCTTCTTCTTCTTCTTCTTCTTCTTCTTTTTCTTCTTCTTCTTCTTCTTCTTCTTCTTCTTCTTCTTCTTCTTCTTCGTCGTCGTCGTCGTCGTCGTCTTCTTCTTCTTCTTCTTCTTCTTCTTCTTCTTCTTCTTCTTCTTCTTCTTCTTCTTTTTCTTCTTCTTCAACGCGATCAACATTTTCATCATCATTATCATCATCATCATTGTCTTCTTCTTCTTGTATTTTATGAAATCATTGACAACGTACTGAAGGTAGGCGTAGTTCCCGTGGGAACTTAAAGATATGAAGACATTTAACAAATCAGCCGAAAAGCAAATACATGCCTTAGAATAAAAGTGTTACAGAATTGCATTAACAATCAAAAACGAGAACAAACAGATCTATCCAACAAGACGTCACTACTGAAGACGATCAGGTACTGAGACAAATACAATTTAGGAAAATGAGATATTGCGGACATGTAAAACGACGTGCATGTTTCAGAAAGATAAATATAGAGGGAGGTGTACCGGGTGAGCGGAGAAGAGGCAGACAACAACGTAGATGGATTCAGAAGGTAACAGATAATTTGTACATGAAAGTAAGAGATGCAGGGCTTGTGGATTCATCATGTGCCTTGCCAGCTGGCGTAGGCTTTCGTGTCTCTTGAAACAACCCTCAGAAAACCTTTATTGTGGAGACGGCACCTGATTAATTGATTGATGTGTGTGTGTGTGTGTGTGTGTGTGTGTGTGTGTGTGTGTGTGTGTGTGTGTGTGTGTGTGTGTGTGTGTGTGTGTGTGTGTGGTGATGTGTGTACCCGTTTGATGACACATCCAGCACCTGACGGCATTTGTTGTCCAGGTATGCCTTCGTGGGGGGATAACTGAATGCCAGTGTACATTCCGAACGTTGTACACGACGCGCATGAAAACATGCGCGCGCACCCACTCATGTGTACATTTAGTATATAGGTAAAAGGCAGTCGCATTTCAGATAGCTCTTTGTAGGTGTGAAGTTGTAAGCCTTCACATATTCTAGGCCCTATATTTATGAAGTCGAGTAACCAGTTCCCTTCCTCGTCTGCATTTTTTTCACTGATACTACCCAGAAAATTCTTTAAGTTGTCTAGTTCCCATTTTTACAAGGTTGGGTTCATCTTAGAGCCGTACTTTACATTTATAAATATGCCTTTGTCCAGAGTTCTTATATTTTATGTGTTGTTATTTGTAATAATTATTGTTTTATCTTTGGTCCTGTTTTTGCTATTCGTGAAGAAGGTTATTAGGTCCGAAACGTCGGAATTTTGTGTTACTTGTAACATATTTCCTTTGTTTCTTCTTCCACGTTCATCCGGAGAGTTTTTTCGGACGTGATTGTGTTGTGCCTGTTTACAGCAGAGCTGCGTTCTTGCGCCGTTAGGCCGACACACCCGATTTCTGCGGGCATTTGTTGACCGGGTTAACCTTCCCGGATTTCTTTTATTTTATTTATTTGTTATTATTATTCTTATTCATTTTCCCCACTGTTATTTGTATTCATCCGACCTGAGATGCATGCAGGGTATATTTGTAGTCGTACAAGTGGGAATACCCATTGTGTGGGGGTGTCGATTGTGATAACATTACGTTACATAACACCGCACCAGTGTCTATACTTGTTGTTTATCTGCAGGATCAACATTTACCCACTTATTTAATTTCACATTTGCAGATATGCCGTTGTCCAAAGTTCTTATATTTCATTTGTTGTTATTTGCAATAATATTTATGTTTGAATAACGAAGACACAGACAATAAATTGTACGATTTATTGCCTCGCATATTTCGCTGCATCTCGTCGGGTACTTACCCAGAAATCACACAACATAAAGTAAAATAACTAGATAAAATCCTTTAAGCTGAAATATACACATGTTCGCACAGTAATTGCAGTTGTCTACTACGGTAACTTTAAATTGACTATCATGGCTTTCTGTTTGCACACAACTGACTTATGTAGATTAATCATGATGGCTTCTGCACTCTTTAACAAGCGAATATTTCTCTAATCTATTGTTTGTGTCTTCGTTATTCAAATTAATTGTTTTATCTTTAGCCCATTTGTGCTGTTGTTAAAGAAAGTGATTAGGATCGAAACGTCGAACTTTTGTGTTGCCGTTTAACTTGCTTATGATGTATGTTCTTGCGTTATTTTCTTATTATTACTATTTTCGTTGTTCTTTTTCGTTTTTCCAATGTGATTTCTCTTCACCTCTATGTACACGTACAAGGTCGCATGAGACAACCCAATATGTTGGGAGGTCGAACGTTTAAACAACATAATACAAAAGTTTAAAGATGAGAGAGTCGACTTCATTGTACCGGATCAATCGCACATGGTTCTGTCTCTTTCCTCAGAGTGATCTGCCCAAAGCGGCGCACAGAGCACAAACTCCGTAGCTCCAGCGACATCCCCTATGAGTCTCGGAGAAAATTGCATAACATAACATTATATAACATAACAAGTACAAGTGCATGTGCTTATTGTTTCTCCGCAGGATCGACACATATACTTATTTCATGTTACATTTACCAATGTACTTTTGTCAGTTCTACTGTGACTATGTTGTATTAACAGGTACAATGCCAAACAAAAAGTAAATTTGGATCAAACAAAAATGGATGGCGGAAATTTGAAGAATGAGTGTATTTTTTTTTTTTTTTGCGCTCGTTGACTTTGAACCCAAGCTTAGTCTATACACACTATTTATAGTAGTGATGGACTGAAGTTTTCCTATGGATTAGCTTTCCCGATTCACAGTGTCCCTCGCCATCAGGCGAACCCATTCCGACTTCAGAGGTACTTGTAATTTACGTCCCCAAGTCAAGGACGACAGGTCAACATTTTAGTCCAGCTGCCCAGTGTAGGGATTGAACCGCTTACCTCGGCATCAGCACACAGGATGTTTACGAACACTTGTTCTTATCCATTCGGCCATGCTGACCTGCAAGTTATGATTTAAAAGTTGTTAATATGTTAGCAGACATGCATCAAATTATAGGGGATTGTTTAAGGAAAGCTACTACAGTATATATACACCCATGGCAGATACAGGAAGTCGCTTAAGACGATTAATCGTTCCATTGCATTTAATCAATTAAACAGTTTAAGCAATCAATCAGGGGGCTGAGTGGTCTCGAGGTATGGTGTCCGCCTCGAGTGCTGGAGGTCCCGGGTTCAGGCCCCGGTGAGGACCGGGATTTATTTAAAAAATCCACCTGGACTTCCAGTAATAAAATTTCCCCTGGTCCCTGGATAGTGAGATGGGACGCCCGTGTGTATTGTTGCACACGTAAAAAAAATCCCTTGGCAGCTGGAAATCGAAAAAGAGTAGCCTAACGGCGCTGCCCGGGCAAAATTTCGAGTTAAAAATCTACCCAAAGTATTTCAGGATCCTCGCCGATGCAACGGAGTTCGTGCATTGAGCTGAGTTTCTCCAGACTCAGGTTTGACTTAGGAGGAAAACGGAGCACCTATGGGTTAAACCGTGTGCCGTGATGTTGATCCAACGACTAAACTAAACTAAACTAAGCAATCAATGCATATTTCGTAAGGGAAATAATTCAACACATCTGTTTGCAGGTTGCCGGTCCTGTTTCAAACTGTGGGAACATTTGGCAGAGTCCTGGCATCGCTGTTCTTCTTGTGCTTATCATTCGCTGGGTTGACGTCTCTCATTTCTAACGTCGAGCTCTTCACACAAACGGTGGGCGACTTTGGGCGTAAGTAATACCCGTCTATGTGTGGGTGAGCAGGCGTATGTGTGTGTGTGGAAGGGGCGGGGGGGGGGGGGGGTTGTGAACATGGGTATGTGTGTGTATGGGGGGGGGGGGGTTGTGAACATGGGTATGTGTGTGTAGGTGGGTGAGCAGGTGTGTGTGTGTGTGGGGGAGACCACATGGCCGACAGGTTTAACTCGCTCGCGCTTAAACTTTCTCTGGTGGCCGTAGTAGGCAGTTCGCTCCGCACACCGCTCAGTTGGACCTAAACGTTGACTTCTCGGCCTTGACTTTAATAAAGTTAGTTGCTTATCTTTTACAGGACGTCGCAGTCAACACCAGCATTTGTTTATTGCTGTTGTGATCTCTTGGAAAGTTTACGTTCAGTAGTTTGCCATTGCTTTCTGAACGACCGGCACCCATACCATTTCGTAAAAAACCAATGCAAGACGACGGTCTGCTGCCAAATCGCCCGCAGCTGTTTCGAACCCGGGTATGGGAGATTACTAACTGTGCCCGTAACATCTTTGCCATGGAGCAGGCGTCCTTGACCTTTTCTTTAAGTTGCATATCCCTTACAGGACCTTAGGGACATTAATTACCAGTACCTTAGAAGTCGGATTGGGGTCGCCTGATGGCGAGGGACAATGGTAAATGGAAAAGTTAGCCCACACACACAAAAACAGTACAGTGCTCCCACTAGCAGTAGCAACTATTATTATAGTCTGTTCACATTTCCGTGCCTTCTTTCACGTTCAATTTTCTTGAAAACTGTCTGTTGCATTGTTATGAAAATTTTCCTGCCGCCTTATATTTACCCCCACCCAAGGAATATGACTTTAATAGGTCCAAATGTAACTTAAACCACGGAAAGCTCCGACATTGCTTTGATATTTTGGCGAAAATGTAGTGAATTCACGCTAACAAACTTGTTTTACAGTAACGCACGTCACATCGACTGGCGACACAAGGCGTATCCAGATTCGTATGGGAGTGGGTGCAATGTGTATTAATGTGTGCAATCTGCCAGATCTCAAACTGTGTCGATTCCAGTAGGTTGATGACTGCTCTCGGTTGCATAAAATACAATCCATCCTTTCCCCAATTGTCATCTTCCTCTTTCAGCACATGGTCCTCACATTTGTTCCAGTAACTTTTATCAATATTTAGCTGGGGTTTGTAAGCTTTAAATTCAAGCACAGTCAATACCCGTGCTACTACTTCTAGTGCACTGGACTGATTGTTGTGTGTGGATCAGCTTTACCTATTGCCCGTGTCCCTTTCCATCAGGCCGACTCCACTCCGACTTCAGAGGTAGGTCCCTTTCCATCAGGCCGACTCCACTCCGACTTCAGAGCTAGTTTTTGTTAGTATTTTGACTGTAATTATTATCCATTACTACTGGGTGTGAGACAGTCCAGTGTCTACCACGCTGGGCTTTGATGTGACCTAGTCAACCCACTCTAAAATGAGTGCCTGGACATGTTCTGGGGAAGTAAAAGGCGGCGGCCGAGATACTGACCATATCACTCATAGAGTGCCCATTTGTTTATGTAAATATGGGGCCAGCACCATATATCCAATTCACCCCAAGACGTGGAAACAGGCTCTTTATTTGTGTTTTTATTATTGTTATTGTTATTTTTATTATTATTATTATTATTATTATTCAAAACAATGTACGAGGGAGACTCAATAAGTAAGTCACACAGTTATGTGGGATGGCAGGTAACTGTAATTGGTGTTTTCTATAGGTGTCATTAGGTGACCGCAACATCGAACTTTATATTCCCGTTCGTCAGGTGACGCTAGGTGTCTCATGCGTATGCGCAGCGCATAATGTGCATCGCATAAACAAAATGGCGACTGTACTTACGGAGTGAACAACCAAAGAGCAACGTGCTGTTGTGAGTTTTTTGTGGGCAAAAGGACTGCCTGTAAAGGACATTCATAACGAAATGCTTCCTGTTTATGCTGAAAAATGTTTGCCCGTAAAGCGGTGCATAGCTAGGTAGAAATATTTTCTCACGGACGCTCTAAAATTGTTGATGAAATCCGATCTGGTCGTCCTGTTGAGATTGCAACAGAAGCATCCGTGCAGCGGGTGGAGGAGATGATTAGAGGTGACAGGCGAGTAACGATAGACTCTGTAGCATCTGCAATAGTGTGCTCACATGGTTCAGCATACAGCATAATGCATGATCGATTGAAATTTAAGAAAGTGTGCTCAAGGTGGGTATCCAGACAATTGAAGGAGGAACACAAAATGAAATGATTTGGCCTGCCCTTGCATCATCTCTGTCCATACGAAGATGAAGGAGAAGACATGCTGAACAGGATTGTTACTTGGTCACGAATCATGGGTGCATCACTACCAGCCCGAATCAAAGCGTGCTTCAATGCAATGGAAACATCCTTCTTCGTCTTGTGTCCACAAATTCAAGGTTACGCCATCAGCAGGGAAGGTTATGCTGACAGTGTTCTGGGATTGTCAAGAAGTTCTTTTAATCAATTTCAAGAAGAAAGGTGACAATGTGAATTCTGAATCGTACTGTGAAGTTCTATCAATGCTTCATGATGCAATTCGAAGAAAACGTCCAGGACTGCTGACAAGAGGAGTGTTGCTTCTTCGTGACAATGCCAGACCACACACGGCGCGATTAACTCAGGAGAAAATTAACCAACTAAGGTGGGAAGTTCTGGAACATCCACCTTACAGCCCCGACTTAGATCCTACCGATTTCCACCTTTTTGGTCCACTGAAAATCACCTTGGCGGTTGACATTTCGCGAATGACGCCGAAGTTGAATGTGAAGTGAAAACGTGGTTTAGAAAACAGAGCACGCAGTTCTATGCAGCCAGTTTATGGGGACTGATAAAACGATGGGATAAGTGCATTAAGGCTGGTGGAAATTATGTTGAAAAACAAAGGGACAATGTATGTATAAAAATAAATTGGTTTCAAGTTGTTATCATATTTAGTTATTTTTCAACAGCCATTTGTGACTGACTTATTGACTTCCCCTCATATTCCCTTAATGAATTTAAACACAGACGCCGCAAACAACATGTTGCACGATTTATTGCCTGGCATCACAATACATGTAACTAAATGTTTTAATTGTTTCAGCTTAAGTATTTTTATTTATTTACTACATATGATATAACACTCTGCAGAATGTACCTGACGAAATGCAGAGATATAATATTATTATTATTATTATTATTATTATTATTATTATTATTATTATTGCAGACCACAGACTATATTCATGATAAATGCCTCAATGTCCACAGTTCGCCGCCGGTATGCAATGCCACTTTGTGTTATCCTCACGTTTGGCATTGGCTTGATGTCAGCTTTGAATATAGATATTCTTACTAACCAGGTACCTAATTGTGTATTCATCATTATGTCCACATGGTGATCTTCTTCATGTTCTTCTTCATGTTCTTCTTCATGTTCTTTTTCTTCTTCTTCTTCTTCTTCTTCTTCTTCTTCTTCTTCTTCTTCTTCTTCTTCTTCTTCTTCTTCTTCTTCTCCTTCTCCTCCTTCTCCTTCTCCTCCTCCCCCTCCTCCTCCTTCTTCTTCTTCTTCGTCTTTATCATCATCATTATCATCATCATCTTCTTGTTTTCCTTTCACTTCTTCTCCACCTACTTTCCTTCTTTTTCTCCTTCTCCTTCTTCAGCTCCATCCACTCGTTCTGGTGTACATTTGAAACCAAAATGCTAACAAAAATAACGAGCATTAGGCCTACGATGTGTGGGGTCTTCTCGTTTCCATAAACTTCTTATTTAATCTTGGTCGTTCGACTGGATTGTTGGTTGGTCCGTCGATGGGTCAGCCGACTGGTTGGTTGGTCGGTGGATTGGTCGATCTGTCGATCTACTGTTGATTGATTCATTGATTTTATGATGTGTGTTTTTTTTCTGGGTGGTCGGTCAGTTAGCCAGGCGATTTTTTTTTTGGGGTAGATGAGGCGGTCGGTGGGTTGGTTGGTTGGTTGAAAGATTTCTGAAAGTGTGAGTTCAAATTCTTAAGTCCACTTCACTGACTTTCAGATCCCATAAGTCACAAAAAGGACTTGCATCTGTCGGATTGAGATTGGTGTAGAGCAGGGGTCACCAAACTTTTTTCACGGCGGGCCGGATAACTGACAAAATGACGAGCGCGGGCCGGATACTCATTCTGTACAATACTTACGCCGAACTCCGTGGCGAAGGTCTTTCCGACGCGGTACGTAATCCCGTATACCCGCGTTAGAAACACAGCTGCGCGCGATTTGGCAGCATACCGCGTTGCGCTGGTTTTTTACGTTATGGTATGGGTGCCGGTCGTTCAGAAAGCAATGGCAAGCTACTGAACATAAACTTGCCAAGACATCAACAACAGTAAAAAATGCTGGTGTTGACTGCAAACGTCCTGTAAAGGATATGCAACTAACTTTAACAATACTTGCAAGCCAGAACAAAAGCTCTGGTAAAAATTACGAAAAACTAAGTTAATCATGGGTGAGTGGCGTCCAATGCACAAAAAACAAAGACAACCAACATATTTATTTAATTTAAAAAGTTATCAATGAAGGTGACGTTAGCAAAAAAGATAGTTACATCAGACCTTGTGTGCACATATCCGAATCTCACAAACTAAGCAGTAAAAACCGGTTTGTGATATTTGTGAAACTAATATTTGGCTTTCAAGATATCATCAATGTTTGGTTTGGGATAGCTGCATCCAATCAATAGAATTGTTTTCAAATGTTCATCAGTCAATCTTGTTCGATGTATTGACTTCACATACTTCATTTTTGAAAATGTTTGCTCACAGACATAAGTTGTTCCAAACACTGGTGCCATACCAGAGGCAAATTTCTACAGTTTCGGAAACTCAACATCAGATAAGCAGCGGTAAAATTCAACAAGTGTTCCTTCTCTGTGCTTCTCTTTCAACAAGTCATTTGCTTGCAAATCAATGAGCTTCAACTGTAGTTCAACTGGCACATCATCAAGGTTACAATCGAGCGGATTCTAGAACAGAAGAATATCACTCTCAGTTCTGTCAAGATCTGAAAATCTCTCCACAAAAATGCTTTTTCTTGTCACGAATAATTTTATTTTCGGAAAATCGAGGTTGACATCTTCGGCGATTGTAGCGCAAAACTCTTTGAAACTGTAAAAATGAGAACAGTTTTCTCCTTCCAGTTGTTCTTCAAACAATGACAGCTTTCTCCGAAATCCTTTGATGATTCTGAAGAGATCACAGACGAGGTTTGTCTTTCCCTGAAGTTTCAAATTCAGTTTATTCGTGTGGGATGTGATGTCGACCAAACATGACAACTTTGTGACAGCCAGGTAGGGTCTGACAGCTGGGGATCACCTCTATCTTTTTCAATGAGGAAAACATCTATTTCGTTTCGGAGCTTGTAAAAACGAAACAGGACTTTACCGCAGCTGAGCCACCTCACAGATGTGATAAGGCAATTCACATAATTCAGAATCAATTTCTTCAAGAACATTCTGGAACTGACGGTTGTTGAGTGCATGTCACCGAATGAAGATCACAGCAGAAACGACTGGTTTCAGTATACAAGAAATAGCTAAGTCCTTCCCACATATTGCTTGTTGATGTATGATGCAGTGTATGAACAGAGCGCCCAGAAGTTGCAAATCTTCTAAAGTGACCTATCGTCCTTGATCTGGAGACGTAAATTACTATTACCTCTGAAGTCGGAGTTGGTTCGCCTGATGGCGAGTGACACTGTTAGCAGAGAAAGCTATTCCACGCGCGAGCATCATCCCAGTGCACTATAAGCCGTAGTACGTGTATGGACTACGCTTGAGTTCAAAGCGAGCGGACGGGGGGAAAAAAAACATTGTAAAACTTGCTCAGTTGAGATTGCGGCGTTTTCTTTAATTTAATCCCATAGGATGTTCTGTAAAATTAGTTCTCGTATATAGTCCATGACGAAGCGTACTTATAATTTTTAATAATATGTTCTGGCGTCCATTTATTGCTCAGTTTATTGTTTGAAATGTGTTTAGCTTATCTGTTTAATTTTAACATTGCGTTCTAGCTTCGTGTTATTGTTTTTTTTTTTTTTTTATTGTTATTATTATTATCATTATTATTGCATTTGTTTAAAATTGTGTACTAGCTACGTTTTATTCTTTAGTCAAATTATGTATCTGTTAACATTGTGCTGTAGATATGTGTTATTGTTTCTTATTTATTTATTTATTTATTTATTTAAAATTATGTTCTAACTGTGTTTAAGCATTGTGTTCTAATTTCGCTTTATCCCTTAGTTTATTTATTCATTGTGTGTAACGTGTTCTAGCTTCCTTTCATTTTGACCTTGTGTTCAGGCTTTATTTTACTTAACTTGATACTGTGGTTTCCCTGTATTGTTTTGCTTATGTGTGTATTTTGCTTAAAGTTGTTTTCTATCTTTTTTTTTTTTTTTGTAAACTGATTAAGTGGCATGGGATGATTAATCGTCTTAAGCGACTTGTCGTATCTGCCATGGATTTATATACAGCAGTTTTGCCTACTACTATCATACTATAACAACTTTTTAGTCATAACTTTGACTCACCCCTACTTTCCATTTTCCGCCATGCATTTTTTGTTTGGTCCAACCCTACAGTTTGTTTAATACTGAATCTGTTACGTTTGTTTATGTATTATGTTTAACGTTGTATTCTAGCTTTGATCTATTGTTTACTCTT
This sequence comes from Cepaea hortensis, assembly GCA_963921405.1. NCBI lineage: Eukaryota > Metazoa > Mollusca > Gastropoda > Stylommatophora > Helicidae > Cepaea > Cepaea hortensis. The sequence goes on along the minus strand of OY992887.1, from coordinate 21,425,183 downwards.
CCCATTTTCAAGGATTTTGTCTGGGGGTTTGGACTTGTTGTCAACGGCTTGATGTTCATTTCCATGGTGGTCTATGTCGGCACGTCCAAATTTAGAGCTGTCTTGATAAACGATTTTGGCTTGGATGACTGGAAGCTTGCAAAAACCTGGGAGTGGGTAATTAAGTAAGTTATGACGTTTGAAAAATATGTCTTGCATTACCATGTTTCTTACGAAGAACCAAGGCCTAACATTTCATACGCCAGTGGTTCTCAGCCCTTTTTTGGCCCGTGCCCCCCTTCACCATATTTTTAGAACGCCACCCCCCCCCCTCCCTTTCGTATTTCCTACCTAAAAATTTGGCCCGTGCCCCCCTTCACCATATTTTCAGAACGCCACCCCCCCCCCCCCTCTTTCGTATTTCCTACCTAAAAATTTGGCCCGTGCCCCCCTTCAGCATATTTTCGGAACGTTATTCCCCCCTTTCGTATTTCCTACCTAAAAATCCCGCCCCCGCCCCTACACATTACATGTAATAATGGAAGCTAAATTTAATAGCACATACTAAAACAAGTCTAGACGTCCACACAAAACATGATTTGTGGGTCTATTTACTTTATAAATTGAATTTTAGAAGGGTGAGGCGTACGGAACTGCACAGTATGAAGGGAAAAACAATATCTAGTAATCGGTTCATGTATTAACGCAATCTTGAAATAATCTTAATTTCCCCCCCCCCCCCCCCCATGGAAACCCTAAAATTCCCACCTAGAGGAGGGGGAATTCCCCGCTGGTTAAGAACCACTGTCATACGCCTTCTACAGTACAATACGGATATATTTTGCGATCCCTAAGGTGGTCTGTGGTGTGATGGTGCCCTCACATTTTAACACTCTAAATGCACGGAGGAATAGATGGCCAATCTTGCCCTCACTTTCGCAGACGACGAGAAGTTTGAGTACGTTGCACCGGGTTTTACCCCGTTGGTCTCTCTACGCATAGTGGGAAACCGCCTGCCAAAAGCATCGCACAAAGCACGAACTCCTTAGCTCTAGCGATGACGGTCTCCAGTACATGGCACATGTGAGCTGAATGAAACATTCCAGAAACACAACCACGGCTTTCAGAACGGCTTAACCATTGCGCCACGGAGGATGATCTTCCTCAGCAGCAGCAGCAGCAGCGGTGGTCGTGTTGATGTCGGTGTTGGAGGCGGAATTAGTATGCTACATCAACTTGTTCGTCGTAACCAAAACGTCCTGTGCAGTTATGAAATAACAGTTATAACTATTACATATCGGGTTTCAGGTTTGTTGCTCCCTTGGAGGCCGTGGCCCTGATCGTGTGGTGGGCTATCGATCTGATCAATGCAGAATCAGCAGACGGCGAGAAGTGGTATGACATTGGCAGAGAGACATTCATGATCACCATTATACAGGTAAGTTTATTTACTTCACCACTGCGTCTCGTCTTTGACTTAGGGAAGTAAATTGCAAGTACTTCAGAAGTCGGAGTGGGTTCGCCTGATAGCGAGGGAAACTGGTAATAAGGACAGCTAATTCACAAGATTCATCATCAACAGCTTCCAGTTTTGCCGCCAAGCGACGTGCGTGGGGAGGAATAATTAGCGCTCCAGCGCACGATAGGTGGCACAGGATATTATCACTCCGTGTGATTCTACAATATCATTGATATCGACAATCCATTTTCTTCTCGGGCGCCCTCGTAGCAGATTTTCTTTGATGTAGGGCCAGTGCTGGTAACGAGATGGCCAAACTATTTGATTTTCTGTCTTTCAATATATGTGGCACAAAGTATTGGTCCCACTTTCTGTCTGATAACATCATTTCTTATGCAGTCTCGGATAGCTCAGCTGGCAGCTCACCCCAAGTATCTCATCTGACAGGTATTATAATAAATAGCATATTAACACCAACCATATACTACCAATATCAAACTTGGACATTATCCATATCACACTTTCGTAAAATCAACACCTGTGAGGAATCAGTAATGTGGACAAACTGCGAACGGGACCTATTCATCCTTGTCGGAAGGGACTAGACGCCCGATTCACAACCTTAGAATTAGAGTGGGAGGAAGGGATGGGGCGGAAGAGGTTATGCGGTTCTTATGTAATACGTCAAATCAGGTCTACGCGAGCCAGAAGCGGATACTGTAATTTGTAAGCCACTGTGGCCGACCTGGATAAGAAATGATTAACATGAAACATTAGTAACACGGAATGTTTTGTTATTTTCAAGAAAGCCCACATTTCAATATGCACTCACCGCGGCAGAAAGGACAAGAGTTCTTAAACCTCCGGCAAGCTGGTGGCAAATTAGACGGTTGAATCCCTACATCGGCTTATAAAGTGGACTTTCATGGCGACTTCTCGTTTCAGAAAGCAATGGCAAACTACCAAACGTAAAATTGCCTAGAATATCAACCTGAGGTTCATCGCAACGTCCTGCAAAGGCTATGGAGCATTTTTTCATGTAGCCCACAGTAGATACTCAATAAAAAGATGGCATCTGCAACGAGAAAAAAGTTTTGAGGTGCTACTTAGAACCTGTGCTTGTGTATGGATGTGAAGCGTGGACAGTGAGCGGACAGGCTGAAAAACATCTGATGGCTGTGGAAATGTGGTTTCTAAGGAAAATGCAAAGAATACCATGGACAGCCAGAAAAACCAAAGACCAAGTCCTACAAGAAACAGGTGAAACCGTAAACTGATTAGAGAAATTAGACGTAGACAGTCAGTTTTTGTAAACACGTCATGAGCAGAAACAAATTGGAGAACTTGGTGACAACTGGCAAGATTGAGGGGAAAAGAATAAGGGGAAGGCAGAGAAGTAAATACCTGGATGGCTTGGTCACGTGGCATGGTCGAGACAATAACACAGAGCTGATCCGCGACTCTGGCGATCGAATGAGATGGCGAAACATGACCGCCCACGCTTATTTGTATGGCACATGATGATGATGATGATGATGATGATGATGATGATGATGATGATGATGATGATGATGATGGCAGTTACTACCTTTGGGGTCTGAACTGTTAGGCCTTCACAAATGCTAGGCCAACGGAGAATCGAGAGCAGAATAATAAGAAGTGTATTCTCTTATCTCTGTCTCTTTTCTTTACTTGTGTGTGTGCCAATTAATACGTTTATTTCTAATTCTAATTGGGTTTCTATTTTCCCAGTGGCTCGCCCTTCTGGTCATCCTGGTTGTTGTCAACATGGTGGTCATCTACTGTGTCACAGGGAGACACGCAGGAGAATCTACAACGCTTCTAGAAAAGTACGATACGCTGTCCGCATCGGACACAGTTGAACGACGAAATCTGCGGAAAGGCCAGAGAATAGAAATTAAAATGTGATAGAAGCTGCCGGAAATTGCTTTCACTGAGGTGTTGTTATGTAATTATTGTGGTCATAAATTATTCATGATTGAATTGTTATAAAATATGAAGTCAACATCTTTGCACTAGGACCACTCCCACGCGTGCTCCGTAGTGTTCTTCAGTAACCAACGAAGTTTCCTCTTCCAACTGCATTTTCCTCTAGACGTTGAGTGTAGAGCAGACCCTCTACTCACTCCTTGCTTATGCCTTTCCAAATGCGGGTCCCTGTTTTGTTGCACTTTTCACTCAATCCCAGAGACCCGTCACCGCCTCATTCTTGTCATAATCTAGAATCTCTGTGGGCGTCCGCCGAACAATTCCCTCTCTCAAACGGGCGTCCCCCTCCCCCTCCCTCCAGCGGGTGTCCCACACCGGGAGGCTAAGCCAATCACTGAGCTTCTGGCGTTATTGACCTTAAGTCCAGTGACCGCCTGAACCACCACACATCCGGTTAATTCAACCCACTGATAGTTGCTCAAAGACGTTTTCAGTCGTACAAGGATACAGATAAGTAACTTTAATATTTTCATGTAGTGTTTTTCGTGTAGTGTGTCTGTTTGTGTTTGTTTATTCTGTGCTGACGAAGGCTTTGACCGCAACGTTCATTTTGTTACTTGCAATAGTGTTCTGGTAAAGCTCAGAATCTACTTGGTTTTTTTTTTTTTTTTTTTGTGATTCATTTATTGTCATAATCTAGCTCGCACTCAAAGAAGTGGAAGCAACCAGACTGTCAGCCAGTTCATTTATTAGCACAACAGCATGTCCTGGGCAAAAAAAAATGCATATGGTCTTGACCTTCGTCTTTTCGAAATATTTTTTTATTGCACTCACTCGCTTTGAACTCAAGCGTAGTCCATACACACTGCTTTCTAGTAGCACTGGACTTAATTGTGCGTGTGTGTTAGATTTCCCTATTACCAGTGTCCCTCGCAATCAGGTGAACCCATTGACGAGAAGTCAACATGTTAGTTCAACTGTCTGGTGTAAGGGTTGAACCCCTTACCCCAGCACAACGGATGTTTAAGAATACGTGTTACTATTCATTCGGCCATGCTGATCTCCTTTTCAGGAGGTGCAAGCCACGCCTTGCGGAACACACCAGTTTCTATGTTGCGGAACACACCAGTTTCTATGTTGCGGAACACACCAGTTTCTATGTTGCGGAACACACCAGTTTCTATGTTGCGGAACACACCAGTTTCTATGTTGCGGAACACACCAGTTTCTATGTTGCGGAACACACCAGTTTCTATGTTGCGGAACACACCAGTTTCTATGTTGCGGAACACACCAGTTTCTATGTTACGTAGCCTGCTCTGAGAGCCTGTCACAAACACACGTTCTGCTCAACTCTCCAGCCATCGTAACGGCGCCATTACATCCTTCACCACCATTCTCAGTGGAGTCATGATATACACCTCTCCGTTTTCACCCAGCGTCCCGTAACTTTTACACCGAACCCTCACCCACTCTGTTCCCACTCACCACAAACCAAATTTAATCTGTAAATATTATTGTTAACGTGCATCGTATCCACAGGACATTTTGGATGACAAAAATTAGGATTATGTGGGAGTACACTAGATAAGAGAGGCAGAAGAAAACAGAGAAAAGTGCACGTAAAGAGCTTGAACAGCTGGACAACAAATCATTTTACAAGCGCAGTTCCGCATGGGTAAGAACGTGTGTTCTTAAACAACCGGTGTGCTGATGCAGAGGTAAGGGGTTCAACCCCTACACCGGACAGTTGAATTAAAATGTTGACCTATCGTCCTTGACTTGGGGACATAAATTACAAGTACCTCTGAAGTTGGAGTGGGATCACCTGATGGCGATGGACACTTAAAAGAGAAAGCTAATCCACACGCAAAATTCAGTCCATTACTACTATAAATAGTGTGTATGGACTACACTTGAGTTCAAAGCGAGTGAGTGCAAAAAAAACCAAAAAATTTTACAAGCAACTTCAGTTTCAAAGTAGCAGGGGACATAGAGGATTGAACTCCATTCTTATGTACATGCAGGGCATCTGTAGGCGGTACAGGGCATCTGTAGGTATTCCAGGGAACTGGTTGTGAATCCATAGACTGATGCTTTAACAATCGCGTTTTCTGTGTTGCGTCTGTGGCCAAGGGGTTACGAACACAATTCACAGTCCCGCATACAGCGCTTGAAACACTGCTAAAGGTGATTTGGCAGCAGATCGCCTTGCATTCGTTTTGATACAATGGTATGAGTGCCAGTCATTCAGAAAGCAATGGCAAACTACTGAATGTAAACTTGCCAAGAAATCACAAGCAGCCAAAACATGCTGAGGTTGACTGTGACGTCCTGTTGTAACTTCGGAGTCTGGAACAGAGGTAATATCTGTTGCAGTGAGCATGGTGTACATTTCCTCTCAACCCAGTGAGGTTGGTGTACAGACTTCCTCTCATCTCAACCCAGTGAGGTTGATGTACAGACTACCTCTCAACCCAGTAATGAACTTCATCCAATTTCCCAGGGAAACGTGTGACAGAGCTCTCCTACCCCTTTCCGAGGTGTGAAAGCAGCGAGGTGTGACAGTGCACTACTGGGACGATACATCTGCAGAACAGCATGACAATCCTTGCAGCTTTGGCCAGACTGTGGATCCAGTCTCGGGATAGGCGGCGGTACAAAGAGATGACCCAAAATCTTGACCAAGTGTGCCTGCTTCTGGCCTTGCTATCTTAGCCGCTCCTCATAACCATCCAGTGAGCCAAAGAGGGAGTATCTGTCAGAGACAGCTGCAGTAACCTCTCATAGGATCATTGAGTTACTGCCGGTGACATCTGTGGTTTATTTCTGGCCACTGAGGGACACATTGTTTCTTGGTGTTCACTCGCTTTTAACTCAAGCATAGTCCATACACACTACTTCCAGTAGTGCTGGATTGAAATTTGCATGTGGATTAGCTTTCCCTATTAACATTGTCCCTCGCCTTCAGGCGAACCCACTCTGACTTCAGAGGTACTTGTAATTTACGTCCCCAAGTCAAGGACGAGAGGTCAACATTATAGTCCAAATGTCAGGTGTAGAGGTTGAACCCCTTACTTCGGCATCAGCACACTAGATGTTTCAGAACACACGTTCTTGTCCGTTCAGCCATGCTGACCCCTGGACTGCAAATGCAAGGCACTCATTAAGATAAAGAGCTATACGTACAGCACAAATTAAACACAAGTTTAGGGGAAAATGACAATATTTCTTAACCATTTGGTTTATTTTTATAATTCTACTTTAATTTTGCTATAATATAAACAAACCCATATACACACAACACACACTACAGTGCTCAGTTCCACATTTTGCATGCTACTGTCACGCAGGCATCTTCTCTAAGCAATCTAAATTACTTTGTAACTTCCAAGTTGAAAGTTTGCTGTAAGATATGCTGATAACAACTTTAATTTAAATTTTGTTTCATATATTTCATAAATATCACAGGAAGCAGGTCTGTTGGTTTTCGGTTAACAAAATTGGAACCAGAAGTGTCCGATTTTTCAGTAATGTTATCCATTTGAGCAAATTTCATACCAAATAGAATACTTCTTCTTCGGCAATAAGTTTTCAATGCACAGGAGTGTAAATAAATTCTGAATGCAGACATCAGCAGGAGATAGTCAAGCATGTCCTACAATTTCTATTCCACTTTCATCTACTGGGAAAAGGTGTGAGCTCGCAAGTCACCAAGGAGGAGACACTTTTGCAGTATGTGTTTTTTAGAGTGTGAAAGCCATTTTTGCGAGTGCACTGGTAAATTTAGATGGCCTTCATTTTGTAGATATGGCTTCTTGTCTACAATCTCACATGCAGGAAACATGATGGTTTGCAGTGATTTGTCTGGTGTTAGAATGGGATCTGTCATGGCTGCTGCTTTTGCAGCTCCAAGCATTTTTGTGGTTTCTTTTGACAGATTTTAGTTAAATTTAGTTGCATGTGCTTTAGAGGACACTGCAGTCAACTCCAGCATTTATTGGCTGTTTATAATTTGCAAGGCAATGATTCAGTAGCTTGACATTGCTAGAAGACAAAACAGTAACAGAATTCTGTTGTGATGTTACAGAATTATAAAGACTTCAGTGAAGCATCTAATGCTGGTTTTGGTAGTCTCTTCATCATGTGCCTTGTCAATTGACATAGACGTTCATGCCTCTATCAACAGATCTCAGAATTGGTGTTCTGGATCAATTCTATTAATAACATTCCTCCATCACACCTCACCCAGCATCACCTCTCTCTGTCTGTTACTGTCTCTTCTACCAATGATCCTTCGTCATCACGATGTTTTCATATATAGCCCAGATAGATAAATATCAACAGGTGTGCAGTCTTGTATTGCCAGGACAGTTCCAGTAAGGTGTGCTTGTGCAGAAACCAATGTTCAACAGCCAGTCACTGTCATATAATTTGTGTCCTATCTGTTCTCCTGAGCTTCTTTTATCATAATCAACAATCCAACACACTAAACACCCATAGACACCATAGGATGTCCAGGATAGTATGTACAGTTCTGCCTCTTTATGCCCCGGCAAAAGATTCTGCTAAGTGAATCACCTTTTAAGAGATATAAACTGTTGACCACCCACACCTTTTTTTTTTTTTTTACAAAGATTCAGAAAAGCATGATTCAGACCCATGGAATACACATACCCAACATTGATTTTTACAGAATTCAATCAAGAACATTTATTACCAATTTTACTACGCTGATAACTCATGTAGAAGGTGTGTGTTTTGCTGGTAAAATATCATGTTTATTATTTGAATGTCATCTAACTGTTAAAGGTGCTATATAAACTATTTTAACATCCATCCCAATTCTTCACAATTAAACTTAACAATGCAGCCAGAGCACGTAACGAAATCAAAGGTCAGTTCTTTTCATCAATTCTATGCAGAGTCCCACTGCTTCTTTTCCTCAAACTCCTTCTCCACTTCTTCCATGTACGGCAGTAAGTAGTGTGTGTCCTGTGGATGGGCAGACATTGCAGAAAATTCAACTATAAAACATGTCAGCTCAGATAATCCTACATACAGTAATATGCATGATGATAATGAATCGCAAATATTAAGATTAATGGTTACTTAAGAATCAACGTCACACACCCAAAGTAACAAATACAAATGTATGGGTAGATGATGATGATCAATTATAAGATATAAAATCTATATAATGAATTATTCCAGTTTTAATAGGAATTGCATTTGGCAGTAATTTTTCCACACATGCAAATATGTTCTCCATATAACATTATTGGTCTTTTCTTGTAGTGTCTAGTGTTCCACTTTCATAAGCCTCTTCTAGGCATTCATTGTTAGTTATTCCGGCAGTCCAAGGTTTTCACAATAATCATCTCAGAAATATGGTTTCAGAGATGAATGCTGTGAAAACTGAGCCATTTCCAAGGAATTGTTGTTAGTTACTCTGGCCATCAAAGGTAAACATAACATCCATCTAAGAAATGTAGTTTCTGTGTTTCTCCATACATTCTCTAAAATGTAATAGTAACACTGGGTCGTGAGTGCAGAGAATGGGCTGCACACAGAGTCTGAAGTGCAACAGCTGATTCAGAGTAACACACATCAAGGTGACAGAGTCATCTACACTGATGGGTCAGTGGTGAGAAACAGATGGAGTGGCTGGGGTTTCATTGCGATGGCTAATGGACGATTCTTTAAAAAGGAGTCTGGAATAAGAGGCTACGATCTCCAGCATGAGAATGGAGGTGGAAGCAGTAACAACGGCATTCTGTTGGTTAGAGGAGATCACTGCAGCACGCATTGTATTTATAACGGACTCTAGGAGTATGCTTAGTAAGGTGCAGAAAGCAATGTTTCGAATGGAATGGCTCACCTCGCTTCAGAGGTCACAGATTGTGAGAGTTGTATGGATGTTTTGCCCTGGCCATGAGGGAGAATGAACAGACTGATAGGCTGGCAGGGAATGCACCTCTTGGTGGCAGATTACCTATGGACAAGGGAGAGGTGGTATATGCCCGTGGGACCAGGTGGAGAAGGCTGAGGAACAGACTGAGGACCCCTATGTGGAATGAATGAGATTGCAGGGGTTCTGGAAGAATCTCAAAACTGAGAGGGAAGACCAGGAGAACTTTCAATCAGATAGCAGTGGGAACGATTAGCAGTGTGACTCTTCCTGTCTGCTAATTTAGGGGATGGAGCACTATGAGAATGTCCTGACCTGTTCTTAGCTCAACTCTTTAAAATGAGTCAGAGTGACATAGCAGTTAATGTGCTGGCTTCAATCCCCAGAAGAGGCAAAATTTTGTTTTATAACCAGCTCAGCTCTGGGGTTTACCCAACCTCACAAAATGGGCACCAAACAATTTTCTGGGGATGGTTTGAGAAAGAAAGCCACTGAGGAAGGGAACTAGCCACCTCACCTCATATGCCATGACCTAGAATGTGTGAAAGTTTAACACTTCACACTAAATTGGCTGTATCTGCAATGAAACTATCTTTTTTGTTTCTCTAATGTATTTCTACAGACCTACAAAAACATTTCTTTGAATATATAAAACCTAATTTTTCCAAAACCTCAGTCTTTCAATACCTGAGGATTTCACAGCTATTATGCCCATTTCTCAAAACACTAACTTTTTTTCTCCAAAACGTTAAATATTTCTTCTCCTAAATAAAATATGACTAAAGTATTCTCATAATTATACAGCTTAACTCTTAAGGCCTCAAAAAGTTTCAAAGCAGATGTCAAAGGCTTTGTGTGTGTGAAGAGAGAGAGAGAGAGAGAGAGAGAGAGAGAGAGAGAGAGAGAGAGAGAGAGAGAGAGAGAGAGAGAGAGAGAGAGAGAGAGAGAGAGAGAGAGAGAGAGAGAGAGAGAGAGAGAGAAGAGAGAGAGAGAGAGAGAGAGAGAGAGAGAGAGAGAGAGAGAGAGAGAGAGAGATAGAGAGAGAGAGAGAGAGGAAGGGCAGGGTGGGAATGAGTGAGTGAATATGTATACCTCTCTCTCCATTTGTTTTTTTTGTTTTTTTGGGGGGTGGTGGAATAACTAGTCTCAATAAATCATCAGTACATCACTTTCAAAGAGGCTTAATTACAGTGAAAATCAATCCTAAGGAAGTCAGGACTTCTTCGTGTGCTCTGGCCTAATCTACAAAGTAAGAACACATTATAAGATAATTGAAACTCCGAGAAGGTTAACCCGGTCAACAAATGCCCGCAGAAGTCGGATGTGTCTGCCTAACGGTGCAAGAACGCAGCTCTGCTGTAAACAAGCACAACGCAATCACGTCCGGAAAAAAAACTACGGATGAAAGCAGAAGAAGATGAAGATGATTGAAAAGCACAGGGAGGAGCCAATCCCACATCATATATTGCCATGGGGTGCAAGAGTTCATATTGTATCACACCTTCTAAATACTCACCTGTTCAAACACCGTCCACTGGTCACGGGGAAGAACTGTCTTCAACATGCACAACTGATTTGCCCGCATGATGCGATAGTTGCGGGCATAGAGTTCCTGCTTCGGAATTCTTCGCAGTGCCTCCTTGAGAATTGGTTCACTGACTGGAGTTTCCATAATGATGTCGTCTCTTCTGAGACCTGTTTTTAACACAGTAAAATAAAATGCATGAACTGTGTCCACCTATCCAGTGATTGTAACAATGTGAGTGTGTGTTGAGAGGAGGGAGAGGGAGGGAGGGAGAGAGAGAGAGGGGGGGGGGAGAGAGTAGGGGCGGCCAAACACTGAGGATACACACCTTTCAATCAGATGACCCAGAGTTTAAATCGCTAGTGAGGCAAAGAATTATTATGAGTTGGATGTGAAATAAAGATGTAGTCTGTATACAGTGTGGTCACTGCTCCAGGACAAACAGGTGTTACGGACGCAGTTCATAATCCCACTTCGCGCATTCGAAACACAGCTGCAGATGGTTTGGCAGCAGACCGCCTTCTGTTCGTTTGTTGTGAAATGGTATGGGTGCCGGTCGTTCAGAAACAATGGCAAACTACTGAACGTAAACTTGGCCGGGAATCACGAACAGCCAAAAATACATGCTGGTGTTGACTGCTACGTTCTGTAAAGGATATGCAACCAACTTTAACATATCTGCAATGTTGTCAAGCAGTGTATAAAACTTAGCTCTTTATTCAACGACAGCATCTGTGGCTTAGGAGTGAGTGAATGAGGATTCACAATTCCCTGACATGCTGGATCGAGGGTTCATAATCAGCTGCAGAATGATTGAAACAATTGCTAATAAACTACAAACATTAATTAATTAGAGCCCCGGGAAGGTTAACAAGGTCAACAAATGCCCGCAGAAGTCGGATGTGTCGGCCTAACAGCGCAAGAACGCAGCTCTGCTGCAAACAGGCACAACGCAATCACATCTAAAAAATGTCTCCGGATGAATGCAGAAGAAGATTAATTGGAGCTTGCGCAGAATAGTTGGATTAAAATGATATGACAGAATCACCAATGTAGAGAACTAAATTCTAGTGAACCAAAAGGTGGGGAAAAGATGCTGGTGCTAGATATGAGATACGCTGAGAAAACCTGAGGATAATATAATTAGACACTCTTCTCTGTAACCCACACAGCGAATGAAATAGTGGGAAGCGAAAAACACATCGAGAAGAGAATTACAGACTGAGATGAATAATATGGAGAGGGCAAGGAAGGAGCTGCAGGAGATAGGAAAGGATAGGATAGTTTGGCATGAGTTGGTTGAGGATGTATGCCTCATTGGAGGATAGATTTGGTGTGCAAAGGTCAAACGAAGCACCGGAGGATAGATTTGGTGTGCAAAGGTCAAACAATGCACCGGGGGATAGATTTGGTGTGCAAAGGTCAAAAGAAGGAAGCGGGGAATAGATTTGGTGTGCGAAGGTCAAACGAAGAAAGAGGGGATAAATTTGGTGTGCAAAGGTCAAATGAAGCACCAGAGGATAGATTTGGTGTGCAAAGGTATGCGGAGTTACAAACGGCGTCCGTAACTCCTTCACTACGGAGCTGGCATATCAATGTAAGGCTGGTGGTTTTCTTCCCATCACAGTACAGTAGTATCACCTACATAGGTGTCACGAATTGGCCGCCTTAACATCCCAGAATATTTTTCTCGGTCTCCAAATTTGAGAGGCCAAATTGAGAAAGAATGAATTAATCACACTACTCCAAAATTATCTAGTCGTGAGGTAAGATTATTCACAAAAAGCCTATAGCAGCCATGACGTAAGCTTGCAGATGGCAAGTAAAATGGCAACTAGATAGTTAGTATACACCTTGGGAAACTGCTGACCCAGACATGCTGAATCAACAATGAAGGGGCCATGGACTGTGTAATTAAAACTGACCAGGCATGACACCTGATAAGCACAGGTAGGAAATCGCCAGGTGTGAACAACATTGACAGAGGGAGAGATAATAGCCCCAGGGCTGTAAACTAAGCCCCGTCCACTCTGACTGGCAGACTCAGGAATGTGTGAAAACAGATCTGATAAGACAATTAACACTGGGCTGTAGACTGTACCAGACAGAGAGGAGCAAGGTGTGATGGCCAGGTTGCGGGGATAATTGCAATTACCGTCAGCGGGAGAATAGAAGAATTTATGACGGGAATGCCAAAGAGATAATAGTGTCTCAGACACTGTCTGCTAGACTAAGCTTAAATAAGGGTCCCTAGCCTGTTTTATGTTAGATTAAGTTTGACTTCAGAACAGGTGAGACAACCAGCTCGTTTTGTATGATTCTTAGGTTGCTAGATTTAACTAGGAGAATTAATTCTTAGTAACTAGTCGAGTTTAGATGGATGTAATGACTCTCAGTCTATATCTGACCTAGGTTACTTCCAGAATTATCATTGCTTCAGGTTACTTGAGTATTCTTTCTAAGTTATGTGTTCAATATCATATTGCTTTAAAGTGTTACTCTTCTGAGAAGTAGAACCTTATGTAAGACAGATCTTGTCTAAGTATACTTTTAGGTGTCTTGGTAGATGCTGGTCATTTCTTTGTAAACTAGACTAGTCTCTTTTTGGTGTGTGCATTTGTTGTACAGAATATAGTCGACTGACTATTTCTTTAATTCTTACAACAGCAGTAACTAACTAGTGCATTATGCTATGATGTTAAAGTATCATAATATGTCTAGTTTAATCAAAATGTTTATGTGTATTGGATGTTTGATATATTGATTTGTCATATGCAAACCTACCAATATGAAGTGTTATGCTATTGTCTGTGCATTGGCACATTGGCCAATGATTGTATTGGAAGCAGAGGTGTAATGGTACAGACATTACACACAAGTGTTAGGGGGTATATGGTGCTAAACCTTTTTCATCGTATGGTGGAGGGTAGTTCACGGAACCCTGGCACAGCTACTGGTCACGGCTTGTAAGCCCGGATGACCCGGCATTGTTATAATACACTTACCGACCCTGTGAGCTGCTAAACTAACATTGGACGGAGCGGCTGTACGACACAGAATTTCTGTATTAGCGACATGGACATGGGGCGGCAGAAATGTAATCATTACAGGCGTGTGAGACAATTGAAAAGCCCGTCCCAGACTAAAGACAGTAGGGAGAAGGAGGATGGTGAACACAGTAGAGCTGGAAGATAAACTTGGCCAGACTGGTCATTGTATATGTTTGTGTTATGATATGTTTTAATTAGGATTGCGCTGATGTAGAACTGATATAACACATTCTTGACTTTCTTTCAAGCTCTCACAAGGAGCACCTATGTTACAGATCTCAAGAACGAGTGAAGACTAGGTAGAGCTAGGACTGGCAGACGTTAGAATACCGGCAAGCTGTTCTTTTGTGTGTGTCTACTGGAGAGTGGGGATCTGGACCACAGTTCCAGATAGATGAAGTAACAAGTAAAGTTACGTAATGTTTCTCATCACAATATGTTATATGATTTTATCATCCTCATATTGACAATCATCCAATGTCTATGATTAGTAAATAAATGTTGTAGTCTTGTAACTCATAGTTCTGTCATTATATTTTTTCCAATTGTGCATACGTGTTGTTGTGTACATTGGTGGGGGTTCACTTACACACCAAGGAAAGGAGCAGTCAGGGAGAAAACCTGGACTGAGATAGTCGTCTATACTAATATATTTAGACTTAAAACATCTATCTTAAGCTAACCTTCTCTTTCCTATACCTTGGCGAATATTCAGCACAGTTCATTTCATTTTGTAACGAGCCACTAGGAACTGTACGTTGGATATTCAAGGGCTTAATCTGTAGTTCAGCCATATAGATTTTGTCCCTAGTCAGTTTCTGACTATCTGGGGTTGCTCGCCAGTGAATAATACATTCATCTAGCCGGTGGGGCACCCTGACTTCTGACAATAGGGGATGTTGCCCATCTCTCCTTCCCCTATCAGAGTGCATGAACCTACAAGGTGTGCAATACTTGAACTTCATATCTACAGAGAGGCAAATGTTGGCCAATCTGGGAACAGTATGTGGATCATCATCATCATCATCATGTGCCATACTGATAAGTGTAGGCGGTCATGTTTTGGCATCTCACACTATCACCAGAGTCATGAACCTGCTCTGTGTTCTTGTCTCGACCATACCACGTGGCCAAGCCATCCAGGTATTTACTTCTCTGCCTTCTCCTTGTTCTTTTCTCCTGAGTCTTGCCAGTTGTCACCAAGTTCTCCAGTTTATTTCCTCTTAATGTGATCATTGTACCGATTCACTTGTTTAAGAATATTCCTGTGTATGTGGATAGGGCGCAAAATGGAGCCAAGGTGAGGTTCTGGACTTGACCTTGCAATCTTCGTGATCTAACATAATAAGAGATGAAAGCCGATGATAAGTATAATTAAATCTCTACTAACAACAAATAAGGACCAATAAAGACAATACAGAAGTCAGCTTGCACACAGGACTCAATGCGCTTGAGTTGAAACTTCCAGGGCGCGGAAAGCGGGTTCAACCCTTACACCAATCACTAGACTTCAATGTAGACTTGTAATTCAGAAAGCAATGGCAAACTACTGAACATAACATTGCCTAGAAGATCAACACCAATGGAGTTGTGATGGCAAGTCCCACAAAATACACGCAATATTTGATGGAAGATAATATCTGAAATAACATACCAAGCTCAGGGAAATATGACTTGTAGTAAAGCCATCTTTTTAACTTGTACCAATTACTGCTCGTGTCAACTGAAATAAAATTTAAAAATAAACAAAAACATACAATTGACAGATATCCATTTTTCTTTTTCAACAATACAAAGATATCACCTCGAAGTCATCGTCTTCTGAATTGAGATCACTAATCTTGCTATGCCTGTATTTCTGTAGCCACAATGAGATTCATCATCATTTTCCAATACAGTGGCCAGTTTTGAGGTGAAAGAGGAGGGTTTGATTTTCCCTCTGGAGTTGAGTTTGGGTCATGTAGCTGTATCTACATTTTTATTCAACTGAGGTTATTTTTTTGTTGTGATTATGAAAAATGGTTTTGAAATATCTGATGGGAGATGTATCACAAGAATAAAGAACAGAAAAGGACAAGCAAAAATTGCATTAAAAAAAGTAAAGAACATCTTATGTAATTAATTCCTATCATTTTAAGTCACACACTGGCATCTCACTAGCACCTTACCATCTTGACAGACAATTGGAACGTTTTGCTTTAAAAAAAGGCGTAACTACAACCCAAGGATGGAGTTATTCCTCTCCATTGCACAAAGCTTGGGCTGAATTGTAGAGACCGTGTGTTGCCCATGTTGCCCTCTCTCGGCCTGCGTAGTTTACTCTAGAGAAAACATAACACTAATGTATCTGGAAGAAAGTAAGCTGCAGAATCTGCCAGATTAGCAAGGCAATGCTCTAACTGTCCGCCTATTGGAGCTTCAATCCTAGATCAGTTGCCAACCAACAGTGGAAGTAAGAGTATCTAATAAAGTGGGAAAAGGGAAAAAAGTGGCACGAAATGGAATATTGCTTTGATAGCAAATCCATTACGTGGAAAGTCCGAATCGAAAGCTCATTGTGTGGGCGTCATCAAAGGTGGAAACTGTGTCCTAGTGGCACGAAATGGAATATTGCTTTGATAGCAAATCCATTACGTGGAAAAGTCTGAATCTAAAGCTCACTGCATAGATGTCATCTGCAGACCGCATTCTTCTGGTTGCCTGAGGAACAGCCTGTGGTGAACAAAAGGCCCAATATACGGAAGTGAAGCCAAGCAGCCATGTGCAGGACGTGACGATTCCTCGGGTGAGCCCAGTACCAGAGCGCTATATGTCGGCTTTGCAATTATGGAAGCCACCTTGGATGGTGGGGAATGCCCATAGTCTGCCCATGCCTTCCCCTGGGGGCTGACAGGGATGTCTTCCACTGTTCTAAATGGGCCAACTGGGATGGAGATAATACCACAACAGTGGGAGTCAAACGTCTCACGAAACACCTGGGAAGGTAACCCGACTAATAAATGCCTGAAGAAGTCGGATGTGTCAGCCAAAAGGCTCAAATATCGCAGGTCTGCTGTAAGAAGGCACAATGCAATTACGTCTAAAACATTCTGGACGTGCGAAGAAGAAGAAGACACCAAAATGTAATATACAAGTAAATGGGAATATTCTTAAACAAGTTAATTGGTACAATTATCTCAGAACAGTCATAACATCTGATAGGAGATGTCATGAAGAGATTAGAACAAGAATTGCCTTGGCGAAGGTAGCCTTTTGCAAGATTAAACACATAATGACCAATAAAAAGATGTCAACTGCAAAAAAGAAATAGAGTGTTGAGATACTACACAGAATCTGTACTTTTGTATGGATGTGAAGCATGGACAATGAGCAGACAAGCTGAAAAACATCTGATGGCTGTGGAAATATGGTTTCTGAGGAACATGCAAAGAATACCATGGACAGACAGAAAAACCAATGACCAAGTCCTACAAGAAACAAATTTAAATTGTACACTGAATAGAGAAATTAGGCTTAGACATAGTCACAATTTTTTGGTCACGTTGTGAGAAGAAATAAACTGGAGAACATGACAACTGGCAAGATCATGGGGGAAGAGAACAAGGGGAAGGCAGAGAAGTAAATACCTGGATGGCTTGGCCATGTGGTATGGTCGAGACAAGAACACTGACCTGATCCACGATTCTGGTGATCGAATGATATGGCAAATCATGACAGCCCATCCTTATTGTCATGGCACACGATGAATAAGTATCTGCTTCACTGAGGTGCCATTGGATTGGATTTTTCAAGGTCTATCCAATTGTGTGGTCTCACGCATAAGCAGTTTATATCATATAACTGTAGTGTTGCTTTTTTCATTCGCTGGCTTCTGAGGATGGGGACGGAGCGCTTATGGGAATGTCCCGAATGCTGTGATGTCGGTTCCTAAATCAATCAATCAATCAATCAATCATTTGTTTGAAATTGTCTCTAGTTAATGTTTCAGGGCACTCCACAGTGAGATGGTTTATAGTTCAGAAAGTAGTGTCCATAATATGTTCCAAGCTGGAGTACTGATTGTGCATATGTTATTAGCACCACTGGCGTGTATTTTGACTGGTATTCAGTCATTTCTCCATTGCAGTAATTTCTCTGTTGCTGTCTTAATTGTCTGGATTTCTGCTTCATAGTTATGATACGGCAATACCACAATAATTTCCTGTCTGTTGCATCTAATAGTAGCATTTTCAGCTGTATGCTTTTCTAAAAATGGGGAGGGGGAGAAGAGAAAGGCGGCCGGTCATGCGCAGAGGGTATTCCCTCAACCTGATGTCAAAAAACATTTCCTTGCTTTCTTCTGATTGGATTTTTAAAAAAAAAAAAGGTCATAAATCAGGTGAAAGAACTCTAATAATTGCAACTGTGGTCTGTCTGCTAGGCTACATGTGCTTGTCACCTATAATTTTCATCTCGGTGAAGTTATTTCAATTTTTTGGAATACGGTAAGCTAATTTTTTTTTTACTTCTGTCAGTTAAATACAACTTAACGTTTTGGTATATTTTTAAATTCTGCGTTCATTTTTACATATATTTGAAGCGTTTCAACAGCTGATGATTGTTACTTAGTTTGGGAAACATTGTTTTAGCATAGCCATGAGACAGCACATAAAACAAAATCAGTGGCGGACTCATACTATAAACCATTGGCACCTTGCCGTCTTGACAGACGATAGTTTGTGCTTTAAAAAGGCATAATAACTTTTAACTATGGCGGTAGCGAGTGTGACTGATAAGGCCAATTTGCGCTGTAAATGTCCGTTCACAGTGGGTGCATCTGAACACGTGGTCATTTCCACCATCATGCACCATCTTACGTCTCAAACGCTTGGTGTGTGACTTTTCTGCAATAATTTTCTCCTTTGACTTTATTCCATTTCTGATATTTGCCCTCCATGCAACACGTTCAGCAGCGACTTGCTCCCAATGTGCATTATCAATGCCTGTATCAATCATGTCCCGCTTACACACATCTTTGTAGCGTAGTAGAGGCCGACACTGAGATCTCTTACCCATCTGTAATTCACCAAAAAAGATATCCTTTGGTATTCTACCATCATCCATCCTCCTAAGATGTCCTATCCATCTAAGTCTACGAAGACTGAGCATGGAATAAACTGTCACACAACCTGATCTTTCCAATACTTCAGTATTTGTGATTTTGTCTTGCCACTTAATACCAAGAATTCTTCGCAGACACCGCATATGAAAGCTGTTTAAATTGTTCTCTTGGTGTGAGTAAGTTGTCCAGGTTTCACTGCCATAGAGGGACGCAGAGGTGTTTCCAAGGCACCAGGGCCGGGTTATATACTGGCCAAGACCTATTGACGCGTCCTCGTCGAGCGTCCTGGGCAACAGTTCCCTTCGGGGTCCTGGCTGAAGTCAATAGGATCGCCGATTCCTCCGAAGTCGGAGAGTGTCTGCCTGTACGGCGAGGAACCACCAGTCTGCACACCAATAAGCCAGACATGGGACAACGGATACTCACGCACACCTCAGGTCCTGTATGACATCACACTGATGTTGGACAACAGGATGCCTTCATCCGACATACAGGACTTCGCGTTGGAGCTCAAGCCAACGAACACAAGCAAGCAACTGCCATAGAGAAGAGTACTAAGGACACAGGCTTGATAGACAAGGACTTTTGTTTTGGCAGTAAGCTTCCTGTTCTCCCAGACTCTTTTTCTTAACCTGTTCATTGTTGTTGCTGCCTTACCAATCCGGATGTTGATTTCCTGATCTAGGGATAATTTGCTATTTACCACTGATCCTAGATATGTAAAATGGTCTACTATCTCTAGGTTCGGCGTCGTCAATAAAGATTTATGGTACCCCATGTGCACCTTGTGACATAATCTGTGTCTTCTTTTTGCTGATTGTTAAACCAAATTCAGAACTATATATATAACTATATACTATAGCATAGCGGACTTGTATGTATTTTACAACTAGAACTGGCAACTTTACTATCAAAATTAAACAGAATACAAGTTTCATTTGTAGCAGTAATATATCTGTGTACTTTTATAATTTCTCACCGTATAAGAATGTAGGCTTGTAGATATAAAAGTGACAGTAATAGAAAGCAACATTTAATGTTCTTGTCTCCCAATTTTACTGGGCCATGAGCAAAACTGCTAATTTGCTCAGATTCCTGTGCACATCCTTGTTGTAGATCATGACACTAAAATAATATTTCCGCTCAAAATTTATGATTGAGATACTGTTAAATTCGTCTTGTATCCAACTGTGATGGTTTCATAAGTAAAATCCCAATGTTTTAAATCGTGACGAAAATTGCTATCTGTGTTGCTATCCTAATTAATAACCACACATAATAAATAATGAGCTTAGGGAAACTCCAAGCCCAGTGGTATCTGCGTCTGACAGGCAAAATTTCAAGTTGCATGACAGAAATTATTGTAAAAGTTTTACTAGAACTTTCATCAATCATATATTGTTAATTATTATTATATTATTATTATTAGCAATGTCAAAGGTCGGCATATCCTAACATGGGTGGGGGGGGGAGGCGTGACCCTAATTAGCATAAAGTTCCTTGCGACATCCAGTTTATGCCTGGGGTTACCCATGTTTGTTTCAGATTGGATATATTTGGAAATAACTGGTCAAACTTTGCGGGAAACACAACTCTGAAAATTCCATAAGTGGTCTGTCTGCTAAGACTGGAAATCTTTGTTGCCAGACGTTATTTCTCCGTGGAGTTAATTTTGATATTTGATGCCCGGTAAGCTAATTGTTCTTATAACTCACATAATATTAATATAACTAGACTTTTATTGCATTTTTGGATTCCCCGTTCAATTTCTCAAATATGTGAAGAGTTTCAACATTGCCCGCTTCGGCCTTTGTTAGGAAAGAAATTGTTTAGTATAGCCAGTATAGTCTACGGTTAGTGCAGCATAGCCAGTCAGACTGAGAATGAAATTGAAATAACGCACCCATTTCGCAAAATTCTATCTATGGTGACACCCACCTAATATTTATTACAGCCGATCCTTTATTTTATAATTTGAACCGTCAGTTTAATTACTAAAATTAAACAGAATAGAAGTTTAATTGATAGTAATTTTTAGCATAACAATGAGATATTGCAAAATTCAAAATGGCGGACGCATGCCGTTAGCCTTGAGTAGTATAGCAGAGCGGACTCCTTTTTATTTTATAATCAGAACTGGCAATTTAACTACTAAAATTAAACATAATACAAGTTTCATTTGTAGCAGTAATTTATCCGTGTACTTGTATAATTTGTCACTCTTTGACATGACTGAAAATAATTTTGAAAGCCAGTTTTCAGACCCGTCTGTTGTAAACCTGTAAGTAGTACTTTTTTCTTAGCAGTGCACCAGTACATAATTATTTAGATTTTAAAAAAATATTGTGAAATAAGTTTAATAAGTGAAATAAATTTTTTAAATGTTAGTATTCAATTATTAATTGCTCACTTTTAGATACAGAACAGTGTAATTATAGAGCAGTAGAAATCAATTTTAGTGAATATTTAATTAATTTATTTTATTTTTTATTATTTAATATTTTAATAATTAATTAACTGCTGCTTAATTTATGCAGCAGTTACAAACTTATGTATTTACATTAATGCATGATATTTAATCAACAGAAGAAAGCTGTCACAATTAAGACAATATGAGTACATTTTCATGAATTGTTCTTTCACTAACGATGAACATTTCACATGACATTTAATTATATAAATGGGCAGTTATTTTTAACTGTTAATTAGGTAACAGCATATCCTATTGAAAAGTCTTAAAAGTATATTTTTCTCTGAGACACAGAGACTCTTGTGCTTTGTGCGATGCTTTCTGCAGGCCGCCTGCTTTCTTTCTGCAGGCCGCCCTGCAGAAGGAGACTAAGCTATGTGGGGTAAACCCTGGTGCAATGAAGTCGATAATCTCAACATTCTATTGAAAGAGGAATGTGACCTTTACTTTCCTGTTGCCAAAAACGCATAATAAAATATACATCTTACCAGGTTTGTTAGCAATATGACAGACTTAATAAGTAATAAACAATTGGTGACCATTTTTAATTGTTAATTAGGTCACGGCACATCCTATCGAAAAATAGGTGTCAAGTTAGGCCTTGCAACCCCGGATGCATTGATATATCATGGTACTACATTGTCTGTTTAAAAATAAACAAGCCACAGTAATAGAAGGCAGAATGTCTCAGCTTCCAATTTACTGAGCCGCGATAAAATCTCCCACATTACTTTCTTAGGACCACATTACACTTGCTTTTAAATCACAACACAAGAATATTCATAACTCCGCTTAGAATTAATGTACACTCTTCGTTGAGATACCGTTGGATTCGTCATGTCAAGCTGTATCCAACTGTTATGCATGCTTGCTTGCTTGTTGGCTTGAGCTCCAACGTGAAGTCCTATATGTCGGATGAAGGCATCCTGTTGTCCAACATCAGTGGAACATACTGTGTGATACAGGATATGAGGTTTGCCGCAGTTTGCGTGAGTATCGGTTGTCCCATGTCTCAGTCTGGCTTATTGATATTGGTGTGCAGACTGGTGGTTCCTCGCCATACAGGCAGACACTCTCCGACTTCGGAGGATCCAACTGTTATGATTTCTTCTTCTTCTTCTTCTTCGTTCATCCGGAGTTTTTTTTCGGATGTGATTGCGTTGTGCCTGTTTACAGCAGAGCTGCGTTCTTGCGCCGTTAGGCCGACACATCAGACTTCTGCGGGCATTTGTTGACCGGGTTAACCTTCCCGGTGTTATGATTTCATAAGTAGAAACCCCATTTTAAAATATTCTCTATATATGCTATTAGTATTAATATTATTAATATTATTCTAGTTAAGTTTGGCCAACAATTAAAATTTCAATTTTCGTCCGTCAAGATTTGGGGAAGGGCGAGCTAGCAGAAAAAGCAATAAAAACAATTCATGTTCAGTATGCCTGCAAATAAGTTCTTCAGATCTAATTTTATACAGTTAAATTAATTGTAAATATGATATTAATGTAGGGAAGCGGCTTTACCTAGCTTTACAGCTTGTCTTGCAGGAGCTGCCATATCGACCTTGTAGCGACACTGCCAGGCGGATGTTCGCTAAGACACTTAACTTAGCTTTTCTTCACGGAAGAGCCATAGTAAGGGAAGTAATGTCATCATTATCATCTTCCATTTTTGCCTTCAAGCGTCGTGGGGAGGAATAGATAACGTTCTAGCGCCCGATGGGTGGCACTGAATATTGTCATTCCGTGTATAATATCTTTGATGTTCTCAGTAGAATGTTTTTGTTTTGTTTGTTTGTTTTTGTGGCGCCCTCTTGCTCTCGTATCAGACCTTACGTGATGTAGAGTCAGTAGTACCAGTACTGGTAGTTGATAAGGTGTTGCATTCTAACGAAATGGCCAAGCCATTTCATCTTCTGTCTTTCTGTATGTGTGGCACACGGTATTGATACCGCTGTCTATCTGATAACATGATTTCTTACTCTGTCTATGATAGTTAAACTCAAATAAAGGCTACATGAGAAGACCAGAGCTGTTAGCGTTAGACTTCTCTAAGATGGGCTCCCGCATAGACCACCGAGAGCTGGGAATCATGCACTCGGCCTTGTTGGCTAAGATAAAAGTATAGTATCTGCACTTGATTTTGCCAGGACCACCAGCAGAAGCGGTCATTCACATGACACACATGGACGTGGGACCTTCTTCTCCTTCTTCTGCGTTCATCCGGATTTTTTTTTCCGGATGTGACTGCGTTGTGCCTGTTTACAGCAGAGCTGCGTTCTTGCGCCGTTAGGCCGACACATCCGACTTCTGCGGGCATTTATTGACCGGGTTAACCTTCCCGGGGGACGTGGGACCTGATGGGGCGGCTTTGGCCCATGGGGAACCGCGAGCCCTTATTTAAAAAAAAAAAAACGATAATTAAGCTGGCAGATCTTCTGAAGTATTTCATCTCACAGGTGTTGATTTTGCATAAGTGTGAGCGGGGGGGGGGGGGGGGGGGGGTGCTGAGAAGAAAATGGATTGACGATATCGAGCACATTGTAAAATCACACTTAATTACACTATTCAGTGCCACCCATCGAGCACTGGAGCGCCAATAGTTCCTCCCCACGCCGCTTGACGGCAAAATTGGAAGATGATGATGATGAATAACAGCAGAAAGAAGATGTAATAATGAAGTTAAATGCTGAATAGTCCAAAAACATCGTTTTACTAGATTAAGAAATTCTCTGCAATGTATATGTATATGCGTCAATCCAGGTAAGGAAAAGAGTTCTTAAGAGCAATATTGAAATAATCCTGGTGTGTGGAAGCTAACTATGGACAACTAGCAGACAAGTGAGAAATTATATGGAAGTTGCGAAGGTGTGGTTTTATAAAAGAATGATGAAAACACCGTGGACGGATGGAAAGAGTAATGAAGATATCTTAAATGAAGTTAATTCACTAAGGTAATTAGTTACTTGCATCAGAAGTAGACAGTCAACATTCTTTGGGCATGTCACGAGAGGGGGACAGTTGAAGAATGTTGTCACATCTGGAAACTCGGAGGCAGAAGAAGATCAAGCGAGAAGATGCGCGACAGATGCGCGACACAATCGGGATAGTAGAACATCAGTATGAGAAAAGATTGGGAGTACACTAGACATAAATCGTAGGACAGATATATGATCACCAACCCCACACGGCAATTGACTATAAGAAGAACAAATCGCTTATTACTTTCTTAACTGCCGAAGAACATACCACTGTGAAAATCAATGCAAAGCGATCTGTTTATGTGGCTTACTTCGAACCCTGTATGTCGAAGTTGTGAAACTGAGTTCATTACCCTTAAAGCCACAAAATGCATATTATATTTCCAGGATAAAAACCATCTCTTATTAATCAGCGTAAGCTAAAACATACTTAAAATAACTTTATAATGAAAACAAGGGCCAAGGACACTGGAACGGGTATGTGTAACTAACTCCTGCCAAAAAGTAAGCGAGAATAAACACGGACACAGTGTGCTTACCTTACAAGGGACGCAAATCCGGCAAACAGTAATCACAGTGTAAAATTAAGAATGATAGTAATAAAATGAAAATAAGTTACAACACAACGAATCATTGTAAGGTGTGTGATTATTATCTCTCATGTTTTCACAGCAGTAACACATGCCTAACTGTGTTCGTGTTGTATTGTTTATCCTCCTGCAGTCGTGACTTCTCTTACCAAATAACATATGTAATAACACTTCTTGCTCTAATAATAATTATCTCTGTTTTGTAATTAGTTTAGTCTTAGTTTAGTTTAGTCGTTGGATCAACATCACGGCATACGGTTTAACCCATAAGTGCTCCGTTTTCCTCGTAACTCAAACCTGAGTCTGGAGAAACTCAGCTCAAAGCACGAACTCCGTTGCATCGGCGAGGATCCTGAAATACTTTGGGTAGATTTTTAACTCGAAATTTTGCCCGGGCAGCGCCGTTAGGCTACTCTTTTTCGATTTCCAACTGCCAAGGGATTTTTTACGTGCGCAACAATACACACGGGCGTCCGATCTCACTACTCAGAGACCAGGGGACATTTTATTACTAGAAGTCCACGTGAAAAAATCGCGGTCCTCACCGGGGCCTGAACCCAGGACCTCCAGCACTCGAGGCGGACACCATACCTCGAGACCACTCAGTCCCCCATATTCTGTTTTGTAATGCACAGACATATTAAATGGAGGGTTGTATGAGGCCGCTAAGATCCTAAGATAGCTCACAAATAAATTCACATGTATTGTTTGGCGCTTACAGAAGTAGAAGACAAAAGAGGACACACTAGACAACATGAAAATTGAAAGCCATAGTTAATATTGTTTACTCCCACCGGGATTCGGATCTGTCGCATCCGAATGACGACAGCGCCTCACTGCGGAACATTCCAGATCACAGGCTCCCTGAACAATTTTTTAATGGTGAGTTTGGTTGTGGAAAAATCCTCCAAGACGGCCAGAGACGGCCGTTGTAACTAAAGACACTGAAAATATCACTCAAAGCTTTCGGAATTAATCACGACACTTGGGAGGGAGGCTGCTGCCAAAGATGCAGACAGTCATTATTTGATGAGAAGAAATAAATTGAAGAACTTGGTAATAACTGGCAAGATTGAGTTGGGGGGGGGGGGGAGATAAAAAATAAACAACAAGGGGAAGGCAGAGAAGTAAAGCTGGATAGCTTGATCATGTGGTGTGGTCGAGACAAAAACACAGAGCAGATCCACGACTCTGGTGATCGTGCGAGATGGCGAAACATGGCCGCCTCAGCTTAACTTATAGGCCTACTGCTTATACTTAGGCATGACACATGATGATTGTTTTTTTTCTTTCTTTCAAATTTATTATTCACATTCAGAAAGCGAAAAACAGAAAATTACCCCCCAAGCCCCTCTCTGCGAAGCAGTAGGACAAAAGAAGAAAAGAAGACAACGGGAAAACTTTGTTTTGAATAAATAAGTATTAGTATTCAATTTGTTAACGGGGCACTGGGCATTCCTATTCCTACGCGCGCTCAATTCTCAGATGCAGCAGCCATCCCCATGTATTTCTGCTTACTGTTCCCAAGAACCAGAATACCAAAAATCGAGGTGCGTGGAGAGACATGGACGTCTACGCCAGCCGGCAGGGCATAGGATGGTAAAGAAAAGAGTAAAGACATTCCACACTTTGATCCGAGCCAAAAGGCCGACATTATGACCTTGAAGGCGACCTGAAATACTTGACCAGGATTCACTGGACACTGTTTGTTGTAAAACTGTGAGGGAAGACCAGGAGAACTTTCAATCAGATAGAACGACTAGTAGTATGACTCTTCGCTGGCTGTTGAACGAGGAGACGGAGCACGTATGGGAATGTTATAACTAAATTCAACTCACTGTTTATTCAATAAAGTCATTGACTATCTTATTTCCGAAACTTCATATTAATGTAGGCATCGGTGGTCTAGTGGTAGAATACTCGCCTGCCACGCGGGTGACCCGGGTTCGATTCCCGGTCGATGCAACTTTTTTTTTTTTTCTCTTTTAATTTCTAAATTTTTTTTTTTTTTTTTGCTTTGTCATACTGTTTGTTTTACATATCCTTTACAGGACATCGCTGTCAACATCTTTCAGCTGATTGTTGATTTCTTGGCAAGATTACGCTCAGTAGTTTGCCATTGCTTTCTGAGCGGCCGGCTCACATACCCCGTAAGTTACCGACGCGATTCGAACCACTGCTGGTTCTCACTGTCGTCACGTCACCAACGAGAGTATACGAGATTACGGAGAAAAGTCGCTACCCTCTAGGCCAGGAAGCCGGCTTGTCATACTTCTTGAATCATTTGTTGTTGGCTTGTCTGTTGAGCCATACTACCAATCGTTCACACCGCTAGTTAGTTAGCCGCTGTTCCGACTTCACGGCAACGTGTCGACCCCATTATGCCCCGTTCCTGTGCCAGTGAATATCACACAAAAATCTCCTCACTGCCCTATGTGAAAAGTGGAACAGACAGGAGTCTCAACAAGCCAACAGCCCGCACAGGTTCATTGTGCATAATGCCGCCGTCAGAATACCAACACAAAAGTCCTCCACGGAAAATAGTTTATCGTCGATGGAAGCGGCAGTCACTAGAAAACCAGCAGTCACATAAAAGTCGAAAGGGTCGACTTCATTGCCCCGGGATTGATCCCATATGGCTCGTTCCCCCTCGGCAGGGCGGCCCGCTGAAAGAATCGCACAAAGCACGAACACCGTAGCTCCAGCGACGACCCCCAGGAGTCTCCGAGAAAAATGCACTCGTGAACCGAAAAGGCAATCCAGTCAATTCCAAGTGCGGAGAGACATGCACGCCTACGTCAGCCGGCAGGGCGTATGATGATAAGACATTCTCAAGAAGAGTTGCTTACCCCATTAATTTTTATTTTTTTTTTTGCATATTCTATTTACAGGACAATGCAGGCAACGCCAGCATTTTTCAGCTGCTGTTGATGTCTTGGCAAGTTTTTACATTCAGTAATTCGCCATTAATCGTAGACTGATTAGAGAAATTAGACGAAGACAGTCAAAATTTTTTGGACATGTTATGAGAAGAAGTGAATTGGAGAACTTATTGACAACTGGCAAGATCGAGGGGAACAGACCAAGAGGAAGACCGAGAGGAAAATATCTGGATGGTTTGGCCACATGGCATGGACGAGACAGGAGCACTGAGCTGATCCACGACTCCGGTGATATAGTAAAATGGCGAGTCATGACCGCCCACTCTTTCCGGCATGGCACATGATTGATTGATTGAATTTGTCATTGCTTTCTCAGAAACTGAGAACGACCGGCTCACATACCTTCCCGTAAGAAAACAACGCGACCAGATCCGTTGCCGAATCTCGCGCAGCTGTGTTTCTTACGTGGGTATACGATATTACGACCTGCGTCCTTAACGCCTTCGCCAGGGAGACGGTATAGTAATATTATTATTACATATAACTTATATATCCCTCTCTTGACCTTGAAGGCGACCTACTTGTTCAGGCTTCACATTTTTCTGTAAAACTGAGAGGGTAGACCAATCAATCAATCAATCTGTCCATACATGTAGAATCTGATCTTTTTCTATTATGACTTTGCCATCTTTAGTTTTTAGACAGCCTGTTGATGTACTTGTTCTTTTATTAGTAAGTTCCTGAACTCTTTTGTGCACTAATTTGGTATTTTGACTGTTGTGTTGTTTTTCAATTTCTAAGCACTTTTCCTCAAGCCATGATTCTTTTGCCTTCATACACAAGGGTAGACCAGGAGAACTTTAAATCAGATAGCGGTGGGAACTTCTTCTTCTTCTTCTTCGTTCATCCGGAGTTTTTTTTTGGGATGTGATTGCGCTGTGCCTGTTTACAGCAGAGCTGCGTTCTTGCGCCGTTAGGCCGACACATCCGACTTCTGCGGGCATTTGTTGACCGGGTTAACCTTCCCGGGGGTTTCTTAGGACGTTAGACTCTCACTATTGTGGTGTTATCTCCCATCCTAGCTGGCCCATATAGAACAGCCAAAGACATCCTGGTCAGCCCTCAAGGGAAGGCAGGGGCAGACCATGGGCATTCCCCGCCATCCAAGGAGGCTTCCATACTTGCAGAGCCAACACACAGCGCTCTGGTACTGGGCTCACCCAAGGAATCGTCACGTCCTGCACATGGCTGCTTAGCCTCACTTCCGTATATTGGACCTTCCGTTCACCATAGGCTGTTCTTCCGGAAACCAGAAGAATGCATGTGTGCAGATGACATCCACACAGTGAGCTTTCGATTCGGACTTTCCGCACAATGGATTTGCTATCCGAGCAATATTCCATTTCGTGCCACTAGGACACTTTTCCCACCTTTTTTGAAAGCCCACACAGTGAGCTTTTGATTCGGACTTTCCACATAATGGATTTGCTAACCAAGCAATATTCCATTTCGTGTCACTAGGACACTTTTTCCACCTTTTTTGAAAGCCCACACAGTGAGCTTTTGATTCGGACTTTCCACGTAATGGATCTCCTATCCAGCAATATTCCATTTCATGCCTCTGGGAGGCTTTTGTAACCGACATACCTGTGGTATGAAGTGTGGCAGTCTGAATACTTCTTCATACACCTTTAAATGTCAACTTGTATGTAGTTAAAGTAAGCTACGGTCAACTTGAGCTTGTTGATATCTCCATAGAGCTTGTCCTCAAATGAAGCAGGTGTGGGCCAAAATATCTTTCTCTGTTCTGCATATATTGGGCAATCCTGAAGCAAATGTTTTGCTGTCATTTTTCCAGTTCGACAATTACATTCATCGGTATCTCCTATCTTTAGTTTATTGAATAAGTGGTATTTCAGCCTGTTATGTCCTGTGCGGAGTCTGAAGATTGCTACTTGTTCTCTTCTGTCGAGTTTGTAATATGCATCATCCTTCTGGTGGCCTGGATGCTCTGATTCCCATTTGGTTCTATAGGTGCTTTTTATCAACCTCTTTGCCTCATTATAGGTTATGTC
This sequence comes from Cepaea hortensis, assembly GCA_963921405.1. Classification (NCBI taxonomy): domain Eukaryota; kingdom Metazoa; phylum Mollusca; class Gastropoda; order Stylommatophora; family Helicidae; genus Cepaea; species Cepaea hortensis. The sequence goes on along the minus strand of OY992887.1, from coordinate 21,395,214 downwards.
TATGTCAGGCTGTGGTAGTCGTCCGCCCTCTTTTGCCAGTCTGTCAGCCTCTTCATTTCCAGGTATACTGCAATGTGATGGGATCCACTGTATTACAACTTTTTTGGATTTCTGGCATAGACCATGGAGTGCTGCTCTTAGGTCAGCTATTTCTGTGCTGTTATTGCTCTTCAGTATTGAGACAGCTGACTTTGCATCTGTGAAGATAGCTATTTGCTTCTCTTTATTTTCCTCCATCAAGAGCATTTCTGCTGCAGTTTTCAGAGCCTCTACCTCCGCTTTGAAGTTACTTGAAAACTTTCCTGTTGCCACTGAATGTGTTTTTTTCACTCCATTTTTTAAATTTAGGAGAATTCCTCCTCCTCCATTCTCTGTTGAATTTTTGGCTGATCCATCTGTATATGCATGGGTCCAATTGCTGCTTGGGTAATGTTCTTTTATGTAGTTTAGGGTTATTTCTCTTCTTTCGGTTTCATGCTGAGTGTTCTTTTTCTCAATACCAGGAATGTTTTCTATCATCTCAGGCAGTTGCTGCTGTCTCCAAGCTGGGAACTTGTCTGCATTGTAAATAGGTTTGACTGTTGATATGTTAAGTATGGGATCTGCAATAATCTTTCGTTTTGCAGTTTCTACAAAGTTGCTACGCTTCAGTCGTCCCTTTCCAAAACCACTAAACCTTTTATACATAGGGTGGTCTGTCAATCTTCTAAATTTTTCTGCTTGTTGCTGGGCTCTGCTATCTCTTCTATCCTGCATTGGTTGTAAACAAGTGATCTTTTCAAGTTCATTAATAGGCGTTGTCTTCAGGCTTCCAGTTATGATTCGCATTCCTTGATTTTGGACTCTACTTATTTTGTTAAAGTTTGACTTAGCTGCTGTTGCCCAAGCTGCAATGCCATATTCCAGTACTGGCCTCACCCGTCCAGTATATAACTTCTTGAGAACTTTCTCATCTGCTCCCCACGTTGTACCAGCAAGCTTTTTCATGATTGCCATTCTTTGCCTTGCTCTTGTTCGATTTTTCTCAACCTGTGTTTTCCATGTCAGGCGACGATCAAAGGTGACTCCGAGATAGTTTGGATTTTCTTCATGGCGCAATATTTTTCCATTCAATACCAGCTTAGGTTGTTGAGTTTTATTTGAGAGGGAGAACACTGTGCATGTTGTTTTCTCCTCACTTATCTTCACTAGCCATGATTTTGACCAGTCCTCTAGTGCTAATAAGGCTTGCTGTATTCTGCTGTTAGCTGTACTAATATATTCTTCAGATGTCCATATGGCTAGGTCATCTGCAAAGGATGATGTGTGTACTCTGGCTGGGAAATTTTCTGTGATGTCGTTTATATATGCTAGGAATAATGTTGGTGAAAGAACTCCTCCTTGGGGGACACCTTGCTCCAACAGCATCATTTTGCTGGTTTGTCCTTGTACTTTTGTGCTGGCAGTTCTGTTCTCAAGGTAGTGGCTGATCCATTTGTACATTTTCCCACAAACATGCATTTTTTGCAGATTTACTTTCAGTCCTTCCTTCCATACTTTATCAAATGCTTTTTCTAAATCTATCCAGACCGCTAGTGTGTGCTTTTTCTCTTGGAAGGCATCCTCTATTTCCTGAGCTATATAGGTTATTTGATCTTCAGTGGATCTGTACTTTCTGAATCCTGTTTGGTGTGGTGTTAAGAGTTTGTTTTCTTCCAGATGCCATGTTAGCCTGCCATTGATAATGCGTTCCATTAATTTTCCTACACAGCTAAGTAGACTGATAGGTCGATAGCCATTTGGTTCTTCCAGGTCTTTTCCTTTCTTTGGAATTGGTATTAGTATAGCTTCCTTCCATGCCTGTGGGACTATTCCCCTCTTCCAGCTGTAATTTAGGACTGCTAGTAGTTTCTTTTTTGCCTTAGTGCCTAGTCCTATTAGCATTTCATTTGTGATTCCATCCTTTCCTGGTGATTTCTTCTTTTTTAGGGTATTCATTGCCTGTTCCATTTCTTCCATTGTTAGATTTGCCATCATATATTCTGCTGCTGTTTCTGTATTTGTATGATGTATCTGTTTGTCTTTGATTGCTTTCTTCTGTTCGGTTGTAATATCAATGTGGTTTGCATTTGCATAGTGTTCCATTAGTGCATTTGCAGCCTTTTTTCCTGTAAGCAAGGCATTTCCTTGTTTAATTGTTATTTGTTTGTTGCTAGGTCCTTCATTGTTCATGGCTTTCACTAGTTTCCATAGTTTGTTTCCATCCCTGTCAAAATTCAGGTTTTCTGTTTTTTCCCTCCAACAATCTCTTGTTGTTTGATTTACTGTTCTTTTATATTTTGCTGAGATGGCTTTGAGAGAGATGTTCGCTTCAATTGTTTGTTCTCTCTCTGCTGTCTTCCTGGCATCTTCAACTTTGTCCTCCAAACTTTGTAGTTCTTCAGTCCAGTATGGTTTGTAATTTTTCCTCGCTCCTCTTGGAATGGACTCAGTGGCTGCCTGTATTATCGCTCTGTTTAGACTTTCCACCATTTGCTTTATGTTGCCATATCGTGTATTTATGTTTCCACAATATTTGTCTGTTAGTATGGCAAATCTGTCCCAATCTGCTCGTTTGTAATTCCAGCGGGGCAAGGGCTTTTGCTCCTGTGGAACATACTCCATATTCATTACAAGCTTGATTGGTCTGTGGTCATTACCTGCTAATTGGTCCAGCACATGGCGATCGATTTTGTGGAGGATGTCTCCTGTGCAGAAAGCTAAGTCTGGAGTAGAAGTGGTAAGCCATCTTCTGGAGTAGAAGCTCGGTGTGTCATCCGCTTTGTTGAGTAGATGGAGATTTGAGTCTATTTCCCAGTCCTCCAATTCATCTCCTCTTTTGTCAGTATCTGGGTATCCCCATCTTTCTGAACGGCTATTAAAGTCTCCGACAATAATGCAGTTTGTGTCAGTTATTTTCATGTTTGAGAGTGTAAGGTCCTTATCTGCTGGGCTATACAGATTGTAGATTCTTATTTTCACGTCCTTTATCATTATATCAACACCTATAATTTCCGTTTGGTTGTCAGAAATCACAGATACTTCGCTGTAAGGTATTGTATTTCGTGTAAGTATTAGAACTCCTCCTTTGTGTCCTTCGCGGTCGAAACGTGTGGCCTGATATCCTCTGACTGAGAATTTGTGATTGGCGTTGAGATGTGTCTCTTGAATGCATGCCACATCTATTCTATCTTTATGAAGACGCTGTGTTAGGGAGTCTTTCTTCTTGTAAACTCCTTCGGCATTCCACTGTAGTATGTTGAGTGTCCGGGGTATTTGGTCAATAGCTCTTAACCTACTCCTCTGTGCCTTGACTCCACAGCACAGGGGAAGGTGACCACCAGTAGTCATGGGTGGACCCCCTCGAGGCAGGGGGCCCGGCACTATCACCGCCTGATGGGACTTCACGGGATTAGCACCATATCGATTAATTTTGATTTGTGACATCATGAATTAAGTTACGTTGCACTGCTTTGTCAAGCCTGTGGCTCAGTACATCCGATTTCGACAAGCATTTATTCGGGATGCTTTCCCTAGCCTTTGACTGTCCCCAGTCTACCTACAAGGCAGCAGGTTTTACGTTGCACTGCTTTGTCAAGCCTGTGGCTCAGTACATCCGATTTCGACAAGCATGTATTTGGGGTGCTTTCCCTAGCCTTTGACTGTCCCCAGTCTACCTACAAGGCAGCAGGTTTGTGTGTCTCTTCGTCTGGTCCCTCTCCCTTGACCTGTCCGACATGGGTGGCCCTACCAATAGCTGTGCTACCGTCGGCATAGCTCTTGGGGTCATTGGGACGCACAAGCCCCTCTACCTCGTCACGGTGGACACACAGCAGAGGGGGCGGTGGGAACGATTAGTAATGACTCTTCGCTGGCTGTGGAACGAGGGGACGGAGCGTGTATAGTGTATGAGAATGCCCTGAGTGCAATATCAGTTCTTTTTTAGCTCATTCAACTCACTGTTTATTCAGTGAGCTCATTGACTATCTTTTTTCCAAATCAAATAATTCCGTGGGCATCGGTGGTCTAGTGGTAGAATACTCGCCTGCCACGCGGGTGACCCGGGTTCGATTCCCGGTCGATGCAACATTTTTAAAAAAAAAATGTTTTTGGGGTAAGAGAATTAAAAACAATGTTTTCCGGTAGTGAATTTGAATAACGAAGACAAAAACAATAGATTGCACGATTTATTGCCTGGCATATATTTCGCTGCATCTCGTCAGGTACAAGAAAGTAAAATAACTAGATACATCCTACAAGCTGAAATATATACATGTTCGCACTGTAATGCCAATTGTCTACCACGGTAATTTAGAAATGACTAACATGTCTTTCTGTTTGCACAAAACTGGCTTGTGTAGCTTAATCATTATGGCTTCTGCAAACTTCAACAAGCGAGTATTTTGTGTGTTAAACAACAAGCGAAAGGCCATGCCTCTATAAATCACATGGTCGCTTTTCAACACATGCTTTGCGATTGATGAAGAAGAGAATTCTCGGAAACTTTTTCGATTTCAGGTTGATTCAAATTATTTCCCTCTTTTAAAAGGGGTGGAGAATTCGTCCTGCTGGTCCGCCTTATGATGAAAACATCTAATAATGTTACCCCACTGCGTGATTCTCTGTAATTATCTTTAACTACGTAATTCTGAACCGGAATAAATGTACCTGATGTCGCATGACAACAAGCAATGATGTACAGACCAAATGGAAGCAGAGGAAGAGGCCGACCACTAAACGATGGACGACGGATGGAATAGCAGAGTCCATGAGAATATCGATACATGAAGCCCATAAGTTGGCACTCTCCCGCTGTTTATACTTCACCTCGACACCGCAAGGTACAAGAGGAACCTGATGAGATGAGAGATGTCGCATGACTGTATGTGAAGAGAAATATAAAACATGTCATAAATGGACAGAGTCAAAGGAAGACAATAAGAGGATATTGTTGACAGCCTTGTGACCTGGCACGGACAGGTGTCAGAGCACGCAATAATTAATACACGCTGTTACGGATCGAGGCGCATGATCGCCCATGCAAGTCGGCCAGGCATGCGATGATGATGTATTGATTGGCACGTCGAGCAGCAAGGTAAAATGCAACGAACGATCACCACGTGAGTCTAATAATAGCTTCTGTTGACAGATTTTACTGCATTTTCCCATCTGTAAAAAGTAATTTCCAATACATTTAGACTGTTAGTGCGTACTTTGATAACAGTACAGATACAGTTTAAATAAATAATAATTATAAATATTTTTATCGTTTTAGAAATTACTTTGCGTATATTGTAACTATGAGGGCAATTTTAGTATTAAATTACATTTGGCTTCTTGTACACGCCAAGCTGGTTTCTTGGCTGGCAGTACAAGAAGGGGAAGGCAGAAGTGTCCCTAAGAGGGCACGACGTGCAGCGGTCTGCCGATACCAGCGAGTGTTCATGTAAATATACATTAAACGACGTCTATGAAAACATATATAGGCCGCATAATACATTAAGATCCATAAATCATTCAATTTAGACCAGGGTTTGATTTAAATTGACCATTTCTGATTGAAGCTGGATGTGGCAGCTTTAAATTACGATTAATAAATGAAAACGGGTGACCGGGCTGGACACTCACCTGTCTGTCATTAAAGGAAAGGCAAAACAACTACAAAGATATTTATTTGTTTACGAGAATCTCAGATCGTATTTCAGCAGCTATTTTGCTTTTAGCAGAAGCGCGTGGAAAGTTATGGCGTTTAAAAACGATTTTTACAGCGGATCCCGTACATTGACACCTCTTGCTGATGTGGTTGGAATCCCCATTGATCAGGCAAGTTCGTTTTCCTTGTAAGGGCATATTGATTTAATTAAAATGTTTAATATTTAACCATGAAGATAGTGAATGGACCATTTGACAGTGACCTGGGAAGAAATGAAAGGAAAGGCTTATACATTTTATTACTATTACCACGAAAACAATTTTATTTACATTTAATTTTAAAATAAGAATTATTAAGATGAGGAGATGTCAGCATGGCTGAATGAATAAGACCGCCCACTCTTAAACTTCCGGTGTGCTGATGCTGAGGTAACGGGTTCAACGGTTCAACATCTAGACCAGTCAGTTGGGTACTTTCCTGTTATCACCCCAAACAAAATAGCATCCCGTACAGAGCCACGTTTGCATCGATCCAGCAATCACTTCTGGTTAAGTGAACAGCTGGACCGATCGATGGAGGTTTTGTTAGTTTTTGTGCCTGTAGGGCCCTCACTGTCGTCGGTTGTTTAGTGTAGTCCGACGACAGTGAGGGCCCTATAGGCCCAAAAACTAACAAAACATCCATCGATCGGTCCAGCAATCCACCGAACACTTAACCGGAAGTGATCGCTGGACCGATGCAAATGAGGTCTTGTAAGGGATGCTTTTTTATTTGGGGTGAATTAACAGAAAAGTACCGTCAGTTGGACTAAAATGTTGACTTCTCGTCCCTTGATTTGGGGACGTAAATTACAAGTACCCCCAAAGTCGGAGTGGGTTCATCTGGTGACAAGGGCCACTGGTAATAATAGGGACAGCTAAGCCACATGCAAAAATCAGTCCAGTACTCTAGAAGTAGCACGTTTTGGGGCTACGCCTGAGTTCAATGGTAGCGAACGTAAAAAAAAGAAAAGAAATGTTGACTATCAACAAAATCACAGAAAATTTGCATTTGAATAAGTGCATCTCAAAAACGCAAATACTTTTAGTTAGTTAGTCAGTTAGTCAAGGTTCCAACTTAACAGCAACGGGTCGTCCCCATTATGCTCCGTTCCTGTGCCAGTGAATATCACATAAAACACTCCCCAATGTGAAAAGTGGAAAAGACAGGAGTCTCGACAAACAACAGCCCGCACAGATACACTGTGCATAATGCCGCCACCAGAATGTCAACACACCAGTCCCTCACGAAACACCTAGTTCATCTCTGATGGAATCGGCAGTCATTTTCCTATCTGAATGTTTCCTAGATGTTCACCCACACAATCCACGAAAATACAGTTCATCGCTGATGGCAGTGGCAGTCAACCAGAAGCCAAGCAGCCATGCATTTCTGCATAAGGCAAAAACTGGTCAACTCTGGGACATAGCCAGCTGCCATCGTTCCAAACATGCAGTCACGTTCCAAAACACCTTGGGCAGATACTGTCACTTGTCGTCCCTGGGGGAAAGTGGAATCAACAAGCACACCTTTAAAATCCTTCTTATACTTTGGAACTATTATCAGACCTTTGTCTACACTCCCCCGTTATGTCTTCTAATCACTATCTCTCTCTCTTTTATTCCTTCATAACATACCCCAACAACAGTTTCCTCAAACAATTAATAAAATATTTAATGCTGAAAACTGTCAGGTGTAGGTATTGAATGTATATGTAATTTGTAGTGTATTCTATTGTGAGTGTGAGATAGGACTCTGTATGTCTATGTTCCGTATCACATCTCTCATCCGTATACGGCCATGCGACAATACATCACACATATGTGGACACCTCTCACCCGGCTTTGATCCTCTCCGACTGAGTCTGGACGTATTCCAATATCTTGAAATTGTTCAACATCTGATCACCACGGAATAATGAGATTATGGTAAGTCCAGGAATTCTACATATTCCCACTTCAGGAAGTTAATGAAATCCATTACTGAAAGTACATCACCACTAACACTGTATTTATATATACTATATATGTTTCGACACACTGTCTCCAGTTAGTTAATTAACACTTTTTGTAGGCCTGGAAACTGTTCGTGAATTGTTTCTTTTATATTAATACACTAGTCAAATATATGTAGCTTATGTTGCTCTGCCTTTAGAGAATTAACGTCCTTTCCATTGCTTTCTTAACTTGGATATTCTTTATTTTCTGGGTTCACTTATTTGCGATTAGTTATCTCTGCTCACGATTATTAAATGTCTATGCTCGTAGTTGTTCTGGTGAGGTAATTTATCTCTGCACAAGTGAAGTGCCTTTATCTTCTCTATGTCAGTAGTTTTTTCGTAGAACCTGTGGGAGATAGACAACCAGGTGATATCAGCCTGCTTCAGACTAATTCTTATGTGAGAGTATGCCTCCGGCCGTACTCAGACGATACCGAACGATGCTCTGACATAAGACATAGTTCACTAAATTCTAGACGATTAGATAAAAGAAGGAAATGGTAACGGCAAAGCACAGACACCTAGTTCACTATGCTAGATTACTAAGCTAAAGCTCGATTACCTTATATTATCTATGGTAGTCCATGAATCGACATACATAAGCACCACTGTCCCATCGCCTCTAAACAATTAGGGACATAATATTTCTTTTCTTATTAAGGACGCATAGAACCATTCTCCGTCTAGCTGGAATAGTTGGTCGCACACTAACCAAACAAAAACAAGTTCCCAACTATTTATACCTTGGTTCCAATTCTCCGTTCTTTTTTATGTTCCTACATCAACAATTGAATTTGCCGTTTCTTCACATCAAAGGTCTGTGAAATCACGTATTCGCTCCTGTCCGCTCATTCCCGTCTCCTCCGCTAATCCCCGTTTTCCCCACTCATCGTACATCAAACATTTCCAACTCTTTGATCAATGACTTCATGTTTTCCACACCGATCGTATCAATCTCGCTCAACGTAGTTTGCCCGGTGAAATATTCAGTCAATGACCCCTGATAACAACTGTATCTGACTTCTATACCATTCGGTCAATGACCGTCACTTTGTCCTCACTCAAGACTGAAGTGCTCGATTGTTTTTTCTGACTAAAGGTCAATAACTTCCCATCCTCATACATTGCAAGTCATTTTATATTTTAGTTTATCGTGGAATCGCTAAACTCTCAGTATCCCGTGACAGATACTTTGGCCATATTAAACTAAGTATTGTCAGTCTTCTTCTGCGTTCATCCAAAATGTTTTTTCAGACGTAATTGCGTTGTGCCTGTTTACTTGCATCTTTAGGCTGACACATCCGACTTCTGTGGGCAATTGTTGACTGGGTTAACCTTCCCTGGTGTATTGTCAGTAATCAACATTAAATGGTTAAGGATCAATTGACCGAGTCATGTACACACTTAGATGCTTAACAAATTCATGAGTTCTGAGATATCATGTAATGAAGACAGTTGAAGTAAAAGATTAATGCCCTTCCAGAATGAAGATTGAATTGATAATTCACATCTTAAAGTTGTGATAAGTCCTTGTGTCCATTATTTCCCAAATACAAAGCCGTCCTATCCTTTGCTAACTTCTTCAGCTCCCTGTGTATCCTCCCAATGTTATTCGTCTATATAATTCGATTATCTTGTTCATATCTTTTAGGTCTTCCTCTTTTTAATTTGCCCCCTGGATTCTCTGAGAAGGGACACTTTTGTTATAATAATAATACTATCAGATTTCCTCATTGTGCGTTCTGTCCAATATAATCTAGCACCTGTATCCTCATCTCATGATTTATTGGTTGCATAGTTCTCGCCATCAGCTCTAGATGGAGTGGCGAGTCTTTAAAAATATGGATCTAGCACCGTATGTCCAGGAGTCATAGTAGCGTAGTGGTTAGACACTTGTCCGGTGGTCATAGATTTAAATCTGCATCCAATTTTAAAATTGCTCTGTGCTGCCAGGTCGACCGAGCTTAAAGTGGGCACAAGGAAATGACTTGGTCGATGTGATACTGATCACATCACCCATAGTGACTGAGTGGTCTCGAGGTATAGTGTCCGCCTCGAGTGCTGGAGGTTCCGGGTTTAAGCCCCGGTGAGGGCCGGGATTTTTTCACTTGGAATTCTAGTAACAAAATTTCCCTTGGTTTCTGGGTAGTGAGATCGGACGTTCGTGTGTATTGTTGCACACGTAAAAAATCCCTTGGCAGTTGGAAATCGAAAAAGAGTAGCCTAACGGTGCTACCCGGGTACAATTTTGAGTTAAAAATCTACCCAAAGTATTTCAGGATCCTCGTCGATGCTACGGAGTTCATGCACTGAGCTGAGATTCTCTGGACTGAGGCTTGAGTTAGGAGTAGAACAGAGCACTTATGGGTTACACTCATGTGCCGTGATGTTGATCTGACTAAACCAGTGGGGAAATTTTCCCTCCCCCCCTCCCAGGGGGGAATTTTAGGGTTTCCGGAGGGGAAATTAAGATTATTTCAAGATCGCATTAATACAAGAACCAGTTACTTGATATTGTTTTTCCCTCTAAATTTTATGGTTCTGTACTTCTCGCCCTAATGAAGTTTGTTTTATAACGTAAGTAGACCTGCAAATCAAGTTTTATGTAGATGTCTAGACTTATTCTAGTATGTGTTACTAAATTTAGCTTCCATTTTTATGTATGCTGTGGGGGGGGGGGGGGGCGATTTATAGGGAGGAAATTCGCTAGTGGGGGAATGATGTTCTGAACATATGGTAAAGGGGGGGCATAGGCAAAAAAGGTTGAGAACTACTGGACTAAACTAATTTAAACTACCCATAGAGTGCCGATTGGTCTATAGAAGTGTCTCTAGCACCATATGCTCTGTACAGGCGGGTGTCCTGTCTGAGAGATTTCAGGCTCAGTAGGCTCTTGAGTTCGATCGCTGCATAGGGCTGGGAGTTCCTCCACGAACCATTTGATATCTAATATCACATGTCCTCCTGATCTCCTGGGCAGTCAGATCAGATACCTTAACTTCTCAGGTAAGGGCGAAAAACTGGAGGTCCCTGTGCAATTCGTGCATGTTAAAAATCCTACGGCCGCTGGAAATTGCAGAGAGTAGGTCGTTAGACTGTTGCCCTGGAAGAATTATAATTAGAGTTTGTTTTCGGGGCATAATTCATTCATTCATTCAGTAGCATGCCCCTTGCAAAACCTCCCTCGTTCCCATAACAACCGTCCAGAATATTTCTCGGTCATAAGCAAGATGTCCCACATTTGATACACCCATCTGGAGATCATCTGCCACATCCTGCACCCATCTTCTCTTTGGCTTTCCCCTTCCTCTCTTCCTGGGCATATACCCCTCCATGAATGTTCACTCCAAAGTTTCGTGAAGTTTCAAGTGACCAAATTATTTAAATAAATGAACGAGGTCATTAGGCTACTGCCTTGGCAAAATTATTAAGCGAAGTAAATATACCCACAGCTAGAGCCAGTTACTTTGAATGAAATTTGTTGTTTTTTGTGCGTAAACTCCCACAAATGCTTGCCAGAGTTGGATATTTGACCCCTGTGGCACGTAACTAGGAACTATGTTTTGGAAGAGGTTATGAACACAATTCAAAATCACACATACAGCATTCAGAACACAGCTACAGGTAATTTGGTAGTAGATCGCGTGACACTAGTTTTCATAATATGGTATGTGTGCCTGTCATTCAGAAAGCAATGGCAAACTACTGAACGTAAACTTGCCAAGAAATTACAAACAGCTAAAAAATGCTGGTGTTGACTGCGATGTCCTGTAAAGGATATTGCAACTATTTATATATTTAACAAATAGATTGTTTTGGGGGGAGGGGATGTTGTGGAAGAAGCAAGGGTGTACTAACACAAAGGTTGAAATATGACAGTAAAGATTCCCTGGGCATGATCGCGTGTGAAGGAGGTAAGCTGACAAAAGATTGAATCGTTCAGGCAGGTAGGCCGGCCACGATGAGATAAATGTTATTCAAAGGCGTTGTTACATGATGATGAGGGAGGGGGCATCAAGTTCAGGCTGCAGCTGCCAGTGGTCATTAATTTGCCCCTGCTGTGAAACTGCCATAATTCTGCATAGTGTGAAGGTAATGATCGTAGGTGACAGTGATTTGTGTTCGCTAAATTGCTCAAGCCGGGTCATATAATCAGTGAATGTCAAAGGTAATCTCCTGTCACATACTAGAGGTGAATTTCTAAAGATTTCAAGTGCACTTAGTCATAGATGAGATGTTTTTCCTGTTCATTCTCTTTGAACTTGTGCTTAGTCCATAACATTGATACTACAAGGGAGTGAATTGGAAGATGTTTGTGTGTTGGTTAGCTTTCCATTGCCAGTGTCCCCATCATCAGGTGAATCCACTCCAATTTCTGAGGTACCTGTAACTTACATCCTCAATACAAGCAGAAGAAGTCAACATTTAAGTCTAGCTGACCAACGTGCGGAATAAACCGTCTTCTGCGGTCACAAAGTTTAAACGCGAGTCTTTTGCTGTTGTGATCTCTTGGCAAGTTTACTTTCAGTAGTTTGCCATTGCTTTCTGAATGACCGGCACTCATACCATTTTGTCAAAAACCAACGCAAGATGATATGTTTTAAACGCGGTTGCAGGATTAAGTACTGCATCTGTAACCCCCGTCGTCACAGAGCGGAAGATGTATTAACAACGTGAAATGTAGAATTACCCAATCTAAAAGCACTGTTTCACACAAGATGAAGAGTATTTGGTGTCAGCCGAGGTGATAGAGTTCTTAAAAACTATTTCGAGCCAATCCTGATGGTCAGAAGTGGATCATGGACAATCAGCAGATTAGCGAGGAAGTATGTGGAAGCTACAGAGATGTGGTTTTATGGAAAAATGATAATACCATAGTTAACACACAAAGAGAACTGGTTACTCACATCAGAAGAAGCAAATTTACATTGTTTGGGCACATCAGAAGTGGAAAGAGTACATCATGGTAACAGGAAAGTTGGAGGTCAAGAGAGCCATGGGATGATAAATCATCTTAATATGACTTCCCGTTTCTGCCATAGGCTAATATATCGCCAAAATGTTGTCCTTGTGTTATACATGTCTGCTACCATATAAACAATTTTAAGTCATAACTATCACACCCTCCTACTTCCCATTTTCCGCCACCCATTTTTGTTTGATCCAAATCTAGATTTTGTTTGGCACAGAATCTGTTTAAACAAAACCATAAACTGCTCTGAGAGTCCCATTGTGAGACCTATAAGTGTAGACTGGAGCACTTGTATCCATGTGCAATTAAAATGATCCTGTGCAAACTAATCACCCTTGCAAACAGAATGTGTACATAGTTCGTATAGAAAAGACATTAACATAAGAATAGGCCACATGGTTGTTTACCTCAGTGATTCTCAAATTATGCAGTATGAGGGGGCATCAGAGGTCCTGGAAACATTCCATGCAATTACAAGGCTACTGCACTGTTACAAAAACTGTTATGAAGTAAACACAACAGCTATTTTTTTTTTTGCTTTTGAAGCAATTCTATCAGTAAATAAAATTTAGTGTGACATAGAAAATGTTGATTTCACAAAGTGTGAAAAACATGTTTTAGAACCACTGTTTTGCGTATGTTCCTGTTCTGTACTAAAATAATATTTATGATCAGGATGTAGTTATATGTGTAAGATTAAGCTGTCCTGTAGCCAGTAGAGATTTATTATCTGTGTGTACTCTTGTCAATAGGGCTTATCTGCTGGCTTTGTGATCTAAAATTCATGGGGGAAGACATGCATGGCAGGAGCTGGTTGAGGGACTGCCCTCCACTTTGAGGGACTGCCCTCCACTTTGCACTTATTTACTATTTCCTTATGTATTCTATTGTATTTTTCTTTATCTTGCTTTTTCTTTCTTCTATCGTCCATCATCTGCAAAATTTCATCTGTCATCCATTTCTTGTTTGCAGTTCTATGTTTAGATGCAATGATTTCTTTTGATGTCTGTTGGATTGATTCCTGCAACATGTCCCATTGTTCATCAATAGTCAGTGTTATCTCCATGGCATTATATCTGTTCTTTACAGTAACATTGTACCTTTCTGTTTCAAGTAATGCTAGATCTAACTTGTTCTCTGGGGTTTTCTTTATGTATTAAAATATGTATTATGTATTAACATATTAGGAATATCGGAAACGAGATGGAGAGGAGCAGGGATAAGGACAGGAGAGGATTGTAAGATTATTTACTCGGGGGGAGAAGAACAGCAAAGAGGTGTAGCCATTATATTAGATAAGCAAACATCAAATTCTGTCAAAGGATATTGGGCTGTGTCAGACAGAGTTCTATTAGTAAAATTAAACGGAAGACCTTTTAAAATAAATGTAATTCAAGTATATGCCCCAACAAGTGAAAGCAGTGAAGAAAGTATAGAGAAATTTTATAATGACATGGAGTCTGCTTTGAAGAACTGTAAAAAATCAGAAATAAATATCATAATGGGTGATTTCAACGCAAAAATAGGAAAGCAAAGCGATGGATGCAGTGTAGGCAACCATGGTTTGGGAGAGAGAAATGAAAGAGGTTACAGACTTGTAGAATGGGCAAAAGAACAAGAAATGGTTGTAGGAAACACCTGGTTTAAACAACATCCTAGAAGATTATGGACATGGAGGAGTCCAGACAGCAGGATTAAAAACCAGATAGATTACATCCTGATAAGCAAAAGGTTTCGAAATGCATTAACAGTTGTAAAAACAGTTCCAAATGCAGACTGTTACAGTGATCACAGATTAATTATTGGCACATTGAGGGTAAAGTTAAAGAAAGTCAAGTATACAGCAGGAAACCCTAAATATGACTTGTGCAAATTGAAAACTGACAAAGAAATACAAGATAATTTTAACATAGAAGTAAAGAACAAATTTGATTTATTGTCTGATCTAGAGATCCTATTTCAAGATGTAGATGATCAATGGGAAATGCTGAAGAATTCAATCAGTTGTGCAGCAGAAAAAACTATTCCAAAAGTAAGGAAAGTGGGCCGTAAGACATGGATGACTGAAGAAATTTTACAACTAATGGAAACAAGAAGACAGAACAAAAATAATCCTGCCAAATATGAAGAAATTCACAGAAAAGTCAGAACCTTATGTAAGGAGGCTAAAGAAACATGGCTTGAGAAAAATTGCAGAGAAATTGAAAAACAATACAACAGTAAAAATGCGAAACTAATGCACAAAAGAATTCAGGAGATTACTAATCAAAGAACACGTACATCAGCAGGCTGCCTAAAGACAAAAGATGGAAGAGTCGTAATAGAAAAAGATCAGATTTTACATGTATGGTCAGATTACGTGAAAAACCTTTATGACGATAACAGAGACGAACAATATATTGTTCAAAATAACAATGAAGGGCCAGCAATTTTGAAGACGGAGGTTCAGAATGCTCTTAATCATATGAAATCTGGCAAGACCCCCGGTCCAGACAGCGTCACAACAGAAATGATTAATGCTTTAGAAGAATATGGAATAGATAAAGTTACCAGTCTGCTTAATACAATATATGATACTGGAAATATACCTCATGAGTTATGTAATTCTGTATTTATTGCAATCCCAAAGAAATCAGGAGCCTTGGAATGTGATCAACATCGAACAATTAGTATAATGAGTCACATCACGAAGATTTTGCTAAGAATTATCATGCAAAGAGTTAGGAGGAAAATACAACCTGAAATAGGAGAAGAACAATGTGGGTTTGTAGTAGGCAAGGGTACAGTAAATGCTGTGTATATACTGAGAACCGTAATCGAACGTTCTATAGAAGTAAACAAAGATCTACACCTTTGCTTTATTGACTACACAAAGGCTTTTGATAAAGTGAGACATGTCAACATGATAAGGATGCTTGAAGATCTACAAATTGATGGGAAAGACCTTAGACTTGTAAAAAACATATATTGGAAACAACAAGCTGCCATAAGAGTTGATAATGAAGTAAGCCAATATCAGCCTATTAAGAGAGGTGTGAGACAGGGATGTGTAATGTCTCCAGATCTGTTTTCCCTGTACAGTGAAAATATTTTCAGAAATATTGAAAATATGGAAGGAATCAGCATTGGGGGACGATGCATCAATAACATTAGATATGCAGATGATACAGTCTTGATTGCAGACAATGAACAGGACCTGCAAAATTTAGTAGATGCGGTTGTTGCACACAGTGAACAAGAAGGGTTAGAATTAAATTGTAAAAAGACACAGATTATGGTCGTCACTAGGAAGAACGAAATACCACAGTGTAATATACAAGTAAATGGGAATATTCTTCAACAAGTGAATAGGTACAATTATCTCGGAACAGTAATAACATCTGATGGGAGATGCCTTGAAGAGATTAGAACAAGGATCGCCATGGCAAAAGTAGCCTTTAGCAAGATGAAAAACATACTGACCAATAAAAAGATGTCAATTGAAACGAGAAAAAGAGTGTTGAGATGCTACATAGAACCTGTACTTTTATATGGATGTGAAGCTTGGACAATGAGCAGCCAGGCTGAAAAACATCTGATGGCTGTAGAAATGTGGTTTCTGAGGAAAATGCAAAGAATACCATGGACAGCCAGAAAGACCAATGAACAAGTCCTTCAAGAAACAAATGAAGATCGTAAACTGATCAGAGACATTAGACGTAGACAGTCACAATTTTTTGGGCATGTTATGAGAAGAAATGATTTGGAGAACTTGGTGACAACTGGTAAGATCGAGGGGAACAGACCAAGGGGAAGACCTAGAAACAAGTATCTGGATGGCTTGGCCTTGTGGCATGGTCGAGACAGAAACACGGAACTGATCCACGACTCTGTTGATCGAGTGAGATGGCAGAACATGACCGCCCACGCTTACCGGCATGGCACATGATGGATGGATTAAAAGGGATAACAGGCAGAAGGCGGAGGCTGCATTGATATATATATATATATATATAGCTATTGGGTTTAGTACACGCAGTCAACTGACCTCAGCAGAGACTGATAGCTAAAATGGAGAACATAGCCAGAATATTCAATACAGCAGGCTAATTATTTTGCTGACGCTGTCCCACATATGAAGTCAGATGCAAGATAAACTAAACACACTTGATTGGATCTAGATTAGATCTAGAGATTTATAGGGCATAGACACCGGTGATGAGAATCTCTCATCTCATCATGTTCCTCTTGTACCTTGTAGTAGTCGAGGCGAAGTATAAACATCGGGAGAGTGCCCACTTATGGGCTTCATGTATTGATATTTCCATGGACTCTGTTATTCCCTGCATCCATCGTTTACGTGGTCAGCCTCTTCCTCTGCTTCCCTCTGGTCTGTACATCATTGCTTGTTGTGGTATACTGTTAGTTGGTAACCTACTTGCAGGCCAAACCATTTGACTTGCTGCCTTCTGATAAAATCTAGTGCGGCTATAACCCCTACTTTAGTCCTGATTTCTTCATTTCTGATCTTATCTCTTCCTGATACATTGAGTATTCTTCTCAGGAATCTCATTTCTGTTGTTGTGATTTTTCTTTTCTCTTTTTCTGTCATTGTCCAGGTTTGGCATTGGTAACATAGAGTTGGTAGGAAGATTGTGTTGTAAAGTGCTTTCTTAGTAGTTATTGATACATGTTTGTTCTTTAGTATTGGTGCCATTTGTCCAATGAGCTGGTTTGCCTTATTGCATCTATTTTCGATCTCGTCTTCTGATTTGCCATTTGATGATATTATACTTCCTAGGTACTTGAAACTCTTTACTTGTTTCAAGTGATGTACGTTTAGGTGAATCGTTGTTGCTTTTTCTTCTTTAGTTCAGTCATTACCTCTGTATTACTTGTGCTCATTTTCATGTTATGTTCCCTACACATTGCGTTTAGACTGTTCATGTGGTCTTGTAATTCAGCTTCTGATTTTGCTATTAGTGCTTGGTCGTCCGCAAACAGTTGTTCTCTAATGGTTAGATTTGCAGATGGTTCTTCTTCTGTGTTTTCGTCATGCAGTGTTCTTGCGGTCTCTGTTTGGCTGGTTTCTTTACATATGTTGTCTATATATGTTATGAACAAGAGGCGGGACAGGACACAACCTTGTCGTACTCCGTATCTTATGGTGAAGGGTTCTGGGTGTCCTCCAGTTGCTCTCACTGTGCATTCACTGTTGTTGAATAAGCTTCTACATAGGTTTGTTAGATGTGTATTCACTCCATATTGTTTAAGGATTTCCCACATCTTGTTTCTATCTACTCTATCAAATGCCTTTTCGTGATAAAATAAATTAAGGAAATAACACATCTGACTGTGGAATCATACATCTGCTTAGGTAACAATGTAGACAAGATTGGGGTAACAGAGATATTAAAATAAGACTTATTTTGCTGACACATAACCACATATTCATATTTTAAAAGACTCGTATTTGCTTCATGTGTCTATGCTGCTTGTCCATCAATCTGCAAGTGGGGCTTCCATACCACTAAGAGATTAGTAATAGTCAAAAGAAATTAAACTTAATACTAAACTAATACTTAATACTAAACTGCTGCGATCAGTTATTGAACGTTCTATAGAAGTAAACAAAGATATACATCTTTGCTTTATTGACTACACAAAGGCTTTTGGCTTTCGATAGAGTAAGACATGGTAGATATGCTTGTAGATCTACAAATTGATGGGAAAGACATTAGACTTATAAAAAAACAAGCTGCCATAAGGATTGATAATGAAGTGGGACTGTGTGTAATGTCTCCAGATCTTTTTTCCCTATACAGTGAAAATATTTTCAGAAATGTAGAAGTTATAAATGGAATCATTGGAGGATGAAACATCAATAACATTATATATGCAGATGATACAGTATTGATTGCAGACAATGAACAGGATCTGCAACAATTAGTAGATGCGATTGTTGTACACAGTGAGCAGCTGGAGTTAGAATTAAATTGTAAAAAGACCCGTCACTAGGAAGAAAGAAATACCACAATGTTAATACAAGTAAACGGGAATATTCTTCAACAAGTGAATCGGTACAATTATCTCGGAACAGTAATGACATCTGATCGGAGATGCCTTGAAGAGATTAGAACAAGAATCGCCATGGCGAAAGTAGCCTTTAGCATGATGAAAAACATACTGACCAATAAAAAGATGTAAATGAAAACGAGAAAAAGTGTTGAGGTGCTACATAGAGCCTGTAATTTTGTATGGATGTGAAACTTGGACAATGAGCAGTCAGCTCTTGGGTGTAGAGCTGCCATAGCTTCTCTTGTGTCTTGGGGGTGTAGAGGTGCCATAGCTTCTCTTGTGTCTTGGGGGTGTAGAGTTGCCATAGAATCTCTTCTGCCACCCTTGGGTGTAGAGGTACCATAGATTCTCTTGTGTCTTGGGGGTGTAGAGTTGCCATAGAATCTCTTCTGCCACCCTTGGGTGTAGAGGTGCCATAGATTCTCTTGTGTCTTGGGGGTGTAGAGTTGCCATAGAATCTCTTCTGCCACCCTTGGGTGTAGAGGTACCATAGATTCTCTTCTGCCTCTGGGTGTAGAGGTACCATAGATTCTCTTCTGCCCTTGGGTGTAGAGGTGCCATAGATTCTCTTCTGCCCTTGGGTGTAGAGGTGCCATAGATTCTCTTCTGCCCTTGGGTGTAGAGGTACCATAGATTCTCTTCTGCCCTTGGGTGTAGAGGTGCCATAGATTCTCTTCTGCCCTTGGGTGTAGAGGTACCATAGATTCTCTTCTGCCCTTGGGTGTAGAGGTGCCATAGATTCTCTTCTGCCCTTGGGTGTAGAGGTACCATAGATTCTCTTCTGCCCTTGGGTGTAGAGGTGCCATAGATTCTCTTCTGCCTCTGGGTGTAGAGGTACCATAGATTCTCTTCTGCCCTTGGGTGTAGAGGTGCCATAGATTCTCTTCTGCCCTTGGGTGTAGAGGTACCATAGATTCTCTTCTGCCTCTGGGTGTAGAGGTACCATAGATTCTCTTCTGCCCTTGGGTGTAGAGGTACCATAGATTCTCTTCTGCCCTTGGGTGTAGAGGTGCCATAGATTCTCTTCTGCCCTTGGGTGTAGAGGTACCATAGATTCTCTTCTGCCCTTGGGTGTAGAGGTGCCATAGATTCTCTTCTGCCTCTGGGTGTAGATGTAGGCTAGATTCTCTTCTGCCCTTGGGTGTAGAGGTGCCATAGATTCTCTTCTGCCCTTGGGTGTAGAGGTGCCATAGATTCTCTTCTGCCGTTGGGTGTCTGCCCTTTTGTGTAGAGGTGCCATAGATTCTCTTCTGCCCTTGGGTGTCTGCCCTTGGGTGTAGAGGTGCCATAGATTCTCTTCTGCCCTTGGGTGTAGAGGTACCATAGATTCTCTTCTGCCCTTGGGTGTAGAGGTGCCATAGATTCTCTTCTGCCCTTGGGTGTAGAGGTGCCATAGATTCTCTTCTGCCCTTGGGTGTAGAGGTACCATAGAATCTCTTCTGCCCTTGGGTGTAGAGGTACCATTGATTCTCTTCTGCCTCTGGGTGTAGAGGTACCATTGATTCTCTTCTGCCCTTGGGTGTAGAGGTGCCATTGATTCTCTTCTGCCCTTGGGTGTAGAGGTACCATAGAATCTCTTCTGCCCTTGGGTGTAGAGGTACCATTGATTCTCTTCTGCCCTTGGGTGTAGAGGTACCATTGATTCTCTTCTGCCCTTGGGTGTAGAGGTGCCATTGATTCTCTTCTGCCTCTGGGTGTAGACGTACCATAGAATCTCTTCTGCCCTTGGGTGTAGAGGTGCCATTGATTCTCTTCTGCCCTTGGGTGTAGAGGTACCATAGAATCTCTTCTGCCTCTGGGTGTAGAGGTACCATTGATTCTCTTCTGCCCTTGGGTGTAGAGGTGCCATTGATTCTCTTCTGCCCTTGGGTGTAGAGGTACCATAGAATCTCTTCTGCCCTTGGGTGTAGAGGTACCATAGATTCTCTTCTGCCCTTGGGTGTAGAGGTACCATAGATTCTCTTCTGCCTCTGGGTGTAGATGTAGGCTAGATTCTCTTCTGCCCTTGGGTGTAGAGGTACCATAGATTTTCTTCTGCCCTTGGGTGTAGAGGTGCCATAGATTCTCTTCTGCCTCTGGATGTAGATGTAGGCTAGATTCTCTTCTGCCCTTGGGTGTATAGGTGCTAAAGTTTTCTGTCTTGGAGGTTTTGAGGTGCCATGCTCTTTTCTAATCTCAGTGTGAGCAATAAATATGAAGCAATATTTATTAATAATCCTTTACATTTGTTGTAATATCACATTTCCTTGTTTCAGTGTTTTTATTTTCTTTTGTTTGCAGATAAACTTTCTGGTATGTCAACTTGTGGCCCTTGGCTTTGCCTTCCCATTCAGAAAGTATCTGTCGGCGGAGAAAGTTGGAGTAACTACAAGGCATGTTGTCGAGACAGTGGTGGGAGTGCTTCTGACTTTCTTCTGTTTTGGACAGTAAGTTGCTGTCGTCACCTTGTACGCCTGTTTGTAAAAGAAAAAAGGTACAGGTAGTTTCATAGTAAATAATGATATTGTGGTGTCAAGAATGAGGCCGTCACATATTCTAAGCCATGATAGGTGAGTTGAAGTAGCCATTTCCCTTCTTTGTCACATTTCCAAACAATTTCCAGAATATTCTGAAAATTATGTATATAGGGTGTGGCACAAATATAAATGCTTTCATATTCACATGACCATGGGGCCAATCCAGCCTTATGATGCCAGACCTCAATTGATCCAGGTTGTCTTGCATGACTTAAAGAATTGGTGACTGATGATGACTTGGCCCCCGCCTTAACAGGCAAGCAACACTCATTAGAAGCATACTTGTGTGTGCATCTCAGCTATCGCACAGTGTGTTCTTTAACTCTTTACATTTAGCCAGAATACGCTTAAGAAATCTGCCCTCATCAGTGACTCAGTCCAACGTGTATTTAGTCTCTGTGAAATCAGTACACTCTTGAGTGGTTGTTTCTTCTCTTTAGCATCTGCTGTGAAAACCTACTAGCCAGTTAGGCCTGACAAAGCCTCAAGCAAAATTCCACAAGGTTTATGTGGATATAAGTTGTCATGTTAAAAGAGAGCCGCTGTAGCAGTGGCTAGCAGGCTTGCTTGCCTTTCCGCCCAGTGGTTAAGAGTTCAAATCTGCATTGAGGTAGGTTTTAAAAATTGGCCTGCTCTCCCATTTCAATCCAGCTTAAAAATGGGAACCAGAAAATGTTTTGGGAAGTAAAGGGAGTGGAAATTATATTCACCTTAGTTTTTTTTTTTTTTTTTTTGCGCCCGCTCACTCTGAACTCAAGCGTAGACCATACACACAACTAGTAGTGCTGGACTGAATTTTGCGTGTGGATTAGCTTTACCTATTATCAGTGTCCCCTCGCCATCAGGCGAATCCACTCCGACTTCAGAATTATATTCGACTTATCGCACACCTAAACCCCAGAGTGCCGATTAGTTTATAAACATTTGGGGATAGAACCATATACCTAATGCCCCTTTAGATGCATGAATGAACCCTTCATCTCACCTTGTTTCTCTTGTACCTTGCGATGTTAAGGTGTCTTTCTGTTTCTTTGAGCATTAGGAAAAATCCCCTGCCAGCTTGCTAGGCCAGTCACAGGTTTAGGACCGGAAAATCTGATCAAGGGGAGTCCGTCCCCCCTTATGAGCCAGAGCAGTGTTGGACCATGATCGAGCGGCCATGGTTTCCCAGTCTACACCACAGGGAGGTGGGATTGACTTGTGTAGTCTGCGGGTCAACGGCAGGCTAAAAATGTTCTCTTTTCACCATTCCTGAGAGAGACTAGCCGATCCTAAACTTGATGGCTGCTGGGCCAGGCGCAGTCCACACCTTGTAGACCTTGTGTGCCCAATTTACCTCAAGGTGTGCAAAGAAGGTCCTTTACTTTACCATATCTAGAATTGAATGTGTATTCTATTTTATTTGTTTGAAATGAATAGAGTGGTTAGTTACTTGTATGTTTAATCTTGTAGTACTAAAAATATTTTTCAACTGCTTTTTCAGTCAAATCTGGCACCTTCTGGCGCAGTCTGTTGTCAGTTATGCCTTTATGGCATACGGAGGGAAAAAGTTCAGTCATGCACTGGTGTTTGGCTTCACTATGTTGTCTCTGTCAGTCTGCCATATTTATCGGCAGATTTACGACTATGGAGGTTATACACTTGACATCACTGGGTAATTGAACATTTTCTGTTAATTTAGTTAATTTAATATCATTGGTTAATTGGACATATTCAGATAGATTCTTTAGTTTAACATCACTCATTAATTGGTATTTATCTGATAGATTCTTTAGTTTAACATCACTCATTAATTGGTATTTATCTGATAGATTCTTTAGTTTAACATCACTCATTAATTGGTATTTATCTGGTAGATTCTTTAGTTTAACATCACTCATTAATTGGTATTTATCTGATAGATTCTTTAGTTTAACATCACTCATTAATTGGTATTTATCTGGTAGATTCTTTAGTTTAACATCACTCATTAATTGGTATTTATCTGATAGATTCTTTAGTTTAACATCACTCATTAATTGGTATTTATCTGATAGATTCTTTAGTTTAACATCACTCATTAATTGGTATTTATCTGATAGATTCTTTAGTTTAACATCACTCATTAATTGGTATTTATCTGATAGATTCTTTAGTTTAACATCACTCATTAATTGGTATTTATCTGGTAGATTCTTTAGTTTAACATCACTCATTAATTGGTATTTATCTGATAGATTCTTTAGTTTAACATCACTCATTAATTGGTATTTATCTGATAGATTCTTTAGTTTAACATCGCTCATTAATTGGTATTTATCTGATAGATTCTTTAGTTTAACATCACTCATTAATTCGTATTTATCTGATAGATTCTTTAGTTTAACATCACTCATTAATTGGTATTTATCTGGTAGATTCTTTAGTTTAACATCACTCATTAATTGGTATTTATCTGGTAGATTCTTTAGTTTAACATCACTCATTAATTGGTATTTATCTGATAGATTCTTTAGTTTAACATCGCTCATTAATTGGTATTTATCTGGTAGATTCTTTAGTTTAACATCGCTCATTAATTGGTATTTATCTGATAGATTCTTTAGTTTAACATCGCTCATTAATTGGTATTTATCTGATAGATTCTTTAGTTTAACATCACTCATTAATTGGTATTTATCTGATAGATTCTTTAGTTTAACATCACTCATTAATTGGTATTTATCTGATAGATTCTTTAGTTTAACATCGCTCATTAATTGGTATTTATCTGGTAGATTCTTTAGTTTAACATCACTCATTAATTGGTATTTATCTGATAGATTCTTTAGTTTAACATCACTCATTAATTGGTATTTATCTGATAGATTCTTTAGTTTAACATCACTCATTAATTGGTATTTATCTGATAGATTCTTTAGTTTAACATCACTCATTAATTGATATTTATCTGATAGATTCTTTAGTTTAACATCACTCATTAATTGGTATTTATCTGGTAGATTCTTTAGTTTAACATCGCTCATTAATTGGTATTTATCTGGTAGATTCTTTAGTTTAACATCACTCATTAATTGGTATTTATCTGGTAGATTCTTTAGTTTAACATCGCTCATTAATTGGTATTTATCTGGTAGATTCTTTAGTTTAACATCACTCATTAATTGGTATTTATCTGATAGATTCTTTAGTTTAACATCGCTCATTAATTGGTATTTATCTGATAGATTCTTTAGTTTAACATCGCTCATTAATTGGTATTTATCTGGTAGATTCTTTAGTTTAACATCGCTCATTAATTGGTATTTATCTGGTAGATTCTTTAGTTTAACATCGCTCATTAATTGGTATTTATCTGGTAGATTCTTTAGTTTAACATCGCTCATTAATTGGTATTTATCTGGTAGATTCTTTAGTTTAACATCGCTCATTAATTGGTATTTATCTGATAGATTCTTTAGTTTAACATCGCTCATTAATTGGTATTTATCTGATAGATTCTTTAGTTTAACATCACTCATTAATTGGTATTTATCTGATAGATTCTTTAGTTTAACATCACTCATTAATTGGTATTTATCTGATAGATTCTTTAGTTTAACATCGCTCATTAATTGGTATTTATCTGGTAGATTCTTTAGTTTAACATCACTCATTAATTGGTATTTATCTGATAGATTCTTTAGTTTAACATCACTCATTAATTGGTATTTATCTGATAGATTCTTTAGTTTAACATCACTCATTAATTGGTATTTATCTGATAGATTCTTTAGTTTAACATCACTCATTAATTGGTATTTATCTGATAGATTCTTTAGTTTAACATCACTCATTAATTGGTATTTATCTGGTAGATTCTTTAGTTTAACATCACTCATTAATTGGTATTTATCTGGTAGATTCTTTAGTTTAACATCACTCATTAATTGGTATTTATCTGATAGATTCTTTAGTTTAACATCACTCATTAATTGGTATTTATCTGATAGATTCTTTAGTTTAACATCACTCATTAATTGGTATTTATCTGGTAGATTCTTTAGTTTAACATCGCTCATTAATTGGTATTTATCTGGTAGATTCTTTAGTTTAACATCACTCATTAATTGGTATTTATCTGATAGATTCTTTAGTTTAACATCACTCATTAATTGGTATTTATCTGATAGATTCTTTAGTTTAACATCACTCATTAATTGGTATTTATCTGATAGATTCTTTTGTTTAACATCACTCATTAATTGGTATTTATCTGATAGATTCTTTAGTTTAACATCACTCATTAATTGGTATTTATCTGGTAAATTCTTTAGTTTAACATCGCTCATTAATTGGTATTTATCTGGTAGATTCTTTAGTTTAACATCACTCATTAATTGGTATTTATCTGATAGATTCTTTAGTTTAACATCGCTCATTAATTGGTATTTATCTGATAGATTCTTTAGTTTAACATCGCTCATTAATTGGTATTTATCTGGTAGATTCTTTAGTTTAACATCGCTCATTAATTGGTATTTATCTGGTAGATTCTTTAGTTTAACATCGCTCATTAATTGGTATTTATCTGGTAGATTCTTTAGTTTAACATCACTCATTAATTGGTATTTATCTGGTAGATTCTTTAGTTTAACATCACTCATTAATTGGTATTTATCTGATAGATTCTTTAGTTTAACATCGCTCATTAATTGGTATTTATCTGATAGATTCTTTAGTTTAACATCGCTCATTAATTGGTATTTATCTGATAGATTCTTTAGTTTAACATCGCTCATTAATTGGTATTTATCTGGTAGATTCTTTAGTTTGATATCATTAGTACATCGCTGCATAATTAGACATTTTCTATTATTCTTTAGTTAGTGATGTTTGTCCATCAAGAACGATGATGACCATTCATTTCATCCAGTGGGATTGAAAGTTTGGAGCCATGAGTTCTAAGATGGCTGGCAAGGCCTATTTTGGCTCGATATGTTCTTTGACAATGTGGGCAAAGAATGCTTGACGTTCCAGAAGGATCATCTCCTGCAGTGGTTTTTCTGTCCAGCCTTTTTTTTCACAGTCTTGCCATCTTGTTTGCTTCACAAGTGACTACACCATTGCGTAATTATGTACGCCACAAATTTCAGTCTTTGGCAGCAGTCTCCCGGGTGTCATGATGAATTCCAAGAGATTTCAGTGAGATTTTCAGTGTCTTTAAAGCGTTTCCTCTGGCCGTCTTTGGAGCATTTACCACAACATGGTTCACCTTGAAAAATTTGTTTAGGGAGCCTGTGATCTGGTATACGAGTCAAGTGACCAGCCCAACTAATCTGATTCTTCATTAGTAGAATGTGGATACTGAGCATGGACGCTCGTTCTAAGACTTCAGTGTCTGGGATCTTGCCATTTGATCTTCAATTGCTTCCTAAGGCAGACAGTGTGGAAGTGGTTTAATTTTCTGACGCGTCGCTGGTGAACAGTCCAGGTTTCACAAGCATATAGCAGTGTGGATAATACGACTGCTTTATAGACTTTCATCTTTGTTTGCAGGATTATTCCATTTCTGTCCCACACATTCTTGTACAGTCTGCCAAAGGCTGCGCTGGCCTTGGAGATTCTTGCATTCACGTCATCATCAATGCAATTGTCTTTAGTTAGTATAACATCACTCATTCATTTGTCTTTTTCTGGTAGATTCTTTAGGTGGTTTGACTTTATTGGTGATTGGGCATTTTCTGGTTGATTCAGTAGGTAGTTTGACATCGCTAGGTAATTAGAGATTTTCTTGTAGTTTATTTAGTTAGCTGGACATCACTGGATTAATATGACATTTTCTGGTGCAATAATTAGGAGACTACACATTCATGAGGATTTAACATCAGACATAATGTGATGATTTAACATCTCTGAGTGACTAAACATTCTGTGATGGTTTAACATCACTAGGTGACCAGACATGTGATGGTTTAACATCACTAGGTGATCAGGCATATTGTGATGATTTAACATCTCAGAGTGACTAAACATTCTCTGATGGTTTAACGCCACTAGGTGATCCGACATTATGTGATGGTTTAACATCACTAGGTGATCCGACATTATGTGATGGTTTAACATCACTAGGTGATTAGACATGTGATGGTTTAACATCACTAGGTGATTAGACATGTGATGGTTTAACATCACTAGGTGATTAGACATATGATGGTTTAACATCACTGGCTAATCAGACATTATGTGATGGTTTAACATCACTAGATGATCAGACATAATGTGATGGTTTAACATCTCTGAGTGACTAAACATTCTCTGATGGTTTAACACCACTAGGTGATTAGACATATGATGGTTTAACATCACTAGGTGACCAGACATGTGATGGTTTAACATCACTAGGTGATCAGACATTATGTGATGGTTTAACATCACTAGGTGATCAGACATTATGTGATGGTTTAACATCACTAGGTGACTGGACATTCTCTGATGATTTAATATCACAAGTGGCTACATACTTTCTGATGAGTTAACATCACAAGGTGACCAGACATGAGATGGTTTAATATAACTAGCTGACCAGACATTATCTTATCAGCTCTGCATTTATTCTTGAAGCTATTTTAATGCTTGTAGTCCAGGGTTACAATTCATCACAAAGAGATTGGCGTGTTTCCAGTGTGCACCTTAGGGTGGTGAAGCAAGGACTTGATCAGTTTGTTGCCTGATAATGATGCAGCAGTGCACCTGAATCTTTATGCTAGTTCATTTGATATAAATAGACTGTTAACCCTTTACAGAGCAGACGCTTGTCCCTTTTTTAGCCCTGAACGGGCAAGATTTTTTTCAGGTTCTGTAAAATTTCGGGTTGCGTTAGTAAAAACATCACAAATAAGGTGTTAGTCAACCGATTTTAGTTAAATAAACAACACAATGAAGGGAAAAGCATGCAGAATATGTTACTCACGTGATTGTTGCCGGTTATCTATATATGAACACAAATATTTACGAAATACAGTTATTGTTTGTGATTTTCGGTCATCTATACTGCAATTTACAAACACATTTGCAGAATCATAATCACTTTCTTTTAAAGTCCGACTCACGACTGCTAATGCTAGTAATGCAAGTAACGCTTTTCACTGATATCTAGCTCACGATTAGTAAACTTCGTGCCCTTTAATGTCACTTAAATTGAACCTAGCGAAATCTCGGCTATCACTTGAAGAATCGCCGAAATCCATTTTGAAAAACTAAGCGTCAAAACCCCGAAAACTATAAAAAAAAAGTCCGTTCAAATTCATAGTAGGCGCTTGCAAATGGCGACCATGTTGTCAAGCTATCGGCGAAAGTAGCCGCCAGAAGTATCGGAAAGCCGAGAGATCGCGTTTTTACAATGCATAATAGTATCGGGCGGTTTCAGACAATCTGTCCGTTTAAGGTATCGGACGGAAATAGACGTTCCACCCTGTAAAGGGTTAAACAATGTCTGATAGAATATGACACACTATAATATAAATGTTAGACAGCGTCTGTAGAATTTGGCACATTTTTATGTAAATGGGTTTATAGATAATGTCTGGTTGAGTGTGACACATTTATATAAACGGGATGGAAAACTTTAATAGAATTTAACACAATTTGATTTGAATACACTGGGAGACAGTGTCTGATAGAAAAATACTCATTTTGATATATGTTTGGTAGAATGTAACTGACACAAGTTGATGTAAATTGGGTGTTAGGCAATGAATCTTACAGTGAAATTGGGGTTAGGCAACGTCTGAGAGAATATGACATATTTTAATTTAATGTCTGGTTTGTTTAGGCTGTAACCCGGTTTCTTTGTGGTTAAGACACATAATTCCTTTTATTGCAGTCCTCTAATGATACAGACACAGAAACTGACAAGTCTGGCCTTTGCCCTCCATGATGGAAGATTCAAAGACCAGTCCACATTGACACCAGACCAGAAGGAGCACGCTGTCAGGTATTCCTCTTACGGTATTTTCCTGTTAAGGGGCACAGAATCAAGGACAAGTTTGGGGGCTGAGTGGTCTTGCTTGCTCCAGCGTGAAGTCCTGTATGTCGGATGTTGTCCAACATCAGTGTGATGTCATACAGGACCTGAGGTTTGCGTGAGTATCCGTTGTCCCATGTCTGACTTATTGGTGTGCAGTGCAGACTAGTGGTTCCTCGCCGTGCAGGCAGATACTTTCTGACTTCTGGAGAATCAGCAATCCTACTACGTTAGCCAGGACCCCGAAGGGACCTGTTGCCCAGGACGCACGACTAAGACGTGTTAGTAGGTCTTAGCCGGTATAGAACCTGGCCCTGGTGCCTTGGAAACACCTATGCGTCCAGCTGAGTGGTCTCGAGGTAAGATGTCCGCCTCGAGTCCTGGAGGTCCCGGGTTCAAGCCCCAGTGAGGCCCGGGATGTTTTCATGTGGACTTTAGTAACAAAATTTCCCCTGGTCTCTGGGTAGTGAGATCTGATGTCTTCTTCTTCTGCGTTCATCCGAGTTGTTTTTTTTCCGGACGTGATTGCGTTGTGCCTGTTTACAGCAGAGCTGTGTTCTTGCGCCGTTAGGCCGACACATCCAACTTCTGCAGGGTTAACCTTCCCGGGGATGCTTGCTGTATTGTTGCGCACATAAAATATTCCTTGGCAGTTGGAAATCGAGAAAAAAGTAGCCTAACGGCACTGCCCGGGCAAAATTTTGAGTTAAAAATCTACCCAAAGTATTTCAGGTTCCTCGCCACTGCTACGGAGTTCATGCACTGAGCTGAGATTGTCTGGACTCAGGATTAAGTTAGGAGTAGAACGGAGCACTTATGGGTTACACCCGTGTGCCATGATGTTGATCTGTCGACTAAACTAAACATGTTCATATACAAGCATTGAAGCTTTTTTTGTGTGGGGTTTCTGATGAAGTGCTCAGGCAACATGCCTCACTCTCTGAAGGTTGTGGGGTTCATTTTGAGACTGTCATTTGGTTCAGGAGTGCAGTTTTGTCAGAGCCTCTTGTGGGTCGTCACATGAGTTGTGGTGTTTGTGCTTTGTGGGACACTTTGGCAGGTGGTTAGCTGTTTTATGTAGTGCAACTGAAGTTTAGTTTTCATTGTCTTATAAGTCCCTGACACAAGAAATAAATAGGGAGAACCGTTGAGGCCACT
Organism: Cepaea hortensis; assembly: GCA_963921405.1. Classification (NCBI taxonomy): domain Eukaryota; kingdom Metazoa; phylum Mollusca; class Gastropoda; order Stylommatophora; family Helicidae; genus Cepaea; species Cepaea hortensis. The sequence continues at coordinate 21,364,818 of OY992887.1, read as the reverse complement.
AAGACGATTACATAGATACACATAGTATTATTTGGCGCTCACAGAAGAAGAAGAAGGAAAATAGAGATTAGAAGACGCACTAGACAACATAAAATTTGAAAGCTATAATAGTTACCGACCGGGATCGAACCTGTCGCCTCCAAATGACGACGGCACCTCGTTGCAGGAACAAGTGTACTTCGACGCGGAACAAGTGTACTTCGACGCACGATCAACTAGACACTCCAAATAAAGTGCCTTCATACACATGAACCAAACAACTATGGAATACGGACATAATTTGTATCAAACCATTGAGATATCACCATAGGTCTCATAATTTATATTAAACCAGCATAGGTCAAATAACAAACACATCGGACCGTAATGCACATAAAATTATACGATAAAACTATGTGTGTCTATTTATGTAATCGTCTTATATGTCTGGCACATTCCTCACAAGTTCTTGTCTCCAACAGAAAGCTGCCCAGCATCCTGGAGTACCTGAGCTACATGTTCTACTTCCATGGCATCTTGGTGGGGCCTCTGACCTTCTATAATGACTACATTGCATTTATTGATGGAACCAACTTCAGCAAACCTGGCTCAACTAATGTAAGTTCTACAGAAACACTTAAAACACTGTGACTGTTGGAAAGCTAGGATTGCATGCATTTGATTTATCACATTATTTTGGAGCAGAAGGATGCTATAAGATTTATTATGCGGAAGATACCTATGTATTATATGATTTAAGGGGCAAGGTTGCATTGTGATCTGTTACTGGGATTTGACGTGGTAGATACTATAGGGAATTTATCACACAGGGTGGGGAAGGGAGGGTGGTAAGGTGTATTGTGATTATATTATGTGATTTGAGGCAGAAGCATACATGTATGTGATTTGTTACAAGGTTTGGAATGGAAGCTACTAAATGTGATTTATCACTTTATCTCGGGTTGGAAAAATACTACATGTGACTAATTAGATGATGGATCACATCATATGGGGTAAAGGGATAAAAGATGCTATGTAAATGTCTTAACGTGATTTAGGGTGGATGGCTACTGTATATGATTGGTTGTATGATTTGGAACAGAAGATATGAAATACTTATTACCTGATTTGGGGTAGGAAGAAAATGTTAGTGGCTTACTACATAATATGGGGTAAGGGAAGGGGGTTGTAAGATGCTACGTGATGTATTATGTGATTTGGGGTGAAAGAATACTATGTGATATATTACACAATTTAGGATGAAAGAATACTGTATGATATATCACATAATTTGGGGTGAAAGAATACTGTATGATATATCACATAATTTGGGGTGAAAGAATACTATATGATATATCACATAATTTGGGGTGAAAGAATACTGTATGATATATTACATAATTTGGGGTGAAAGAATGCTCTATTATATATTACATAATTTGGGGTGAAAGAATACTGTATATTATATAATTTGGGGTTAAAGAATACTATATGATATATTACACATTATGGGGTGAAAGAATACTATATAATATATTACACATTTTGGGGTGAAAGAATACTGTATATTACATAATTTGGAGTGAAAGAATACTGTATATTACATAATTTGGGGTGAAAGAATACTGTATTATATATTACATAATTTGGGGTGAAAGAATACTGTATTATATATTACATAATTTGGGGTGAAAGAATACTGTATGATATATCACATAATTTGGGGTGAAAGAATACTGTATGATATATCACATAATTTGGGGTGAAAGAATACTATATGATATATTACATAATTTGGGGTGAAAGAATACTGTATGATATATCACATAATTTGGGGTGAAAGAATACTGTATATCACATAATTTGGGGTGAAAGAATACTGTATGATATATTACATAATTTGGGGTGAAAGAATACTATATGATATATTACATAATTTGGGGTGAAAGAATACTATATGATATATTACATAATTTGGGGTGAAAGAATACTGTATTATATATTACATAGTTTGATGTGAAAGAATACTGTATGATATATTACATAATTTGGGGTGAAAGAATACTGTATGATATATCACATAATTTGGGGTGAAAGAATACTATATGATATATTACATAATTTGGTGTGAAAGAATACTGTATGATATATTACATAATTTGGGGTGAAAGAATACTGTATGATATATTACATAATTTGGGGTGAAAGAATACTGTATGATATATCACATAATTTGGGGTGAAAGAATACTGTATGATATATTACATAATTTGGGGTGAATGAATACTGTATGATATATTACATAATTTGGGGTGAAAGAATACTGTATGATATATTACATAATTTGGGGTGAAAGAATACTGTATGATATATTACATAATTTGGGGTGAAAGAATACTGTATGATATATCACATAATTTGGGGTGAAAGAATACTGTATATCACATAATTTGGGGTGAAAGAATACTGTATGATATATTACATAATTTGGGGTGAAAGAATACTGTATGATATATTACATAATTTGGGGTGAAAGAATACTGTATGATATATCACATAATTTGGGGTGAAAGAATACTGTATATCACATAATTTGGGGTGAATGAATACTGTATGATATATTACATAATTTGGGGTGAATGAATACTGTATGATATATTACATAATTTGGGGTGAAAGAATACTATATGATATATTACATAATTTGGGGTGAAAGAATACTGTATGATATATCACATAATTTGGGGTGAAAGAATACTATATGATATATTACATAATTTGGGGTGAAAGAATACTGTATGATATATTACATAATTTGGGGTGAATGAACACTATATATTTTTATTTTTGCACTCGCTAACTTTGAACTCAAGCGTAGTCCATACACAGTACTTCTAGTAGTGCTGGACTGAATTTTGCCTGTGGATTAGCTTTCCCTATTAACAGTGCCCCTCGTTATCAGGCAAGTCCACTCTTCAGAGGTACTTGTAATTTACGTCCCCAAGTCAAGGGTGATAGGTCAACATTTTAGTCCAACTGTCCGGTGTAGGGGTTGAACACCTTACCTCGGCTTCAGCACACCGGATGTTTAAGAACATGTATTTTTATCCATTTGGCCATGCCGACCTACAGAAGAATACCATATGATATATTGCACATTTTGGAGTGAAAGAATACTTTATGATATATTACACAATTTGGGGTGAAAGAATACTGTATAATATATTACATAATTTGGGGTGAAAGTATTTTGTATTTGTATTTTTTGAAAGAATACTTTATGATGTATTAACACATTTTGGGGTGAAAGGATTTTGTTTGATGTATTTGTTGTGGGTGACTGATGTTGAAGTTGTCAGATCATGACACTCCATCACAAGTTCAGCAATTGTCTCTTCAGCTCTGTCAGAGTCCTTCTGTTCTTGGAGTATTGTGTCATTATTACATGTCGTCTTGTTAGACGTTTTGTCAGACTGTGTGGGGGATCAGAGAAGTATATATATATACACACAAAGTTTAATTATTACATGTAGGTTTGCTTTTGTTGTTAACTAATACGTATTGTTTTTTTCTTTTTCTCAGACTGGCATATCACGAAGACACCCAGCGGATGGTTTGAATGTATGATCTGTTTGTTTATTTTTATGTATATGTCTTGTGTGCTTATATGTGAATGTATTAGAGTTAACACTAAGTCGTAGTACCTGATTCAATGTTATAGAAGATACTGGCTCTGAGGCGTGTTTCTAGACAGTCGTCGATAGTTACTCAGGCCCAGGAGTCACATCTCTGTTGCTTCCAAACTGTACCTAATTGATGTGTTCATATTTCATGGTTGACTGCCATACATCAAAGACAGGGGCTGAAATGAAAAAAATGGTGGGGGGGACATGGAAGAAACTCCAGGAGACAGTAAAAGATGAGAGTTTGCTGTGAGTTGGTTGCAAACCTTCTCCAAGGGGAGATAAAGGCCAGGAGATGGTGGCCAGTTTGTATAGACCACATCATCAACTCCCATTTGATGATGGAAATATGGGCCTTGCCTTTCACCAAAACCTATAGCATGGTAACTGTCCCCTACCTCTTACTTGTATATTTACATTTGATAGAACTGCAGGTACCTTTGAAATATACATTGCCAGTATGTTTGTTACTCATGAAACAATATTATGTTTTGTGACATTCTTACAGCAATATATCACTTTCTTCAACAGAAAGTCGTGCTGAAAAAACTGGTCATTGCTTCAGCGTGTTGTGTCGGCATGATGATTCTACCTGGTCTCTTCTTTCCTCCAGAGAAGTTGAACAGTAAGTTTACTGCATTTGTCGTGACTCAATGGCAAGCCACTTGAAGTAGGGTGATTTATGTAGGGGGCGTCCAGTAGACATATATGGGTTTTGCTTGAGCTCAAAGTGAGAAAATATAAAATAAAAAAATAAGGGTTCATATTGTCCGTGTGCAACATCTATTAGAACAAATTGCAAATAGAAATTAAGTCAGAATGGTGGATGAGTGGACACACGTCTCGAGCTAGGATATCCAGTTCTTGGATGTTTGCCTGCACTACTATAAAGGTGCCATTCCTTAATTTCTATTATTAGTATGATCATTATTATTAAAGATAAGCCATAAATATATATAAGTGGCTGTGGACCAACATGGGTGGTCATTGAGAGGAGGTGAGTTAGTTGATGGGGCAGCATCTCTATAAAATACTTCAAAACCCTGATGTGGCCATCGGGAGGTATGGGATGCCCTACATTACCTCTCCACCTACTACCTTACAGGGTGTGTCATTGTAGACAAAGGCTATTGAGGTCAAACCATACACAGACTATCAGAAATCTAGAGAAACTACCATTTTATTTAGACGTAGATAGTCAAGATTTTTTTTGGGAGAAATTATGCAAAGAAATAGACATGAAAACTTAGTGACATCTGACAATTGATTGGAAAATAATAAGATGGAGACAAAGATGCATACCTGAATCGTTTGGCTAAATGGCATATTAAAAACAAAAACACATACCTAATCTGAGACTTTGCTGATCGTTTGAGATAACAAGCCGTGACTGTCCATACTTATTAACATGGCAGATCATGATGATGAAAATATGCCGAACAATATTGTATACGACTAATTTCTCTAATTCCATTTATGTTTTTCATGTGTTTCTATAAGGACTGCCTCAGTAGTTTTTCTGTCTTCATGGTGTTTTTGTATTTCTCCAGAAACCACATTTCCACTTTAATGTGACAACTGTTATGTACTATCAGACATCATCATCATGTGCCCTGCCAGCTGGCATAGATGTTTGTCCACCTCCACAGGTCTTGGTCCTTGGTGTTCTGGATCAGCTCTTCCGATGATATTCCTCCATGCCACCATCTGTCCATCCCACATCATTTCTCTACGCCTGTGTCTCTTCTACCACTGACCTTTCCAGTTACAATGTTTTTCCAGCGCTTCTTCTCATTATGTAACCAAAGTTTGTCTCTTTCTTATAGTTATCTATCATGTTATACTTTCCTTAGCCTCAACCAAACCTCTGTGATTATTAGTATGGTAAAAGTATTTCAGTTTCTGGGACTTGATGCTGGTTGTGAGCTAGTTTTGTTCCATGCTCATGTCTTGTAGAATGTCCTTATTATTTCTTTTTCTTGGTCCATGATAATCTTAGAACTTTTCTGTAGCTCGAAAGCCCTAATTGTCTTCTTTAGTGATTGAAAAATGGTCTGTGACTCACATCCATATTTTGCCACAGGAAAGATGCATGTTCACGAAAATATTGCTTTTACTTATTTGCTGATGTTGTGCCATAAGTTCTTGATATTGTTTAGCATTGCTGTGTCCAGTCTGTGTCTGACTTCTGTTGAACATCCCCCACAGTTGATTATGGAGCCCAGATATTACACATTCTATTTCTTCATTGTTTATTGTGAGTTTTGGTTGGCATGTAGTTTTGTTTGTGAGGATTTTGTTTTCATAGTTCAGAAAATGATGTTGATTTTGACTATAACACACTCTCTTGACACACACAAAACAACTTTTCTGATCCCTTTGTACTGTTTTAGATAATGCTTCTCCATTTTATGTATTTTAAAATATTTTACTACTTATATTTACTAACAATATTTCTGCATAATACACATTCTAAATTATTACTTTTATGTGAATATTATTTACTAGCTATACACCTGCATAATATTGATTGTACATTTCAGCTCCTGAGTATTATAGCATGACCTTCTTACAGAGGATGATCTTTATACTTGGAGTGCTGACTTTGGCAAGACACAAGTATTACTTTGCTTGGATTTTAGGTAAATCTTGTCTTGTCTTTACACTGATCCCATTAACAGATGTCGTAACTGTTCATATTCCTTTCATATATTCCTTTTATTTATAAGATTTGGGTTTAGAATTGACATTACTACACTCTGGACATTCCCTCATATCCTCTGTCCCCATCCTCAGTAGTCAGCACACAATTCCCATGCATATGGTTCCAATAACAGTCAGATTAAAAGTCTACCGGCCTTTTCAGTATTTGTCCAGATTCTCTGCTTACTCCACACCAAATTATTCTTTCTAGGCATGCACACTCTGTTTTGCCTCAGTCTACACAATTCAAGAGAGCAATGACCACGCCAGCCTTAATGTAAGGAGCAGCCACAGCCAGTCTGTCAGCCTGTTCATTGCCTTCGTACATCTTTTTACCCATGACAGAAAATCCATGCTAGCCCCGACCCTCGTCTTGTCAAGCAACATAATACGCAACACGTGGAGTAAAGCAGTTTATGTATAATATGATGATGGTATATGTTTGTAGCATAAGCATGTCTCTGAGAGGTTAAGATGTCTGCCTCACACATTGCAGAACATGTGTTCTGTTCTTCAGTAATGGTTTGGAGTATTTGTCTTTTGGAGATAAAATCAAATTGCTAGCTTGCTTGACTAGCGAATTCATTATGTGAAATGTCTGAATCTGAAGCTAATTATTTGGGCATCTGTAGACTGTATATTCTGGTCTCTAGAGGAGCAGCCTGTGGTGAAGGCCCAATACATGGAAGTGAGGCTAAGCAGGATGTGCAGGATGTGACAATTCCTTGGGTAAGCCCAATACCTGAGTGCGCTGTGTGTCCCGCTCTGCAATTGTGGAAGCCTTCTTGGATGGTGGAGAATGCCCATAGTCTGCCCCTGCCTTCCCCTGAGGACCAGCATGCATTCGGCTATATTAGATGTATCAGCTGGGGCATCATCCTCTGTGCAGGGAAGTATGAAGATACCACAACTCTGAGAGTATGGAATGTCCTGCAAAACACCTGAGAAGGTTAAACATGGTAAACAAACACCTGAAGAAGCCGGATGTGTTGGCTGAAAGGTGCAAATATTACAGTTGTGCTGTACACAGGCACAATGCAATTACGTTGAAAGTAAATATTTCGGATGAACGACAAAGAAGAAGAAAGTCTTCTTTATTCTTCATACCAAAAATGCCCTCATCAGCAGTGCTACAATTGCAGTAATGATAGTGATAATAAATATGATTATAGTTGTCGCTGTCTGCTGACTTCAAGTAATTATGGCAGCATTCAGTGATGTGAAAATATGTTGAAATGATTCTTGTCTCTGCACACTGGGCACACTGCTTAGTTCTCCAAGGCAGCGGTCATCTGAAATTCTCTGCTCATTGTTTCCATGTGGAGTTGGTTATGGTATCTCCGCTTGAACTCGAAGATGGCACCGACATTGGTGGTCACACGATTTGGAACGTATCTACTTAAACATTTTTGTAAATATTGTGTTAGGCTTTATTTTATTATGTTTAATGTAATATTCTGCCGATTTTCTTTCAAGATAAGTTTTCTTTTGCAAACGTTTCAGCTGATGCTTTAAATAATGCCGCTGGTTTCGGCTTTAGTGGTTATGATTCTCAGGGAGATCCCAAGTGGGATCTTACAGACAATGTCAGCATTTTAGGTGTTGAGGTGAGTTCATGTGATGAGGAGTGTCATTTAAATTAGTCATTGGAGTTTCTACCAACCATTGTATGTATTTCTACATTTATGTTGTTTGTTTCTTTGATTGAAACACATGTAAAATGTAAACTTGCCAAGAAAGGTGGAGGCTGTGAACAGGAACAGAACAAACTTACATGCCATGAGAAAAACAGTTACTTAGGATACCAGAAAAGAACAGAACCAGATTGACGATGGCTATCATTCCGTGACAGAGTCAAACGTCCTAAGAAACCCCTGGGAAGGTTAAACCGGTCAACAAATGCCAGCAGAAGTCGGATGTGTCGGCCTAACAGCGCAAGAATGCAGCTCTGCTGTAAACGGGCACAACACATTCACGTCCAAAAAAAAAACCTGGATGAACGCAGAAGATGATGATGATTCTCATGACAGTAGGTCAGCATGGCTGAATGGATAAGAACGCATGTTCTTAAACATCCGGTATGCTGATGCCGAAGAAAGGGATTCAGCCCCTATACCAGACAGTTGAATTAAAATGTTGACTAATCGTCCTTGTCTTGGGGATGTAAATTATAAGTACCTCTGAAGTCGGAGTGGATTCGCCTGATGGTGAGGAACGCTGTTAATAGGGAAAGCTAATCCACACACAAAATTCAGTCCAGTACTACTAGAAGAAGTGTGTATGGACTACGCTTGAGTTCTAAGCGTACGAGTGCAACAATAAATTCTGGTGGTTGGCATGGACAAGTCATCGTCGTAAGATTTCAGACCCGGTATGATAGAATGAATGAGCATTTGTACAGGTTTTGTGACTCGTCACTATGCTCATGCGGACAGTGTGACCAAGCTTGAGAGTGTGTTCTCCAGGATTTCCCCTCCCCCAGTACCAGCCATGAAAGGAATATTGGCTTAGTGAGATGGCACTGCATTCTTCTTCTTCTTCTTCTTCTTCTTCTTCTTCTTCTTCTTCTTCTTCTTCTTCTTCTTCTTCTTCTTCTTCTTCTTCTTCTTCTTCTTCTTCTTCTTCTTCTTCTTCTTCTTCTTCTTCTTCTGCTGCTGCTGCTGCTGCTGCTGCTGCTGCTGCTGCTGCTGCTTTCATCCCGAGAATATTTTCGGACGTGAAAACTGTATGAAAGAAACAATGTCCACAATGCTGGCTCAGTTTTTTCTTCTTCTTTCATCTGCCTCGTCACCCAATGGACCGCAGATCCTGAAGCAACTCTTGCTAAGCCCTTTGTAGACTTAAGTGTATCGGAACAGAACAAGTTGGAGTACCTGGTAGGCCCTAACCCTCACCAGCTTTCCCCTTCTCTTTCTTCCTTCTCCTTCCTCCCAAAAAACAATGTGAAGCCATGAGAGCATTTGGTGAAGTGAGTATGAAAGCAGCCAAGTAGTTGTTGGTTGTGGTTTCACGTTTGGAATGGTAAGCAGAAGATCTTTTAAAGAAGCAATAACTACAGTCACCGACCAGTATAGTCACAGCCAAGAAGGAAAGCAATGGCAGACTACCCTCTGTATAGATGTCTAAACTAGCGGTCACAGAAATTATGGAGAAAGAATGTTATGTGGGGAAGGTTGTGTTGAAGATAAGCAGCTGCATGCTGATTAAGAAAGAATGCTTTTAAAAAATAAAATAAATTGGCCACACGTTTTTTTAAATAAAATAAATCGGCCACATCATGTTTTTAAAAATCTGTTAAGTAATCGTTGAAGCTTAAATAAAAAATTGTGAACTAAAACCATGACTACATGCCACTATCGTAAACTAAAATCAAGATTACATGCCACAATCGTGAACTAAAATCAAGACTGCATGCCACTATCGTAAACTAAAATCAAGACTGCATGCCACAGTTTTGAACTAAAATTAAGTCTACTTGCCACAATTGTGAACTAAAATCAAAACATTAAGAGTGCATGGCAAGTCTACTTGCCACAATTGTGAACTAATATCAAGTCTATATGCCACAGTTGTGAACAAAAATCAAGACTACATGCCACAATTGTGAACTAAAATCAAGACTGCATGCCACAATTGTGAACTAAAATCAAGACTGCATGCCACAATTGTGAACTAAAATCAAGAAATGCTATTTTCCTGTTTTCAGTTATCAACCAGTCTGAAGGTGAATATTGACAGCTGGAATAAGAAAACACTGGTCTGGCTGCGACGTGTCGTGTATGACCGTGCTCCGTGCTACAACACGCTGGCTGTGTTTGCATGCAGTGCTTTCTGGCACGGTTTTTATCCTGGCTACTACATCATGTTTGGAGGTGGTGCCTTAATGACAATTGTTGCTCGCCATGTAAGTTTTTAGAATTATCTTCTTAGGTTTAATTTAAAAAAATGTTTAATACCTTTATTACACATGGATACCTGCATTACACATTGATCATCTCCATTACATATTGTCATCTCCGTTGTAATGGATACCTCCATTGTACATGGATCTCACTATTATCCACAGCTATCCACAAAACCACCACCAGCACAAAGACAATTACCATTTTATGGACAGACCAGAACAATTAATTATTCTGAGCCTCAGAACAGGACACAATTGATAACGCAACCACATGTATAGACAATTTAAGATTGGCAAATTAGCCATATGGATTGATGACCTAGACAGCAGATTACATATTTCAAGACTACTCTGAATAGGACACATCTAGGCAAACATTCTAGCCTAGAGAAAGAACATTAGAGGATAAACTCTATGGACCACTGAGTGAACCAAGAGTCAACATTACGGATGTAGGCAATAATTTCAGGTGAATGAAAGAAGTAGGAGGATAGCTCTGTTGCACACAGCTAGCCCTATTACAAATGGATACCTCCATCCATCCATCAAGTGCTGTGCCGATAAGCGTGAGCGGTCATGTTTCGCCATCTCCCTCGATTACTAGAGTCGTGGATCAGCTCCGTGTTCCTGTCTCAACCATGCCACGTGGCCAAGCCATCCAGGTATTTACTTCTCAGTCTTTCCTTGGTCTTTCCCCCTCTATCTTGCCAGTTGTCACAAAGTTCTCCAATTCATTTCGTCTCATAACATGCCCCACAAAATCGTCTAATTTCTTTAATCAGTGTACAATTTTCATTTGTTTCTTGTAGGACTTGTTCATTGGTTTTTCTGTCTGTCCATTGTATTCTTTACATTTTCCTCAGAAACCACATGTCCACAGTCATCAGGTGTTTTTCAACCTGTCTGCTCATTGTCCACTTCACATCCATACAAAAGTACAGCTTTTATGTAGCACCTCAACACTCTTTCTCTCGTTGCAATTGACATCTTTATTGATCAGTATGTTTTTCATCTTGCAAAAGGCTACCTTTGCCATGGCGATTCTTGTTCTAATCTCTTCAAGGCATCTCCCATCAGATGTTATGACCGTTCCGAGATAAATGTACCGATTCACTTGTTTAAGAACATGCCCATTTACTTGTTTGTATATTACATTGTGGTATTTCCTTCGTCCCAGTGACAACCATAATCTGTGTCACCTCCATTGCACAAAAATACCTTCAATGCTGTAAGGAAAAACATAATGAAATTTATATGGCATATCAAGAGAACAGGTAAAATGTGGAAAGCACTAGACAAGAAGGCAGAGCGAGACCTCAAAATGTGCAGTGACAGCTTAAACAGCTGGACAAATAATAATAGAAACACCTCCAGCTTCATCAAGGTAGATGACAGATAAATGAAGTGTTATGATGGCTGATGGCAGCTCCATACCAGAACCTCAAGAAGAAATGGAAGCATAACTTCAGTAAAAAGCCTAAGACCTGTAGAAGCACCATAGAGAGAGTACTAGAAGACACAGTACAACAGAAAAGAGGGAGGACTAGACCAGGACCAGTATTTATACAATACCCATGTGTTGATGCAGACATGCGTGGAGTTAAAAAGAGCAGCCCGAGACAACTATGGAATGATCAGGAAGTTTGGTGACCAGCCCAAGGCCTGAAATGTCCACATCTGTGATGTAGGGCTAGTGATTTCAGTTTCACAGTCCTGACATTCTGGGTTTTAGGCCAGCCTCAGGCAGTTTGGAAGGTAATTTATTAGTGTTGATTGTCAAAATATGAGCATCGGCTGTTCAGATAGCAATGGTAAACTACTACTACTGAATGTACATTTGCCTAGAAAATCACAAACTAATAAATGCTGGGGTTGATTGCGATGTCCTGTAAAAGACATGTAATTTGTTGTGAGCCGTGGTATCTTCTTCTTCTGCTGCGTTCATCCGGAGTATTTTTTTTTTTCCAGACGTAATTGCAGTGTGTCTCGTTATGCACCATTGGGCCAAAACCCTTAGGCCAACACATCCAACTTTAGCGGGCGTTTTTTAAACCAGGTTAGCCGTCCTGGGGGACTCTCACTGTTGTGGTGCCGTCCACATCCCAGCTGGTCAAGTTAGAACGGTCAAAGACTTCACAGTCAGCCCTCAAGGGAAGGCAGGGACAGTCAGTGGGCATTTACAGCCATCCAAGGAGGCTTCCATAATTGTAGAGCTGATACATAGCGCTCTGGTATTGGGCTCGCCCAAGGAATCGCCACATCCAGCTCATGGCTGCTTTAATTCCTCACTTCCAGTATTGGGTATTTTGTTTGCCAATGGCCGCTATCCACTCAGCAAAATTTCGCTTCGGACTTCCACAAATGGATTCGCTAGCCAAGCATTCCATTTGGTGTTAATGAGATGTTTTTCCACCTTTGACTACGCTCACTCAATGAGCAAGTACAGACTTGCATCATAACCATTGCAAGTGACTGGGACGCTTTTTCCATCTTTAGTAACGCTTACGAGGTAGGCTGCATATGCTGCCGGCTCAGCATCTTACCTCCATGCAGCAGAGTGCGAGTAACGGCCAGCCCTCTCATCCTGGGAGTCCCCTCATATCCCTCGGCTAAGAGCCGTAGAGCAAGTGTCTGGACCAAGCATGCAGCAGGCTCAGCATCCCTCAGCTGAGAGCCGTAGAATATGTCTGGGCCAAGAATATAGTGATATTGTGCGCCTGATTCGGACTATGAATGCAATGGATTTGCTTATCTCTAGCCTTTGGCTGCCTATCCTCAGCCTGCCTGCAAGGCAGGAGGTGTGTGTCTCTCTTTGTTTGGTTCCTATCCCTTGACCTGTCCGACACGGGAGACCCTACCAGTAGCTGTGCTACCGTTGGCATAGCTCTTGGGGTCATTGGAACACACAAGCCCCTCTACTACGACAAGGTGGAGACACGTCAGAAGGGCATGTATCTTAATGGTTAGATGCTTGCTGATGTCAGAAGTGGGTGAATTACTTTCCGGAACGCTGCCGGGTGAGCACCCAATTTGTCTTAGGTGACTACTATGTATCTTGCTGACGTGCTGTCCAATATCATAAGTCACTGTTTCTCACACTGTTTCCTTTTGGGTGATGGATAAGATCCTCTACACTCCCAGATCCCAGAGAGAAAATCTGGACATAATGTACATGGCTGAAATAAAGACCTTGGCTACTCAAGTGTACAGCCGGTTATGGCTCGTTTAAAAAGTAAAATTAGCTGGTCTTGGTATCCCCAAGGAGTGGGAAGGAAAAGGTTAGATGCCTAGGTTTAAGTCTATTCCTTGCTAAACCCTCTGTTGGTTACAATACTTCCCCCACCAAGGTACACACACATGCATGCTTGGAAAATGAATAAAGAGTGAACTGTTAGTTAAACAAACTACTATCAAATTTATTTCTGTCAGTATAAAACAAAACTGGATGGTGTGCAAGATGATGATAATGAATAATCTTAATATTCATCACCAATGCAATAAAATACATAACTGATGTTGATGGTGGGTGTATGACATCAGAAATACAGGATTTCCATACAGGTGAGAACTGCCTAGATTTCAATAGGATCCACTGAGATCAGCTGAACAGGATCTAAACTTGGTGCTCCAGTTGAGAGCCTTGAATACATTATCAAGAATATATGGTTCTAAGGCCTACCCATATACAATCCTATATCTTAAATAACTACTACATACATTCACATACACAATAGAATGTCTGGTAGTATCTCTCTTCCAGCTTTACTGCTTTCACTCTCCTCATTCTCTCAATCTTTCTCTCCCTGTCTTTCCAGTAGTCGAACACGCCCTGTAGTTACATTCATTGCTAGTTACGTTCATTGCCTTCCCTTATCTGTTCCATAATGAGAACTGTAATGTCCTACGTCCATGTCATTCAACGAGACATAAGGGTGCTTCACAGTCACTCCTTTGTTACAAGTTTTCAGCAGATTAAGTGTTCCGAAGTGGTAATACAAAAGTGTTTGATCGCCGGGCTACCTGCCAGTGGTCAGTTTTTGCGTCAAGCCGCAAGTGAGTTATGATGATCACTCGTTCATCACACACTTTTAATGGCTAAATACACTGTATACCTCCTGCCTAGTTTGGGTAATGTATACACCACAAAATTTATTGCTTCAAACGCAACCATGCTAGTATCATATAACATTCACCCGGGGGTCATCATGTGACAGGTGGAGCTTGCTACGGCAATAGACACTATGCCTACGAGAGCTGCTCATAATACTAGCACACAACTATATTCATCCTAGTGACATTCAATATCTCAAGCATATAATAAACATTATGCATGGAAACATGAATTGTGCATAGAAACATAAAAGTGTGTATAGAATGATATTCCCACTTGTTAAGCGTTCCAATAAATGAAATCTAGTAATATGACTATATACACAAAAATGAGAAATAATAGTTCTCATTGATGCGATATCGAACAAACACAATGCAAGTCCGCAAACATGAAGTTTTGCTGAATAGTTACTAGAAACAAACTAAAGTCCATAGGAAATTCTAGACAGCACAATTAAGAATCAAGACTTATCGATAAATGAAATAAATATTTAAAATCGTTCATACCTGAGCCTTTCTATGGCAAATCTGATTTGACCATTAGAATCCCTTAGTCTTTATACCATTTCTTATCTATTAGCTAACCTTTGATCTTTTCATCTACATTGCCCGCAACGTCAGAAATCCTGCATTTGCCGCTCTTAGCATGAGGTGTTAAAAGGCAGTGGTTTTATGGACACTGGCGTAGATTCCAGTTCACAAATTTGTATGGTAAGTTCCCTTGGGCCAGGACTACCTTCATTCACACCTTTCTCGGGTGAACGACTCCATCAGCCGCTGGTCTGTTTCACACTTCAGTCCATCAATACGTACATTTCACATTTTCTCCGCTGAACAGATGCCAGGCAGTCCATGTTTTCCCTGGCAATGTTTTATTTGGGCATATCCTATTTACATGACATTGCAGTCAGCACCAGCATTTTTCAGCTGCTGTTGATGTCTTGGCAAGTTTTACGTTTAGTAATTTGCCATTGCTTTCTGAACGACCAGCTCACATACCTTCCCATAAAAAACCATTGCGACGCGATCCGCTTCCGAATCTCGTGCAGCTGTATTCCGTACGTGGGTATACGGGATTACGATCAGCGTCCTTAACTCCTTCGCCAGGGAGACCAGCAATCTTACGTCATAGCTTGACAGACGCTGAGAAGCGTGATTAATCTGTATTTCTCTAACTCCTATTCCTCCTTAATTTGTTCATCTGGATTGTGGAATGAGAGAGTCTTCTGGTGGAATCATGGCATTCTATGACAGCTGGCTCAGAGGTCACGGGTGTGAATCATGTGGGAGGAAATTTTCATTGACTGGGCTGCCCAGGTTATCCCAGCCTTAAATGAGTACCTGGAGATATCTTGGGGAGTAAAAGTGACAGTCATACCACCGACCACTTGACCCACTGGGTTCTGAGTGGCCTATGAAAGTGTGGGTCAAACATCATATATCCAGTGTGTCTTGGGGCATGTAAGAGGCTTCTTTAATTTTCTTTTACGAGGCCTGAAATACTTGATGATCAACGATAAAATTGAACATACTTACTATTCTTCTTTTGTTCGCTTGAAATTGTCTATAATTGCAATGTTTTCTCTTGTGTGAAATTTGTCTCTAACTACAATGTTGTTTCTAATGAAATTTGTCTTTAACTACTATGTTGTCTCATTTATGAATTAAAAAATTTTTTTTAGCTCGCTCAGTGGTCCATTAGTTCCATCTTCTACTGTTGTTTCTCTATGTCTCTTGTATGAAATATGTCTATAACTGCAAAATCGTCTTTTGTATGAAATGTGTCTATAACTGCAATATTGTCTCCTATATGAAATTTGTCTATAACTGCAATGTTGTCTCTTGTATGAAATGTCTACAACTGCAATATTATTTCTTGAATGAAATTTGTCTACAATGTCTCATGTGTGAATTTAACTTTTTTAGTTCACTCAATGGTCCATGGAGTTTATCTTCCACTGTTGTTTCTCTAGGTCTCTTGTATGAAATGTGTCTGTAACTGCAATATTGTCTCTTGTATGAAATTTGTCTATAACTACAATGTTGTCTCTTGTATGAATTTAACAGTCTCTTTTAGTTTACTCAGTGGTCCATAGAGTTTATCTTCCACTGTTTTTTCTCTAGGCCAGAAGGTTTGCCTAGATATGTCGTATTTTGGACAGTCTTGGAGTATTACATACTATGAAACAAGAGTTATCTAGACTGCCAGAAAGGAACAAAACCAGAACAACCACGACTATCATTCTCCTGACAGGCATGGATAGGTCATTGTTGTATGGCTTCGAACAGTGTATAACAGACTGTACAAGCATATGTAAAGCTATCTCTGAGTGACACACTAATGCTCAAGCGGACAGTGTGATCATACCACAGAGCATGTTCTCCAGGATTTTGCCCAGTACAGCCAGCTAAGAGAGGAATATTGGCCTAGTGAGACAACACTGCATTCACAACTGTATGTCACAAAAGTGAGGCTCCAAAACACCATTGACTGCCTCACAAGAACTCATCTGTCAGTGTAAACATGAAAGAACGAACTGTTGGTGTCTTTCACTGAATTACATATCTTTCAATACAATTTTGTTTGTAATTGCAGGTGAGGCGCCACATACGACCATTCTTCCAAACATCCAAAACTCTGGTGTACACATATGAGGCCATTACCTTTGTTGCAACCCGCTTTGCCAACAGTTACCTCACCCTTCCTTTTCTAGTGCTGGAGTTTAATGCCTGCATGGAAATGTACAAGTACGTCATTTTTATATCCATTGATTTCATCTTTATTTGTTATACCTATTGATTTAATCTTTGTGTTGTATTTGTCAAGTTTTTATCTAAATGAAATTCTTCCTGTTGTTATACAATACCTGTTCTAACCAACTGGAACATTTACTCCTAAGTTTATTGGAGAATGCCTGCACAGGATATTATTTGTGATATTATGTTGTGTTAGATAACATGGTATGTTGGATATTATTATATTATGCCGGATATTATGCTATGTCAGAATTTTTTAATGTTGGGTATTATTATCCCTTTACAAGACACACATATTTTCCTGATTTTAACTCTGAACGGGCACGATTTTTCAAGTTTTCAGTAAAATTTAGGGTTACGTTAGTAAAAACATTAAATCTAAGGTGTTAGTGACCAGATTTTTGTGAAATAAAAAACGAAAATGAAGGAAAATGGAATGCAGATTCATTATTTTAACTCAGATGTGAAATAAATAATCCAGTGTTGCCAGTAATCCACGCATGAACACAAATATTTACAAAATACAACATATTGTTTGTGATTGTCAGTCATCTATACACTATTTGCAAACACTCTGCCAACTACTCACTGGCCTCCAAGATGCTGGGGAAAAGAAGTGTCCTTACAGTAGTTCACTTGGCACACATCTCGGCCATATGAACTTTCAATGGCTCGTCCTGCAGGGGTACGACGTTTGGCATTTTTGCACGCCACACTTTCTTCCTGCCCTCAAACTTCACGAGCTTGTGATTGTGGGTGTTTTCTGGGGCTACTGCTCGGCCTTTTCTCTTTCACTTTTTTCAAAGTCTGAGAGATCCGAAGTGTGTACACTGCTTATGCTGATATCGCTGATATCTAGCTCCGTTTCATAGTCAACTTCATGCACTTCAATGTCACTTAGATTTAACCCAGCGAAATCTCCGCTATCACTTGAAGAATCGTCAAATTCCATTTTGAAAAACAAAGCATAAAAGCCCTGAAAATTATTTTTAAAATCTGATCAAATTTAAAGAAAACACTTGCAAATGGCACCCACGCTATGAAGTTATAAGCAAAACCAGAAGTAAACAATGGGAAGTCTCACAAAGTCTCGAGATTGCGTGTTTACAACCCTTAGTTATCACGGACGCTTTCAGGCGTTTTTCCCGTTCGGTAGTAAAGATGTTTTTGGCCGCTGTGCCCTGTAAAGGGTTATGCCATGCAGGATATTTTGTAATGTTGGATATCATTATATCACACATGATATTATGTTATGTTGGATATTATTTTATCACACAGGATATTGTGTTATGTTGGATATTATATCACATGTTGGATATTATTTTATAACACAATATCTTGTGTTACACAAGATATTGTGTTATGTTGGATATTATTTCATCACACGATATCGTGCTGTGTTAGATATTATGTAATGTTGGCTATTATTGTGCGGGGTATTTATATTGTGCAGCATATTTTGTTTATTATTTTATGCATGATATTCTGTAATATCAGGATGTTATTATATTGTGCAATGAACAGGACCTGCAACATTTAGTAGATGCGGTTGTTGCACACAGTGAACAACTAGGGTTAGAATTGAATTGTAGGAAGATTATGGTCGTCACTGGGAAGAAGGAAATACCACAATGTAAATATACAAACAAGTAAATGGGTATATTCTTAAAAAGGGGAATCGGTACAGTTATCTCGGAACAGTCATAACATCTGATTGGAGATGTCTCTAAGAGATTAGAACAAAAATTGCCATTGTGAAGGTAGCCTTTTGCAAGATGAAAAACGTACTGGCCAGTAAAAAGATATCAATTGAAACGAGAAAAAGAGTGTTGAAGTGCTATAGAATCTGTACTTTTGTATAGGTGTGCTGCGTGGACAATGAGCACACAAGCTGAAAATCTGATGGCTGTGGAAATGTGGTTTCTGAGGAAAATGCAAAGAATTCCATGGACAGACAGAAAAACCAATGAACAAGTCCTTCATGAAACAAATGAAGATCGTGAACTGATTAGAGACATTAGACGTAGACAATCATAATATTTTGGGCTTTATGAGAATAAATGAATTGGAAAACTTGGTGACAACTGGCCAGATCGAAGGGAAGAGACCAAGGGGAAGACCAAGAAGTAAATACCTGGATGGCTTGGCCACGTGGTATGGTCGAGACAGAAACATGAAGCTGATCCACGACTCTGGTGATCGAGTGAGATGGCAAAACATGACCGCCCACACTTCTCGGCATGGCACATAATGGAATGGAATTATATTATGCAGGATATTATTATATTGTCACTGATGACATCACTGCACATTGAGCATTCTGATTCATGCCCAGTCCTCCCATGCAGCACCCATCCCAGACTATCTCTACTCTTGTTTCCTTTGAGAATTGGTTAGGATATAACTTTTCTTAATCTCGAAGACAGCATCGATGTACCTGATGTCTTCCGCCAGCCGAGTCTGTGCTGCATTGATTATATCAGCCTTGCCCATGCTACTTCCTGTTTTTATTGGTGCATTATTTGATAGCTGGTTCGCACATTCATTCTGGCACGTCCAGGTGAGTGATGTGAACGGCATCGGGAAATTTAATCTTTTTTTGACCTTCGATCTCGAGCATTGTTTTCCATTACCACAGAAATTTTCAGATTTCTTCAAAAATTAAATGCATTGTTTTGGAAAATTCATTAAAACTGGAAACAACAATATGACATAATTTTTCCCTGTAACCCCAAACATTGTAAACGATGGGGAGAGGGAATAGCACAGTCCATGGGAATCTTGATACATGAAGCCCATAAAAGGGCACTCTCCCGCTGTTTATATTTCACCTTGACACCACAAGGTACAAGAGAAAGAAAATGAGACGATCAACCCCCCCCCCCCCCCCCCCCCCAAAAAAATTTGATTATGTGGGTGCCATGTAGAAGTATTGGTAATCCATTTATTGTCTGTATTGTAGCATAGATTCTAATAATCTTGCTTTCACACTTAACAGACTAGAGTTGTCAGCATGGCCGAATGGTTAAGAGTGCACAATTAAACTTCCGGTGTGCTGATGGCGAAACATGACCGCATCTTAAGTATAGCATAAAATTATATAGATTATTTCTAATCTTGTTTGTCATATCTGTTGATTGTCCATATTTATTTCACCAATTTGTTTATATTCTTAGCTTTCTTGTCATACATACTTACATATTGTAGCATAAACTTATGGAGATTCTAATAATTTTGATTGTCATACTTATTGATTGTACATATTATATCAGTGGTTCTCAACCTTTTTTGGCCTGTGCTCCCCTTCACCATATTTTCAGAATGTCATTCCCCCCTTTCGTATTTCCTACCTAAAAATCCCCCCGCTCCTACACAGTATACATAATAATGGAAGCACATACTAAAACAAGTCTAGACGTCCACATAAAATGTGATTTGTGGGTCTACTTTATAAAATGAATTTTAGAAGGGTGAGTAGTACAGAACCGTAAAGTATGAAGGGAAAAAACAATATCAAGTAATCGGTTCTTGTATTAACGTGATCTTGAAATAATCTTCATTCCCCACTGGAAACCCTAAAATTCCCCCCCCCCCCCCCCCCCCCAACCCACCGGTTGAGAACCACTGTATTATATCATACATTTGTATAGATTGTAATAATCTTGCTTGCCATATTAAACTGTACTTATTCATGGCTATAAATTATTATCCATATTATAGCGTAAACTCGTGTTTATATTTTCAGATCTCTCTACTTCTATTTTCACATCCTAACTCTTGGTGGGTTTGTGTTCTTCACGTTCTTCAAAAAGCAAGAGAAAAGAGCAGACAAATCACCACCGATAACTTCTGATCAACGCTCCACAAATGGCCAGCCTGCTAACTACCAGAATGATCAAACAGCAGACAATGAGGCAACAGGAAATGCCTTCAAGGCTACTGGTTTAGCTAACGAGAACCAGCAAGAAGGTGTTTTACGCCGAACAGTGTCTGCAAGGCAATAACAAGAGAATCTTTTAATGATGATCTCAATGCTTGTTTGTATCTGTGAACATTATCTGTGGATTTTCTTTCTTTCAGAAACCTGATATTACTTGAATGTTTTATTTTGCATTGCTCGTCAATTTGTCCCAAATTTTTATGGTAACAAAAAATTCATGTCTGGCATGTTATTTCATCAAAATATGCAATAAAAGTTGTGCACCCACTAAAAAATCCGTCATAGATAATGATATTTAGTGACATTTGTTTTTAGACACTACTTGTACATCTGAAAAATGGAGATTTTACCGCCTGATAAAAATATAAAATATTTTATCTGGAAAGAAAAAACTACTGGTACCTAATTTTTTTTTTTGGGGGGGGGACCTACTGTTTTACTTCTTCAAATAAGTCCAGTATTTTAGAGCACAAAAACAGACTCCTTTTGGCATTCAGTTTTTATTTCTGCCTCCCTAAACAAGCACCCTTTTAATTGCCCCTACCTTCTAAAAACAATGAATACATTCTTTCATTCCATGTGATGAATAAACTAGCAGATAGACAGCCGGGGTGATCTACATTATGTTTGTCATTCATTCATCATGGCCGCTGTTATGGTTATTAAAATGTTATGAACTGAGTTAATTACAAGCAACATTGTCTGTTGATGCATATTTTCATGTATGTTTTACTTATGCTTCTCTTCAACAGTGGTAGGTTACAGGGTCACTGTTGATTTGTTTTATTGATTTAGCTGATGTAAACTGCCAATGTATTATTTTGTATGGAAAAAATCACACACACTAACTTTTCTGTACCCATTAATATCAGTCTTGGTAGCTCCTCATAATCGCCCATGTCAGTCGGTGAGGCACTTGATAATGATAACCAAACAGGAGGGATTTTGTTGTAAATGGAAGAGCCTTTATGTATGTTAGAATATTTCATGAAAACAAAAACAATCAGATACAGAGGTTCTAGAAAAACTGGGAATGAAAAGAGTTGATGAAAGAGATAAAAAAGAGGCAAGTGAAATATTTACACCATACTGTATACATAAAAACCATACTGTAGGGTAAGGTTGAAAGTGAGTGAGCAAGATGGAGATAGCGATACAATTGGGTAGATAGCATCAAGAGATAGACAAACCGTAGTCTGGCATAATTTTCAATTAGGGCGAGAGACAGACAGTGTTGGAGATCCATTGTAGCCAACCCTCCTTGTGGAGACGGCACCTGATTGATTGATTGATATTTTTCATACAAAGTAACATGTGTAGTTGTAAATTAAGGCTTGTAGAGAGAAGGAGAATTTACTGAGCAGTGACTTATTAAATATATTTGTACTCACAAGTGAATTAGTGTGATTTGTCAGGCCTGTAGTTCAGTGCATTTGATATTTACAGGTATTTTTTGTGGATGTCATGTAGCACAAATGTTACAGAATGTTACTCTCATTGAGAGTCCACCAAGGAGTTTCTCAATCCTTTGCCGGTTCTCCTGTGTCATGCATGTTCATGCCCAGGGTTTCCGCAGTGTCATGCATCTTTTGGGTTAGCTGTCCCCAATCTGTGGTTGTCCCTGTTCAAGGCTGCTAGTTTTTGTCTGAAATAGTCTGGTCCTGGGAGTCTCCATGGCGATGTGGTCAAGCTGTCTGCCTCATGATCCAAAGGTTGAGGGTTCGATTCCGGGCTAAGTCTTTCGGTTTACGAGTGCATTTTACTCAAGACTCCTGGGGGTCGTGGCTGGAGCTACGGTGTTTGTGCTTTGTGCGACGCTTTCGGCAGGCTACCCTGCGGAAAGAGACAGAGCCATATGGGATGAAACCTGGTGCAATGAAGTCAATCCTCTTGACTTTTAAGGTTTTTCTTTTGTCTGGTCCTGTCAAGATCTGTGGTTTAGGGGCAGTCAGTTTCACAGTCTGGCAATCGGTTTGGACGCCAACTGCCTTGCATTGATTTTCATAATAGTATGAATGTCAGTAATTCAGAAAGCAATAGCAAACTATGAAAATGTGCAGAAAATTATAAACAACCAAAAACTGCAGAGGTTGATTTTAATGTCCTGTTACAGGACAAGCAACTAACTTTAGTTTGGTCCTATCTGATGACCTGTCTGGTCTGGGAGCAGCAGAAGATGGTTACAATAGCATCTGCAGCTCATGTAGACATTGGGGCATGTACAAAAACCCCTAATGAAGAGACAGCGGGACAGATAGTTGGTACTTTCATGAAGATCCTTATCAGATCAAAACCCAGGCACAGAAGTATGTTGATAGCCTTATATATGTACCCAATTTTTGTGTGTTTGAAGCAGGAAAGATATGAAAAGTTCTTGTCGCCTTAGCTATATAAATAGCTGGTATTGGGAAATCTTAGCATGTAATTACCTCACAGCAGTAGCGACAATGTTTTAGCAATTGTTACAAATTTACCATGTATATCTTAATTTTATGTTAGTCTCTGTGGCAACGGGGTTACGAATGCAATTCGTAATCCCGCATACCACGTTCAAAACATAGCTGAGGGTGATTTGGAAGCAAACGGCCTTGCATTGGTATGCGTGCCGGTCGTTTAGAAAGAGACGGCAAAGTACTGAACGTAAACTTTCCAAGAGATCACAAACAGCCGAAATAAATTGCTGGAGTTGAATGCTGCATTCTGTAAAGGATGTGCAAATAATTAACTACATAAAAAAAATGGTCATACTGATGAAACTTAAAATGTTTTGCTGACAATGGCATGATCGCGGTGGAATGAGGGTTAGATGCCAGCTCTCAATGTTTGCTGTGGGAGGAGAACACTGGCCACCCATTCCCCTGTGCACTCACAACTACATAATGTGCTGTTCCTAACACATACCCACAGCACGCTGCTGACGTGGATCTTGATTTTTGTACGATCTATCATATCAATGCCGGCACTTGAGGTTACGAATACAATTCATAATCCCGCATACCACATTCAGAACACAGCTGCCGGCGATCTGGAAGCAGACTGCCTTGCACTTCTTTCCATACCAAGAAATGAGTGCTAGATGTTCACAAAGCAATGGTAAACTTTTCAAGAAATAACAAACAGCCAAAGTATACGGGGGTTGACTTCGACGTCCTGTAAATGATATGTATCTAACTTTAACTATCATTACATCTTCTAGATCCACAAAATCAGTAATATCCAAAAATCTATTTTCAAATTCTTACATCCCATTTCATCCATTTGAGTCTTTGTAGGCTTAGATGGATAGGACACATTAGGTGGATGGATGATGGTAGAATACCATAGGACTTCTTTTTTGGTGAATTACAGATGGGTTGGAGATCTCAAGGTCGGCCTCTACTACGATACAAAGTGTGTAAGCGGGGCATGATTGATACAGGTATTAATACACATTGGGAGCAAGTCGCCGCCGAACGTGTTGCATGGAGGGCAACTATCACAAATGGAATAAGGACACAGGAGAAAATTATTGCAGATAGGTTACACACTGAGCGTGTGAGATGGTGCGTGATGGTGAAAATGGCCATGTGTTCACATGCATCCATTGTGGACTAACATTTACAGCGCAAATTGGCCTGATCAGTCATATTTGCTACCGCCATGGTTTGTAGTTATTAAGCCTTTTTAAGCACAATGTAACACTATCAAACACATGGTCATGGGACTGGCGGGCATGCATGCTCACCATTGCACTACTGCTGAGTATAGTGAGAATCCCTGGAGTACAGTGAGACACCCTGGAGTACGGTGAGGTACCCTGGAGTATGATGAGGCACCATTGAATATGATGAGGCATCCTGCAGAGTGGTGAGGTACCCTGGAGTATGGTGAGTTACCCTGGAGTACGGTGCTGCACCCTGGAGTAGGGTGAGGCACCCTGGAGTACGGTGTGGTAAAGTTTAAATAAACGCAACTTCACATTTTGGAACAATTTTGATATTTATAATCTCCACCAGTCAAAACTTAAAAGATGAAATCTAAGGATGAACGAATTCTTTATGTTTAATATAATCTCCGCCAACCAAATCATAAACTTGTGGGACTAGTGAGGGAAGGATTACTATAAATGCAACCTCTTATGTTGCAGTTTTGATATTTCAGTATACCTATCAATTATAAACATGTAATGATTGTGGAGAGAGAGAGAGAGAGAGATGAAATTATTGCAACCATAAATTTTGCAGTTTTAATATTTGAATATAATTTCTATCAATCAAAACAAGCTTGTTGATTTATGACAAGTCAAAAATTAGAAAATTGCAACCTCATATGTTGCACAATTTTTTATATTTTTTTTATAGTCTCTAGCAATCATAAATGTGTCAGATTGTGTTGACATCAAATGCTACACAGTTTTGCTATTTGAATATAGTCAGTACCCATCAAGCACTCACATTATCATCTCTTTGGCCTCAGATGAAGCCAGAAAGGCGAATTAATGATAAGATAATCACAAGAGTTGTTCTGTCACCAGAGCCAAGTACATACCCCATGTTTACAGCAAGTGTATTGCCAAATTTCTTTAGTTAACTCTGACAATATGTTAAACATACAATCACATATCTTATTTATTAGTACATAATAAGAGTAGTATCCTTCACACACAAAGTATTGTTTGGGACAGAGTTCAGTGAAAAAGACTACATTAATATCTGTTATTCACATTTAACATACTGTGGTGCCAAACAGCATATTGCATTTCATACATCTTGCCTATTTCATTTGTGAATTTATATGATTATTATTACATCTTTGCGTGTTAAAAAAAGAGGACACTAGATCGTCATTTCTATAGTTATTATAGTTAGTTGTGTTAATTGACAGTAAGTCGTATAGCAATGATTTGTTTCATAAATATCATAGAAAGCACTTTTAACTGTTTGTTGTTGGACTGCATAATAAGCCTGACTTTTCACCAGAGATTTTTGAAAGAAATGATTCTTGTCTTCATTGGTTTTTAAATTACCTGCACCTTGCTGTCTTGACAGATGACAGTTTGTAGTATTGAGTTATAACTCTCCATAGCACAAAGCCTGTGCTGAATGTAGAGATCACGTGTTGCCCATGCAGCATGATCCCTCTCACTTGCCTGGTTTACTCCAGAGGAAAGACAACACCAATACATCTGGAACAAGACAAGCTGCAGAAGCTGCCAGATCAGCAAAGCAATACCCTGTCCGCCTGTTGGAACTTCCATCCTAGACCAGTTGCTGACCAAGGCTTAGGGCCTGGCCTGCCCTACCGTGACATTTAGTCCTTAGGTATGTTTTTTTTCCCCCGCATATCCTATTACAGGACATCGCTGTCAACACCAGCATTTTACCGCTGGTTGTAGATTTCTTGGCAAGATTATGCTCAGTAGATTGCCATTGCTTTCTGAGCAACCAGCTCACTTATCCCATAAGTAACGGGCGCGGTAAGAACCGCTACCGATTCTCACGCAGCTGCGTTTGTTTACGTGGATAAACAGGATTATGGAGAAAGTCGCTAACCCTAGACCAGGGAGACTGGCAGTCCTTGGTTTAGGTTCTTAAATATTGACCTATTTAATTTAAGAATCAACATGACTGCACTCAGGACATTACCAGAGAGCTCCCATGTGGATTACTCCCGTAGCAGTTTGAGTAAATATACACATGGCTGTTCTTCTGTGCTTTGAGTTTACAAGAATAAGGGGAACTGCAGTAAAGCTTAAAAAGGCAATGAATGAATCACCAAAAAACGAGAAGTAGATTGTGAGCTTTACTGAAACACGATTACAAGAAACAAATTGTTCATGTTTCTTGTAATCGTGTTTCAGTAAAGTTCACAATCTACTTCTCGTTTATTTGGTGATTCATTCTGTGCTTTGAGTACCATTCAAACCCTCTACTTACTCCTTTCAGAGTCAGTTGTTACAGATATGGATACTCCTTATATTCAACTGCACTCTCCACTCAATTCCTGAGAGCCTTCCCCATGTTACCTCAATTATAGAGTAGCTCTGTGCCCAGAGTATCAGCAGCTAATCTATCAGCCTGTTCATTGCCCTTCAGACCTGCATGCCCTGGGCAGAATATTCATGTTCTGCTAGCAGTTGCAATCCTGTCCAGCCAGTTTCCACTTTCCTGAAGCATACTTTGTGTCTGTTACAAACACAGTTTATCTGGCAATTCTACCATCCTGCCATCACAGCCTCAACCTCCACTCTCATGCTAGATGCTGTAGCATATGCTAAATTCCCCCTTTTTAAACAGTGTCTGTCTTTGCAACAAATCCCCGCTCACTATTTTTACTGCTGACAACAGACCATCAGTGTATATAATTACACCACCTGAGCGTGAGTTGTCTTCTATCATTTCATCATCATCATGTTCCATGCCGGTAAGCATACGCGGGCATGTTTCACCATCTGACACGATCACCAGGGCACTTCTTACATGCTTCTTCAATGATCACCTTTATTTCACACTGCGTTCTTAAGAACCTGTTCTGAACAGTAACTTTAGTACATTTGCAAGAAGACCTATTTTTTGTACTCTCTCGTTTTGAACTCAAGCGTAGTCCATACACACTATTTATAGTAGTGACGGACTGAATTTTGTGTGTGGATTAGCTTTCCCTATTAACAGTGTCTCTTGCCATCAGAACATGCGTTCTTATCCATTTGGCCATGCTGACCTGTGCAAGAAGACCTGTTCTGCACACTAAATTTGCAAAAAGACCTTCTCTTAAATAGTAACTTAGTACATTTGCCAGAGACATCATGAGCATTGAGTTGAAGAAAATATATTTCAGAATAAGGATATAATCTCTTATCTCGGCACTTTCACATGATTTATTTCCTTTCACATTCTGGGAATCATTACTGCATTATATATTTATTATTATATTATGTTTTGGATTGATATAATTTTGTAATAAATTATTGTGATTTCTGGTCACATCTCATTCCACACCGTTACCCTCATCAGTGCCCCAGTCTCCTGCCATAGATCAAAGAAGGAGAATCTCAGCATTGCACAGACTCGTAACAATGATGTTCCAAATTTGTGTATACCATCCTGTGATATTTGTAAAATTCCACACCCCATGCTGAGATTTAAACCAGGAGTACACAAACCAATGAAGGTCATTGCCGATTCTGAGCTACTCAACCCCCTGATGACTATTATTGTTTTTAATCACAAATGTAACATTGTATGCCACTATTATAGTACAGCGACATAGTGGTTAGTGTGCTTGCTTCCTGAGACTGGTAGTGGTTCAATCCCCGCCGGAGACAGGATTTTTTTTTTTTTTTCCCTACCACTAATCAGCCCAGTCTAGAAAAACTGGACACCAATTTTCAGAATAGTCTGAGATTGTCTTGAAAGGAAAAAGCGATGAGGAAGGGAACTAGACACCTTACCCTTGTGTGTCACGGCTTAGAATATTTGAAGGTCAAACACTTCATGTCCCCCATGGCAGCATCTGCTGTGCGATTATATCTGTCTTTATTATAGCATATACAAGTGAAGTGTTACAGAGGAATCTGGTTTTTTTGTGTTACATTGGCCAAAAATGTCATGCTGTGATGATTTGTGATGTGAACTCACAGTGCTTGTACCTAGAGAGACTTGTGTTTTTGTTGTCACAGTGCTTGTACCTAGAGAGACTTGTGTTTTTTTATGCTGTCACAGTGACATAGCTAGCGAGACTTGTGTTTGTGTTGCCACAGTGATGTACCTAGAGAGACTTGTGTTTGTGTTGCTCTCACAGTGATGTACCTAGAGAGACTTGTGTTTGTGTTGCTCTCACAGTGATGTACCTAGAGAGACTTGTGTTTGTGTTGCCACAGTGATGTACCTAGAGAGACTTGTGTTTGTGTTGCCACAGTGATGTACCTAGAGAGACTTGTGTTTGTGTTGCCACAGTGATGTACCTAGAGAGACTTGTGTTTGTGTTGCCACAGTGATGTACCTAGAGAGACTTGTGTTTGTGTTGCCACAGTGATGTACCTAGAGAGACTTGTGTTTGTGTTGCTGTCAGAGTGATGTTTCTAGAGAGACTTGTTTTTGTGTTGTGATGTATCCAGAGTGACTTGTGTTGTGATGTATCCAGAGAGACTTGTGTTTTTGTTGTGATGTATCTAGAGAGACTTGTGTTTTTGTTGTGATGTATCTAGAGAGACTTGTGTTTTTGTTGTGATGTATCCAGACATACTTGTGTTTTTGTTGTGATGTATCTAGAGAGACTTGTGTTTATGTTGTGATGTATCCAGAGAGACTGGTGTTTTTGTTGTGATGTATCTAGAGAGACTTGTGTTTTTGTTGTGATGTATCTAGAGAGACTTGTGTTTTTGTTGTGATGTATCTAGAGAGACTTGTGTTTTTGTTGTGATGTATCCAGAGAGACTTGTGTTTTTGTTGTGATGTATCTAGAGAGACTTGTGTTTTTGTTGTGATGTACCTATAGAGACTTGTGTTTTTGTTGTGATGTATCCAAACATACTTGTGTTTTTGTTGTGATGTATCCAGAGAGACTTGTGTTTTTGTTGTGATGTATCTAGAGTGACTTTTGTTTTTGTTGTGATGTATCTAGAGAGACTTGTGTTTTTGTTGTGATGTACCTATAGAGACTTGTGTTTTTGTTGTGATGTATCCAAACATACTTGTGTTTTTGTTGTGATGTATCTAGAGAGACTTGTGTTTTTGTTGTGATGTACCTATAGAGACTTGTGTTTTTGTTGTGATGTATCTAGAGAGACTTGTGTTTTTGTTGTGATGTATCCAGACATACTTGTGTTTTTGTTGTGATGTATCTAGAGAGACTTGTGTTTTTGTTGTGATGTATCCAGAGAGACTTGTGTTTTTGTTGTGATGTACCTATAGAGGCATGTGTTTTTGTTGTGATGTATCCAAACATACTTGTGTTTTTGTTGTGATGTATCCAGAGTGACCTGTGTTTTTGTTGTGATGTATCTAGAGAGACTTGTGGTTTTGTTGTGATGTATCTAGAGTGACTTGTGTGTTTTTGTTGCTGTCACAGTATGTACCTAGAGAGAGACTTGTGTGACATAGTATCTGGTAGATACTAGATGTTAACACCACTTCAACTTTGTTGCAGATATTCTCTTTTGTGGTTTGAAGTGTGTCTTGATGATGTCATGCAGAAATTGTTGAAATATCCATATCAATAAATGTGTAGCTATGTTTTTGTTGATTTTTTTTTCCTAATATTTCCATTTTATGTTTCTGGTTGTAGTTTGTCAGTGTGTTCTTTGTAGGTTTGTTTCCACTAGTTCTACCGCTGTTTTCATTTCTTCTTCTTCTACGTTCATCTGGAGAGTTGTTGTTTTGGACGTGATTGCGTTGTGCTTGTTTATAGCAGAGATGAGTTCTTGCGCCGTTAGACAGACACACCTGACTTCTGCAGGCATTTGTTGACTGGGTTAACCTTCCTGGGGGTTTCGTGGGATGTTTGACTCTCACTGTTGTGTTATCCCCATCCCAGCTGGCCCATTTAGAACAGCCAAAGACATCCTGGTCAGCCCTCAAGGGAAGGCACGGGCAGACCATGGGCATTACAAGGAGACTTCCATAATTGCAGAGCCGACACATAGCGCTCTGGTACTGGGCTCACTCAAGGAATCGTCACGTCCTGCACATGGCTGCTTAGCCTCGCTTCCCTGTATTGAGCCTCCCGTTCACCACAGGCTTTTCTTCCTGAAACCAGAAGAATGCAGTCTGCAGATGATTTGGGCTTTTCGCGTAATGGATTTGCTATCCAAGCAATATTCCATTTCATGCCACTGCGACACTTTTTCCACCTTTGATGACGCCCACACAATGAGCTTTCGATTCAGACTTTACAAGTAATGGATTTGCTATCCCAGAAATATTACATTTCGTACCAATGGGACGATTTTTCCACCTTTGATGACGCTGCTGTTATTCAATGGGCAGCATTCTTTATGGCCAGTCGGGTGGCTATGTGTTTGAAACCTCTCTGATGATGGCATTCTCTCTTCCCCACCTCACTTCCAGTGACTTGGGTTACCTGAGTTACCCAGTATACAGTTGTGAACGGTAATTATTCTGGGAAGCTAATGCGCCCGGCGTGACACTGACCTCATCACCCATTGAGTTCTGATTGGTCTAAAAATATTCGGCTAGCACCATATACGCAGTAGGCCTAATGGCTGCTGTTTGCGCTCACTGGCTTTGAACTCAAGCGTAGTCCACACACTACTTCTAGGAGTGCTGGACTGAATTTTGTGTGTGGATTACTTTTACCTATTAACAGTGTCCCTCGTCATCAGGCCAACCCTCTCCAACTTCAGAGGTACTTTTATTTATATCCACAAGTCAAGGACGACAGGTCAGCATTTTTAGGCCAACTATCCGGTGTTGGGGTTGAACCCCTTACCTCTGCATCAGCACCCTGGGTGTTTAAGAACACGAGTTAATATCTATTCCACCATGCTGACCTGCACCTCGTGGCATGAAAAGAGGTCTTGCACTGATAGGAGGACATCTGTATTCAACACTGCCGTAAGGAGTAGAGCTTGGACCTTGGTGGGGATAAAAAGATGGACTTTAAAAGTAAATCTTTGGAAGAATGGTGAGCTTCTTGGATGAAACAACCATCAAATTAGGAAGTTCTATAACAATTCAAAGGCGGCTGATATAGAATTGATCACATCACCCATCAAGTGCCGATGTGTCTTTAAATATTTGGCACATCAACAAAGCGGTAGCAAAAGCCAGAAGAAAAATAGCCATCCTGAGAAAACTAAGTGGAACCACATGGGGAGCCAGTGGGAAAATAATTAGCAAAGTTTATCAACAGAGCATACTACCACACTTGGAATACGGGTCAACTGCGTGGTGTTCAGCATTTAAAAAAAAAACACCACACTACACGAGTTGGATAAGGTGCAATATCAAACACTTAGTCACCCCCCCCCCCCCCCTATAGTGGAGATGGATAAGATGGGACGGACACTCACAGAACGCTGCGTTACCAACCCAGAATGGATCACCCCGGAAAGGTTAACCCGGTCAACAAACGCCCGCAGAAATCGGATGTGTCGGCCTAAAGGCACAGTATCGTAGCTCCGCTGTAAACAGGCACAACGCAATGACATCCGAAAAAAGACGTCGGACGAATGCAGAAGAAAAAGAAGAATGGATCTCGGTCTACCATCAAGATGGACAAATAAAGGAGAAATTAAGGAGTAATAAACGGTATTCTCAATGTCTAAGAAGCGGACACTAAATTGTGCGCCATTGTACGCAAGGAGACGGCAAACACTTGTTGGCGATTGCAGGCTAGATTTTACAACGAGTTTATCACGAGCGTCGAATCTTCAATTTGACACCAGCACTTTTCACCAACAGAAAATAGGCGTAACATTATAAACATCCCCACGTCAACACATTGCCGGGGAGAACATGGAATGGACTGCCTGGGGCCTGTCCAGCGATAAAATGTGTGAAGGTTGGATTGAATCGAGACGCTTAGTGTAATAATCTAGGTGTCAGGATCATACGTACTGCCGACCGTGCAGACATGAGAACTGACCATCGCGAGAGATATCCCGCCTGACACGGCTGGTCTACGAAAACCACCGCCCAAACACCTATGGAAATAAACGTAGAGAGATTGAAAAAGGCGACAAAGAGATAAGAGCATTCCGTCGTGCATTCGCACTGCGAGCGCTAAAAAGTCAAATCGCATTATTCTGTCAAGAAGCCTGATACGCGGGAAAATGTCACGTTGAAAGTCAAACAACAAGAAACACGCTGCGGCTAAGAAGTGCAGCGTGGGAGCCGACAAGAAGAAGAACAACGTGGAGAGCCTACCTATTAGCTGCATCAAAGAGCCTGATACTACAGCTATTACTGAAGCTACTACGAGGGAGAAGATTGACAGCCCAACACAGTCAAGAACCAAGACAGCAGAGAAGAAGGAGGAGAAAGACACCAGAGTCGGAAACACTGACTCAAAAACAGTCCGATGGGTTGTCAAGCGGATTCCTGTGGAGCTGACAGATGAAGAAATCCTGAAGCAGCTACGTGAAGAGAATCTTCACATCCGATTCTTGAAGACGGAGCGGCTCCTCACCTACTCTAAGATACCTACAACCTTGGCAGTGGTGACGTCGGAGGGCAGCGAGATGCCGACCACAGTATCATTCAACAAGAGAATGCAGCAACCAGAGAGATTCATCCCAAGAATCACGCAATGTTCCAGATGTCAGAAGGCCGGCCACAGTAGAGCTACGTGTGGCAGTAAGACGGAAATATGCCGATACTGTGCCGATCACCACGCCTTCAAGAAGTGTCCGCTGGCCAAGCTGGACACGGACTTCCGAGCACCCAACGCCCGTGTGTATTGTTGCGCACGTAAAAAATCCCCTGGCAGTTGGAAATCGAAAAAGAGTAGCCTAAAGGCGCTGCCCGGGCAAAATTTCGAGTTAAAAATCTACCCAAAGTATTTCAGGATCCTCGCCGATGCAACGGAGTTCGTGCATTGAGTTGAGTTTCTCCAGACTCAGGTTTGGGTTAGGAGGAAAACGGAGCACTTATGGGTTAAACCGTGTGCCGTGATGTTGATTCGACGACTAAACGACCAACAACAAAAGAAAATGCGCCAACTGCCTGGGCAAACATGGAGCAAGATACCTGGGCTGTCCGTACCTGCAAAGACACAGAGACGTCTTAAAGATCGCCACCATCACAAAGACACCATTCAAGGAAGCAATGCAGAGGGGCGAGACAGCCACGGGTATAGCACAAGCTGAAAGAGATCAACTTCAAAAGCAGATAGACGAGTTGAAGAAACAAGTCAAGGCACTGCTGACGACGACTCCGACCAGCGATAATGAGAAGCTGCTGGCCGACATGAAAGAAATCCAGCTCAACATCAAACAAGAGATTCAGCGCATGGCTGAGATGAAGAAGGAGAACGAAGAAATCCTACAAATGATCAAGACCGAAAGAGAATTGCATAGAGCTGAAATGGAACTCTTTCAAAACAAACCAACAGAAGCCACACAAGAACTCACAGAGAAATCACAAGAAGAAAACCAAGAGACCGAGCCTGAACCGCAAGCTAAAGCCAGCAGCCCAACCACAACGCCCAAGAGGGAACTACTATACCGCCGGATCTCTGAAGGAGGCACAGAATACCCAGTCAACAAGGAGGAACTCAAGCGCTAGGAATTTAGAAGGCGCTGGGAAGAAAAAGAAAAGAAGAAGCCCAAGAAACTCCGGGGGAAACCGATGGTATACCCAGTCTTACACTACGACTGTGAGAACAACTTCGAGTACTATATAGATGACGGTAAAATCGTCCCATGGCTGACCACGGAGGAAGAAAACTTTAGGCAGCAGATACGCAAACGCGACAGTGAAAACAGGCACAAGGAGGAAAATGAAAACGTTGAAAAGCTCCTACAGAAAATACACAAAAAAGGAGACAAAAAGACCAAATAAAAAGTCCTTTTACGGACTGCAACCAGTCAAGCCAGGAGCCTGCACCAACAAAGAAAACAAGAGGAAACATGCACAAAGGACAGCCGCCGACCGATCCCCCAGCTGGAGAGGGATTACGAAAAGTCCTTTTAAGGACTGCAGTCAGTCAAGCCAGACGAGCCAGGAGCCTACTCAAACAAAGAAAACCACAAGAACAGACGAGCACAAAGGATAGCTGCTGACCGATCCCACCGCTGACGTCACAGACACAAACGCTACATAACCAGTCCGAGATAGGACTCACAAGACAAGAATTAGGGTGATTAAACCCACAAAAACCACGGACCTCAACAATAACCACAGCCGATGAAGCTTGTTAGACGAGGCCGAATTTGGAATTTTTGTTTTTGAAAATTGGAATTTGAATTAAGAGCATTCAAATATTGAGCACAACCCACTACTGGCAACGCTGATCGCATTCCGGTATGAACCTAAGGCCTATCCACGTCAATATGGAAGCACTATACTCGAGTTTCGCCCTTGTTTGAGCTCGTCAGTAGTGCATATCCCTGACCGGATCCGGAAACAGTCCCGGATCACGCGTGTGAAGCGGATGTGTAACCACGCGGCACACACTGGACACACCAAATTATCACAACAGAACACCACAACGCTACCCATCGTAGGCTATGCTCAAGAGCATTCGTCGTACTTAGTAATAAATACTCCTGACTGGAAGTCTCAATTATCGCGCGTCGTCGTCGCATTCGCACTGCGAGCGCTAACAAGGCAAGTCGCCTGAACAAGTCAAGAAGCCTGATACGGGAGAAAATGTCACGTTGAAAGTCCAACAACAAGAAACATGCGGTAGCCAAGATGTGCAGCGTGGGAGCCGACAACAAGAAGAAGAACGTGGAGAGCCTACCTGTTAGCTGCATCAAAGAGCCTGATACTACAGCAATTACTGAAGCTACCGCGAGGGAGAAGATCGACAGCCCAACACAGAAAAGAATCAAGACAACAGAGAAGGAGGAGAAAGACACCAGTGCCGGGAACATCGACTAAAAAACAGTCCGATGGGTTGTCAAGCGGATTCAAGTGGAGCTGACAGATGAAGAAATCCTGAAGCAGCTACGAGAAGAGAATCTTCACATCCGATTCTTGAAGGCGGAGCAGCTCCTCTACTACTCCAAGATACCTACAACCTTGGCAGTGGTGACGTCGGAGGGCAGCGAAATGCCGACCACGGTATCAATCAGCAAGAAAATACAACAGCCAGAGAGATTCACCCCAAGAGTCAATCAATGTTCAAGATGCCAGAGGGCCGGTCACAGCAGAGCAACATGTCGCAGTAAGACGGAAATATGTCGATACTGCGCCGATCACCACGCCTTCAAGGAGTGTCCGCTGGCCAAGCTGGACACGGACTTCCGAGCACTTAACAACAAAAGAAAGTGCGCCAACTGCCTGGGCAAACATGGAGCAAGATACCTGGGCTGTCCGTACCCGCAAAGATACAATCAAATCAATCATGTGCCATGCCGGAAAGCGTGGGCGGTCATGACTCGCCATTTCACTCGATCACCAGTGTCGTGGATCAGCTCAGTGTTCCTGTCGCGTCCATGCCATGTGGCCAAGCCATCCAGGTATTTTCCTCTCGGTCTTCCTCTTGGTTTGTTCCCTTCAATCTTGCCAGTTGTCACCAAGTTCTCCAATCCATTTCTTCTCATAACATGTCCAAAAAATTTAAAGATCGCCATCACCGCAAAGACACCATACAACGAAGCAATGCGGAGGTGCGAAACAGCAACATGCATCTCACAAGCCGAGAAAGAGCAACTGCAAAGCTAGATTGAGGAGTTAAAGAAAAAAGTCAAGCTACTGCAAACATCGGCACCAACCAGCGACAATGGGAAACTTCTTGCCGAAATAAAGGAGATCCAGCGGGACATCAAACAAGAGGTGGAGAATATGAGGCGGATGACAAAGATAAATGAAGAGATTCTGCGAGACATCAAAGCGGTAAGAGAAATTCTAACAACTTAAAGGGAGCCAACCCAAAACAAACCAGCACAAGAAACAGAAAAGCACACAGAGAAACCGCAAGATGACATCCAACAAGAGACCGAGCCGGAACCGCTAGACAAAGCCAGCAACCCAGCCACGACAATATCCCGTCAGACATCCAACAAGAGACCGAGCCGGAACCGCAAGACAAAGCCAGCAACCCAGCCACGACAATATCTCGCCAGACATTCAACAAGAGACCGAGCCGGAACCGCAAGACAAAGCCAGCAGCCCAGCCACGACAATATCTCGCCAGACATCCGAAGAAAACCGAGACGAGCACCCTGATGACGACATGGAGAGAGCACGGGTACCTTGGAGGAGCTACGAGAATCGCAAAGAGTGGAGAAACTCAGGCACCAGGAATTCAAAAGGTGCTGGATTGAAAGAGAAAAGAAGAAACACAAGAAACTCAGGAGACCGGTCGAATACCCAACTCGACACTTGGAACGTGATTATGTCGACTACTCGTACTACATAGAAGACGGAGAAAGAAAACCATGACTGAGCGCGGAGGAAAACATCGAATGGCAACAGAAGCTCAAACTCGAATAAGAAAAAAGGCACAAGGCGGAAAATAGAATCGTCGAAAAGCTCCTACAGAAAATACACAAAAAGGTGACTAAAAGACCTAATAAAAAGTCCTTATAAGGACTGCAGCCAGTCAAGCCAGACGAACCAGGAGCCTACACCAACAAAGAAAACCACAAGAACAGACGAGCACAAAGGATATCCGCCGACCGATCCCCCAGCTGACGTCACAGACACAAACCAACATAATCAGTCCGAGATAGGACACACAAGACAAGAATTAGGGTGAATGAACCCACAAAAACCACGGACCTCAACAATAACCGACGCTGAGGAAGCAGATTGAACGAGGCCGAATTTGGAATTTTTGTTTTGAAAATTGGAATTGGAATAGTCTCAATTATCTGACGAAATCAGATATGTCAGAAATAGGATCAGGTATGGGGCGATTAAACGTATATTCCACTTATCGTTGAGAAGGGATTCTATGCTGTTTAGTATTGTCTGTGAATGGTTGTCTCTTGTAACTATTCAGCAAAGCTGCATAATTGCGGATTTGCATCTCCTCTGTCTGATTTATGTTATTTCAATGAGAACTAGTATTTTTCATTTTTTGTTGTTGTATATAGCATATTGCTATAAATTTGTTATTCTTACTTTAAAGGTAGGAATATACGATGCTAGGATTATGCTCCATGCATAATTTTTTGAATGTTTATATGCATCATTTTGTTATACTCTGGATATGCATTTGGCGGACTTTCATTTGGTATTATCTGATGTCTGTCACGTCTATGAGAAACAATTAATCTCTAAGTTTGTTGTAGATAATTAAATTACTACATTTGTGTTTTTGCATTCGTACTACTCATGTAGGAATAATTTTCTATGCATATGTTTAGTATAGCGCAGAGATACGAAAACGCTAATATAAGCAGAAAAAGTTCCTCAGCATGCCAGGCTACCCTATGAAAAACAGATTTGAAAACTTTGCTATGGGGCGGTTGAAAAGAAGTAGTTTTATCCACCAGGCCAAACGACTCTGCAGAGAAACCACCGATCTGCCCACAGTTAGTAACCCCCTGGAAACTATTCCAGAACGAACTCCATGGAAATAACATTAGACTATCACTATAAATCCAGACAAAAGTGAGAGGAATATTTGACTAGGAAGAACAGAACAGTGTACAGCGCAGAAGAGCCACTCTCAGCTTCCTTTACAAAGAATACCCACAGGACCTCTGGATCCTAGTCTATACAGATGGGTCAGCAAATAATGCTGTTCGAAATGAAGGAGCGGGAGTGTACATGGAATACCCAAACAATACTAGGAACACGGCCAGAGTACCAACAGGAAAGTACTGCCATAACTATGGTGCTGAAATTGAGGCAATCAAGATAGCTACAGAGAAATTACTAAATACCAGCAATGGTACATAACCTGTGGTGCTATTGACAGATGCAAAATAAGTACTCGAAACCCTCCTGTCTGGGAAATTGCCAGTACTAAGGACACTACTTTCTGAACTTAGCAGTCAGCATAAGGTCACCATACAGTGGATACCATCCAACTGTGGAATACCCAGAAACGACAGAGCTTATCGATTGGCTAAGGAAGGAGCAAAAGAAGAACAGCCTGATGTGTCCGTTACATACCACCAAAAGAAAAGAATGATCAAATCAATCAGAAAGCCACCAAAAACCTGCTAAAGACGACTATCACTTTATGGACAGACCAGAATAAGTCATTATTCTGCGCCGCTGAACAGGACACAATAGATTACGCAACCACATGGATATAAATATGTTTGCTTATCCTTTACAGGACATCGCTGTCAACATCAGCATCTTTCAGCTGATTGTTGATTTCTTGGCAAGATTACGCTCAGTAGTTTGCCATTGCTTTCTGAGCGACCGGCTCACATACCCCGTAAGTTACCGACGCGATTCGAACCACTGCTGATTCTCACCGTCGTCACGTTACTTACGAGAGTATACGAGATTACGGAGAAAAGTCGCTAACCTCTAGGCCAGGAAGCCGGCAACAACATGGATACACAAATCAAAATTGGCGAATCAGCCATGTACACGTGGATTGGCGTCGCAGACAACAGATCATATTCTCAAAGACTGCCCAAAATACCACATATCTAGGCAAACCTTCTGGCCTAGAGAGACGACAGTGGAAGATAAACTGTATGGACCACCGAGTGAACTAAAAAGGGACAGTTAAATCATGTCATGCAATTCCAATTCCAATTTTCGAAAAAAAAAAAAAAATTCCAAATTCGGTCTCTTTTAACCTGCCTCCTCAGCGTCGGTTATTGTTGAGACCCGTGGTTGCGTGGACTGTTAGTCCTAGTTCCTACTGGTTTTATTGGTTCCGCTCTGTTCGTCGGATATATTTATTTTGTGCTATCTGGTTGTTTTCTTTGTCTTGTGTTGGTCCTGATAAAGACCGGTCCTTGGTCGGGGCTACTGGGGCCCGTATTATTTCGTTTGTTGGTTTCCTATGTCATGCAAGAAACAACATTGCAGTTATAGACATATTTCAAGCGAACGAAAGTAGAAGAAGAATCGCCCACCAATACCCCACCAAGTGGTACAGACCCAGCCAATCAGTCCGTCAGCTCGTTTTCCACC
Source organism: Cepaea hortensis (assembly GCA_963921405.1). NCBI lineage: Eukaryota > Metazoa > Mollusca > Gastropoda > Stylommatophora > Helicidae > Cepaea > Cepaea hortensis. The sequence goes on along the minus strand of OY992887.1, from coordinate 21,325,020 downwards.
ACAACAGTGTGTCCTAGGGGTACAATCCACCAGATGATTGTTGAGTTGAAGCCTGCCACTCTGTACAAAGCTTGCCTGTCTTATCTTCACTTTTCTCATGTCATGGATTATAAGATGGCCAGGACTATGAGACGAATTTGTCATCTAATCTTTTCTTCTTTCCTTTCCTCTCTCTGAATGCCAGTCAGTACCTGTGCATTTATTTCTCATTCTATTTCAATAGCCTTAAAATAATAATTTCCCATAAATTAATTTCTTCGAATTTCTCGCAACGACACCGGTTTATGTTTTACAAAAACAAAAGGCGCAAGTAATTGATAAACTGCCAACTAGGAAACCACTGTACAGGGAGGTTGTTGTTCTGTGGACAATGGGGCTCGGCGAAGTGACGTTAAACAACAACAAGCCGGCTGATCATGCAGCTAAACACATTTAATCATCACCTGATTCGTCTCCCCCGTTATTACAAGTAAATTACGTTTAATGAGAACCAATTTTATGAAAGGGTACATGTCTTTCTTTACCTATCTTTTGGATATTCCATTGTTTTTTTGTTATTAATAATTATTTTATTATAATATTTACTTATTTATTAAATTGTTAATGTTTTAATAGTTTTATTAACAACTTACAGTTACTGATAATGATACTGTGATTGACTATTTTGTACCAACAATATCCTGTTCAATTTTTCCTGGTTATTGGGATATATAGATATAGTAATTCAAATCGCAAGTGATAAGGGAGACATAAGAAGCATGTATGAAGGAATAAAGAAAGCCTGTGGTCCAGTGATCAAAAGAAGTGCACCATTGAAAACCTTGACTGGAGAAGTCATCACTGATAAGAAACAGCAGATGGACAGATGGGTAGAGCACTATTTGGAGCTTTACTCAAGTGAGAACAAACTAGCAGATAATGCCCTCAACGCCATAGAGGCTCTACCAACTCTTGACCACCTGGACACACTTCCCACTATAACAGAAGTTAAGTGTGCTATAAATGAACTTGCATCTGGCAAGGCTCCAGGTAAGGATGGGATGATTCCAATAGAGGTTATCAGGAGTGGGCAAGACACACTCACTATACAGATCCACCAGCTAATAGAGCTATGCTGGCGTGAAGGACAAGTCCCACAGGATTTCAAAGATTCAAGCATCATAACACTGTACAAGAACAAGGGCGATCGGAGCGACTGCAACAACTATAGGGGTATCTCACTTCTGTGTATTGTTGGAAAAGTATTTGCCAGAATTGTTCTGCGCAGACTTCAAGTCCTAGGAGATCAAGTCTACCCCGAATCACAGTGTGGCTTTCGACAGAACCGGTCTACCACTGATATGATATTCTCATTGCGACAAATGCAAGAAAAATGTCGTGAACAGAATCAACCACTGTTTATTGCCTTCATCGACCTCACAAAGGCATTTGATTTGGTCTGTCGTGAGGGTCTGTTCAAGGCACTAAAGAAGATTGGCTGCCCACCAACTCTTCTGTCCATTGTGGAATCGTTCCACACAGGCATGAAGGGTATAATCAAGTTTGATGGTGCAACTTCTGAAGAATTTGAAATCAAGAGTGGAGTTAAGCAAGGTTGTGTACTAGCTCCCACCCTCTTTGGAATATACTTTTCACTTCTACTGAAATATGCATTTCGTGATCAGGATGGTGGTATATACATTCACTCACGCTCAGATGGCGGCCTCTACAATGCTCAGAGATTGAAGGCTAAGACCAAAATTAGGAGGGTACTGATCAGAGAGTTGCTTTTTGCAGATGATGCTGCAGTTACGACCCACTCTGAGGAAGAATTGCAATGTCTACTATCTGCATTCTCCAATGCTTGTTCTGAATTTGGTTTAACAATTAGCAAAAAGAAGACACAGATTATGTCACAGGGTGCACATGGGGTACCATCAATCTTTATTGACGACGCCGAACTAGAGATAGTAGACCATTTTACATATCTAGGATCAGTGGTAAATAGCAAATTATCCCTAGATCAGGAAATCAACATCCGGATTGGTAAGGCAGCAACAACAATGAACAGGTTAAGAAAAAGAGTCTGGGAGAACAGGAAGCTTACTGCCAAAACAAAAGTCCTTGTCTATCAAGCCTGTGTCCTTAGTACTCTTCTCTATGGCTGTGAAACCTGGACAACTTACTCACACCAAGAGAACAATTTAAACAGCTTTCATATGCGGTGTCTGCGAAGAATTCTTGGTATTAAGTGGCAAGACAAAATCACAAATACTGAAGTATTGGAAAGATCAGGTTGTGTGACAGTTTATTCCATGCTCAGTCTTCGTAGACTTAGATGGATAGGACATCTTAGGAGGATGGATGATGGTAGAATACCAAAGGATATCTTTTTTGGTGAATTACAGATGGGTAAGAGATCTCAGGGTCGGCCTCTACTACGATACAAAGATGTGTGTAAGCGGGACATGATTGATACAGGCATTGATAATGCACATTGGGAGCAAGTCGCCGCTGAACGTGTTGCATGGAGGGCAAATATCAGAAATGGAATAAAGTCAAAGGAGAAAATTATTGCAGAAAAGTCACACACCAAGCGTTTGAGACGTAAGATGGTGCATGATGGTGGAAATGACCACGTGTTCACATGCACCCACTGTGAACGGACATTTACAGCGCAAATTGGCCTTATCAGTCACACTCGCTACCGCCATAGTTAAAAGTTATTATGCCTTTCTAAAGCACAAACTATCGTCTGTCAAGACGGCAAGGTGCCAATGATGAGATATAGTAATAAGTATCTGTTGTTATTTTATATAATAATAATGAATGCTTGTGTACTTGTGTTTTTGAATTTTACTAACTGATAATTTTGATATTTCTTATTGTGTAGATTATGTTATCTAATAATTTCTTTCACACAATTTGTGATACTTATAAAATATTGTGCTATCCATCTGTATTCCTTTAAGTATATTTACAGATTTTAAATAAATGACTACAACTGTTAGTATTTTTGTTTACAATATGGATCCCCTATATGGGAATTCTTGATTTTGTGATTATACTGATTAATCTTTCCTTGCTGTTCCTTAAAGCTGTCATTCTTTAACATGTTAATAATCTCTCGGTGGAGTAGAGGCTGAGGGGTTTTGGTGTCCACTCCAGACTAGGAAGGTACCAGTTTCAACCTCAGCATAGCACACAGGAAATTGTCCACCAATCACTAACATCTAATGATATCACATGTCCCATTGATGTCTTCGGTTAGTTAGTTGCATATCCTTTACAAGACGTTGCAGTCAACCCCCACATTTTTTGGCTATTTGTGATTTCTTGGCAAGTTTACGTTCAGTAGTTTGCCATTGCTTTCTGAATGACATGCACTCATACCGTTGTATTAAAGGCAGTCTGCTTCTAAATGGCCCACATTTGTTTCAAACTCGGCTTATGGAATTGCATAACCTCTTCACTACAGCACCAGCTGGTCTCTTTGGTAGTGAGATAAAATAACTAACTTTAAAATAAAGGGAGACTTTATACCAAGAGCACTGGGAATAATGACTCTGCATTATTCACAGATTCGGCTGGTCACGTGAGGTCACTGAGCGTTATTCTCAGTGCGACCAATCCACAGTATCACTGCGATACAAAAAATGGGCACTCTCCCGAATATTGGTCCCAAGTTGAGTTGAGTTAAGAACCGACATCACTGCACTCAGGACATTCCCATACGTGCTCCGTCCCCTCATTCAACAGCCAGTGAAGAGTCATACTACTAATCGTTCCCACTGCTATCTGATTAAACGTTCTCCTGGTCTTCCCTCTCAGTTTTGAGATTCTTCCAGAACCCCTGCAGATCCCCCGCAATCTCATTCTTTCCACAAATGGGTTCTCAATTTGTTCCTCCGCCTTCTCTACCTGGTCCCACAAGCTCATGACCAACTCCCCCTTGTCCATAGGCAAACTACCACCAAGAGGTGCATTCCCTGCTAGCCTATCAGCCTGTTCATTCCCCCATACCATCGCATGGCCAGGGCAAAATATCCACACAATTCTCACAATCTGTGACCTCTGAAGCGACGAGAGCCATTCCACACGAAACATTTCTTTCTCCACCTTACTAAGCATACTCTTTGAATCTGTAATGAATACATGTGTTGCGGTAGTCTCCTCTAGCCACCGGAATGCCGCTGTTACTGCCTCCACCTCCATTCTCATGCTGGAGGTCATAGTCTCATATGCCAGACTCTCCTTTTTCAAGACTCGTCCATTAGCCTTTGCAATAAAGCCCCAGCCACTCTATCTGTTTCTCACCACTGACCCATCGGTGTAGATGACTATGTCACCTTGATGTGTGTTGCTCTGGATCAGCTGTTGCACTTCAAACTCAGTGCGGCCCGCTGCCCATTCTCTACACTCACGACCCAGTGTTATTATTACATTGTGCCAGCCCGTCATGTCTTCCGGAACTTCAACCCACTCTCTTTCATGATTGATGGTCTCTAGATCACACATCTGACGTATAGAAAGTTCTGCCTCTGCCATCCAGGACCTGCCTCGTCTTAGTCTATGATCCTTGACCATATCCATTGCTGCATGCAGCGGGTGATCCCTGTCTGCGGCAACTCTTAGGTACCATTTGGCCTGAAGAGGCCATTCTATGCCTATCCGTCATTGTTGGTAGCGCCAGGATATGCCTCATGCATATAATTGGTGTGTCCTTTGTGCACCCCCAGGATTAACCGCACGGCAGCATTCTGTATACGCTCCAACCTTTCAAGCTGGCTCTTTGATACTGTCAGCAGCCCCAAACCATACTTAATGACAGAAATTATTAACTGCTGAAAGAGCCTGTACAGCATCCTCTGATCTACCCCAGTTGCTGCCATAGCCCTCAGTGCATTAAGTCCCCTACCAGCCTTCACCACCAAAGCCTCCACATGATCCTTAAAAGACAAACACCTGTCAAAGGTGATACCCAAGTACTTCAGTTTACTCTCTCGACTAAGAGGTCATCCATTCAACATAATACCTGGGACGTCTGCCTTGACGATCCGGTTATCCAAGGAGTACCACACAACCAATGCCTTGTCTGGGTGTATAATGGCCCCTGCGTCCCTGCACCACTCCGCCACCCTGTTTACTGCCACCTGTAATTCTTTCGCCAAACTGGCCCTGTCTCTGCCCTGTCTGCACACCAGCACATCATCTGCAAATGTCAAGATTCTACCCATACCTGGTGTCTCAATAGCTGCGATTTTGCTGGTGTAGACATTAAAGAGCACTGGGGACAAGGCAGATCCCTGCGACAACAAGGTGTAATAGTACAGGGGTCTGAAGTCCAGGAACCCATGTGCAGTGCAACCTTACGCTCATAAAGGACTGCTGCAACCCATCTAACAAGGCAAGGGCAGACCTCCATGTCCAACAGTGTGTGTATTAACCGATCATACCTAACCCTGTTATACGCATCCTCCAGGTCAAGAGCTACCGCCACTGTCTCCTGTTTATCCTGGAAGCCCTCGTAGACATCAAATGCAAAAGTTGCAGGATTGGCCCAGGTGTCTTTCCCAGGCCGGTAACTCCCGAGTCCTTGGGGAAGCAGATTAAGACTTTCCAAATGTCACTGGAGCCTGTGTGTTACTATCTTTTCGAGGACTTTGCCATACGTGTTTTGCAGGGTTATGATTCTGTATCCATTAAGTCTGGACCCTAACCCTAACTCTCAGTTCTATATTGTAGTTCGTAATGTTTAATAATTTTTAATAAAAAATTTGTATTCATCATCTCATCTCATCATGTTCCTCTTGTACCTTGCAGTGTCGAGGTGAAGTATAAACATCGTGAGAGTATCAGATTTTTGTTTAAAAAATGAAAAAAAAATTGCCTGCGGGGAATCAAACCCCGGTCTCCCACCCAACAGGCAGAGATGCTAACCACTGTACTACAGAGCCATGGTAAATAGTGTACAAACATTAATAATACAGTCAAACACATGTCCCGATGACGTCACCGTATGTAACTTGACTAGCAGAATCTGTGAATAATGCGGAGTCATTATTCCCAGCGCTCTGGGTATAATCACTTCGTAAAATAAAAGTCTTAAAAGTCAAGAGAATTGACTTCATTGCCCCATGTTTTATCCCATATGGCTCTGTCTCTTTCTGCAGGGTGCTCTGCTAGAAGCATCACACAAAGCACTAACTCCGTAGCTCTAGCTATGGAGCTCCAAATACCCCCAGCAGTCTCTGAGAAAAATGCACGCGTGAACCGAAAGACAAAGCCCAGAATCGACCCCTCAACCTTCGGAGCGTGAGGCATACGGCATGACCACTTCGCCACAGAGACTCCTCGTCTCTTTAAAAAAAAAAAAAATATCTAACCTTCTTGGATAAATGCAAAACACTCAAGTTCACTTGTTCAGGTTTTGCACTTTTAAAATCCTAAGGCAGTTGGAATCACACAGGTTAGGCCTAAGCTTCACTACTCTGACAAAATTGAGAGGCATGAAAACCTACCCACAGTGTAGTTTGCTTGTGGCCACGATTTGCTTATGCATTTTCCTCATTTAGACTTGTATAGGATTCTGTCGTCCATAATTAACCCTGCATTGTTTCAATATTGCAAACAGACCATGCTGAAAGTTGTGTGGAACATCTTCAAGTATGTGGTTGGCATCATTTTCTCCATCTTTCGACCGCTGAGGCGTTTAATCTGCCACAGGAGAAAGTCTTCTGAATCAGATGGTTCGGAGCTGACTTCAATAGGAACTGGGGGTCTCATTTTGGAGACGCCTCAGGCTTATCCCCGGGATGGAGATGGAGGAGAGGTTAGTACCATCTGCATCTTTCTGATCATTTTCTCCTCCTTTCTTCCTTCTTCAGCTTCTCCTCATCCTTCTTTTTCTTCTTGCTCTTCTTCTTCCTCCACTTCTCGCCTTCCACTTCTCCTTGGCCCCCACCCCCACCTTCCACTCTTTGTCTTCTGCTACATATTCTTCCTATTCCAATCTTCCTCCTCCTCTTCTTATATCCCTTTCCTCCATTTTTTCCTCCATCTTCTTCTTCTTCTTCTTCTTCTTCTTCTTCTTCTTCTTCTTCTTCTTGGTTTATTAGGATGTGTGTGTGGGTGGGGAAATGTGGGTGGGTGGCGGCATGTATGTTTGCCTGGTTCTGTGTGAGTGCGTGGAGTTATGTGTGGGTGGGTGGGGGAGGTTTGGTGGGTGGGGGGTGTGTTGGTGGCTGCGGGATATGAGGGTGGATAGGGGATGTGTCTCACAACATTGCAATATGCACTGTTTATGTTTACAACTTTCATTTGATAATGTTTTTTTTTTGTTTTCTCATGTGAATGTATCATGCGTAATATGCATTGTTTATGCTTACAAAATCCATTTGACAATGTTTTTTCCCCTATGTTAATGTAACATGCTCATTTGATGAATGAAAGATGACTGATTGAAAGGGCCGAATGTAAGACGGGCCTGCGTGCCCAATTTGTTACCCTTTTAAAATAAAGTTTGTTTGTTCATTCGTTCGTTCGTTCCATTTGCTCTCAACAGCCTCATCTTTCTCCCTTATAAAATTGAGAGTGCATCAACATCATGTCTACGAAATATAAAGTGATTGAAGCTACATCTCAAGATGGACATTACAACGTATGAGTTTGAACTTTACTACCAGTCTTCAAAAATGTTTTCAACACGAGATCAACATCAGCTGTCCCTTGCCTGGATCACGTTTGTGCTGTCCGTGTTCGTCATCTTCTAATATTGAAGTACTACAGTTTCCTATATAATGGCAGTCATCTGCCTATAACAGTAGCAGACTTTATTCATGTGCTGACCGCACCCCTTATTCATAACTACTATCATATATTACAACAACAAGAACTATTTCCAATAGTTGAGAGAAATTTAAAAGCCTCGATGTGGATTTGAACCTATGACTACTGGTCTGCAGGCAAGATTCTAGCCATTGCACCACTGTGACTTCCACTCTGAGGCATGCTTGGATATAATTCAGTGTGCATGCATGTTTACAGAAAATAGGTGCTTTCTTGACAGTCTTTTGATGCTACCTTGACAGACATTTGATGTTTTCTTGACAGACATTTCTTCCGGTCCCCAACATGGAGGATAGGCAGTTGAGCTTTTAAGGCCTCTGTGGTGTTTATGCTAGTGGCTAGTTTGCTTACACATTTTCTTCATTTTGGACTGGTTGTGCATGGTTCCATCGCTGAACTACTGAGTTGAGTGCGTAGAACGACACTGTGAGCTGTGAATTTCGTGTGGAGTGCTTTTACATCTGTTCACCACTGTTTTTAGCATGAACTGCATGGTCAGAAAAATGGTGACAGTAATGTGTGGCTGCTGGTTTTCTAGTGACTGCCGCTTCCATCAACGATGAACTATATTTTACGTTAGTTAGTTAGTTAGTCGCGATTCCAACTTCACGGCAACAGGTCATCCGCATTATGCTCCGTTCCTGTGCCAGTGAATATCACACAAAATGCTCCTTACTGCCCAATGTGAAAAGTGGAAAAGACAGGAGTCTCGGCAAGCCAACGGCCAGCACAAGTACACTTTGCATAATGCCGCCGCCAAAATGCCAACACAAAAGGCCTCCATGAAAATACAGTTCATTGTCGATGGAATCGGCAGTCACCAGAAAGACGTCATTGACCCGGGTTTTATCCCACAATGCTCGGTCTCTTCTCGAGGGCAACCCGCCAAAAGTGCATCACAAAGCACAAACTCCATAGCTTCAGCGACGACTCCCAGGAGTCTCCTGAAAAATGCACTCGCTAACCGAAAAGGCAAACCAGTCAATTCAGTGACAGTTGGCCATTGTTCCGAACATGCAGTTCACTGTGCAAACAATAGCAGACAGATGTAAAAGCATTCCACACGAAATTCACAGCTCACAGTGTCATGCCACACACTCACTCAGTAGCAGGGCGACAGAACCATGTACTACCAGTCCAACATGAGGAAAATGCGAATGCAAACCATAGCCACAAGCATAAACACACCAGAGCACTTAACGGTTCAATGCCTAACTGCCATGTTGGCATTTAAAAAAAATATTTTTTACGTCAGTGAAATCTATCTATTTGAACATTTGTAAACTTGATTGCCATATGTATACAGTACTCTCCTGACTTGATTTCAAACAGGACAGGGAAACCAAACCAACAACAGTTGAACCCTCCTGTATTTTACGTGGCAGACTTTTGTGATGGCATTCTAGCAGCGGCATTATGCACAGTGTACCTGTGTGGGCTGTTGGTTTGTCGAGACTCCTGTCTGTTCCAATTTTCACATGGGGCAGTGAGGAGCATTTTGCGTGATATTCACTGGCACAGGAACGGGGCATAAAGGGCTGACCCTTTGCCGTAAAGTTGCAACCACGACTAACTAACTAACTAGACAGACATTTGATGCTATCAAATACGCAACTAACTAACTAACTAGACAGACATTTGATGCTATCAAATAGATCTTGTTTGGTCAGATGTTGTACATCTCTCTTCCAGTGGCTCAGCACTCCCACTGTATATCTTTGTCAAGCTGTGTGATGTATTTTTTAATTGTTGTCTTTGATATTATTTTATTTGTGTGTGTATATGGTTACTATTTTACCTTTTAACCAAGTTTTAAGCTTACAGATAAAACAAAGTAAGATAGATATATTTGTCATGTTTTTATTGTCAGATTGACATGGAATCATGGGACATGTGGGACATACAGTCCCAGTCGGTGCCTGGCTACAAACCATCACAAACTGGCTCCCAAGGACACAAGGGAGATGCACTGATGAATGGTTTCAACCAGAAGACCCCACAGGGATACACTGGAAATAAAAAAGATGCCCAAAATGTACAGATGGAACCAGAAATAAACTTTTTTGAAGATATGACACCAGAAGTGAAAAGGCAGCGGAAAGTAAGCTAGGAAATTGTTTATTTTTGTTTATTGCATTCACTCGCTTTGAACTCAATCGTAGTCCATATATGTGCTACTACTCTTAGTGCACTGGACTGATTTTTGCATGTGGATTAGCTTTCCTTATTACCATTGTCCCTTGCCATCAGGCGGACCCACCCCGACTTCTGAGGTACTTGTAATTTACATCCCAAAGTCAAGGATGAGATGTCAACATTTTAGTCCAGCTGACTGGTGTAGGGGTTGAACCCGCAACTTTGGCATCAGCACACAGGATGTTTAAAACGGCTCTCTTATCCATTTGGCTATGCTGACCTTCAATGTTTTTAAAATTTGAAATTGGACTTCCTGCTTGGCAGAAAATAGTTTTATATTATTGGGCTCATTGCATGTTATCACATATGCCCATAATGTCGCCATGTGCCATACTTCTCAATACCAACCTGCCAGATTTCCTGAATTGTAGTCCCCCCAGCACAACCTGGATCAGACAGCCCTAGACCCGTCAGCTTATATTCAAGGACACCAGTCTTTGTTTGGCAGACTTTCTCTTACTTAGCAATGGGAACCTCTTCTGTAACACTCTGCTATGTACTCCATGCAGAGATGGTATGGGCCCAGGAGACACATCTCTACATACACCTGACTCCAGTGGATACAAACCCAAGAGACACATCTCTACATAAACCTCTCCTATACATGCAAACCCAAGAGACACGTCTCTACATAAACCTCTCCTATACATGCAAGCCCAAGAGAAACATCTCTACATAAACTTCTCCTATAGTTGCAAGCCCAAGACACACATCTCTACATAAACCTGACTCCAGTGGATACAAACCCAAGAGACACATCTCTACATAAACCTCTCCTATACATGCAAACCCAAGAGACACATCTGTACATAAACCTCTCCTATACATGCAAACCCAAGAGACACATCTCTACATAAACCTCTCCTATACATGCAAACCCAAGAGACACATCTGTACATAAACCTCTCCTATACATGCAAACCCAAGAGACACATCTCTACATAAACCTCTCCTATACATGCAAACCCAAGAGACACATCTCTTCATAAACCTCTCCTATACATGCAAACCCAGGAGACACATCTCTACATAAACCTCTCCTATACATGCAAGCCCAAGAGAAACATCTCTACATAAACTTCTCCTATAGTTGCAAGCCCAAGAGACACATCTCTACATAAACCTGACTCCAGTGGATACAAGCCCAAGAGAAACATCTCTACATAAACCTCTCCTATACATGCAAACCCAAGAGAAACATCTCTACATAAACCTGACTCCAGTGGATACAAGCCCAAGAGAAACATCTCTACATAAACTTCTATAGTTGCAAGCCCAAGAGACACATCTCTACATAAACTTCTCCTATAATTGCAAGCCCAAGAGACACATCTCTACATAAACTTCTCCTATAGTTGCAAGCCCAAGAGACACATCTCTACATAAACTTCTCCTATAGTTGCAAGCCCAAGAGACACATCTCTACATAAACTTCTCCTATAATTGCAAGCCCAAGAGACACATCTCTACATAAACTTCTCCTATAATTGCAAGCCCAAGAGAAACATTTCTACATAAACTTCTCCTATAGTTGCAAGCCCAAGAGAAACATTTCTACATAAACTTCTCCTATAGTTGCAAGCCCTTTAGAGAAATCACAACCAGCCAGCCAACTCAGACTTATCACTGTGGCTAATCTATATCCAGATTGTCATCATGTGACTTCTCCATAACCAGACTGTCATTCACTGTGACTTATCCATATCCAGACTGCCATCACTGTCAACTGTCATTGACTGCCAATATAGTACCTTGTGGTGTAAGGCAGGGGGGGGGGGGGGGTCTTGAGCCTGAGGAATTAAGGCCACCTGGCTAGTGCAGTCGCCGCAAACTGCAGGTTATAGTTTTCTGTTTGCCCTCAATAGAAAAAAAACTACACACCTTACTGAGGATTCGAACCTGGGGCTCCCGAAGGAGAATCCGGCATTCTAGCCACTCGGCCAGCCGCTCCACCTCCTCACATCATACATGAGTTAATACTGATTATGTTCCAATGTTTAAAATCTTTTCAGATTCTGATTCGCAAGAAGGAATTATCTCAGTCTTCAGGAGGATCTCTGACTAACAGACTGGCAGTTTTGTCTGATGTCCCGTTTTCTGTAAGTAATTCTGGTTAATTATTGTTATTATTATTTCTGGTTATATTGTTAGTGAATGCTTTACTTTAACATTGTATTCATTGCCGTTTTTGTGTTTTGTGTGTGTGCGTCTGCTTGCTTTAAACTCAAGCGTAGTCTACACAAGTGCTCCTGTTTCTCGTGCAATAGGCTGATTTTTGTGTGTGGATTAGCTTTCCCTATTACCAGGCCCTTCACCTTCAGGCGAACCCACTCTAACTTCCGAGGTATTTGTAAATTACGTCCGCTAGTCAGGGACGAGAAGTCAACATCTTTGACCGACCGGTGTAGGGGTTGAATCAGCCACCTCAGCATCAGCACTGAGGATATTTAAGAACGCGCGCTCCTCTCCATTCATCAATGCTGACATCTAATTGCGGTTTATTATTACACTAGAGGTGGTTCTTTCTGTTTTTTTGGTCATGTTATGAGAAGAAATAAATTGGAGAACTTGGTGACAACTGGCAAGATCAAGGGGAAGAGAACAAGGGGAGGACAGAGAAGTAAATACCTGGATAGCTTGGCCGCATGGCATGGTTGAGACAAGAACACTGAACTAATCCACAACTCTGGTGATCGAGTGAGATGGCAAAACATGACCGCCCACCCTTACCGGCATGGCACATGATGATGATGATGGTTCTTTCTGACTGGTCAAACACCTGGCACAGAGACATCTGAGATTAGGACACAGTGCGTTTTCTCAGCTCATAAGAGAAGCAGAGATTAGTAACACTGTAACCTGCCTTGTACTTCGTAGGAGGCTACCAAAGGTGTTTAATGTGAGGCTCAATCAATCAATCATGTGCCATGCCGGAAAGCGTGGGCGGTCATGACTCGCCATTTCACTCGATCACCAGTGTCGTGGATCAGCTCAGTGTTCCTGTCTCGTCCATGCCATGTGGCCAAGCCATCCAGGTATTTTCCTCTCGGTCTTCCTCTTGGTCTGTTCCCTTCGATCTTGCCAGTTGTCACCAAGTTCTCCAATCCATTTCTTCTCATAACATGTCCAAAAAATTTTGACTGTCTACGTCTAATTTCTCTAATCAGTTTACGATGTTCATTTGTCTCCTGTAGTACTTGGTCATTGGTTTTTCTGTCTGTCCATGGTATTCTTTGCATTTTCCTCAGAAACCACATTTCTGCAGCCATCAGATGTTTTTCAGCTTGACTGCTCATTGTCCAAGTTTCACATCCATACAAAAGAACAGGCTCTATGTATCCCCTCAACACTCTTTTTCTCGTTTCAATTGACATCTTTTTATTGGTCAGAATGTTTTTCATCTTGCTAAAGACTACTTTCGCCATGACGATTCTTGTTCTAATCTCTTCAAGGCATCTCCCATCAGATGTTATGACTGTTCCAAGATAATTGTACCGATTCACTTGTTGAAGAATATTTCCATTTACTTGTATATTACATTGTGGCACTTCTTTCTTCCTAGTGACGACCATAACCTGAGTCTTTTTACAATTTAATTCTAACCTCAGTTGCTCACTGTGTACAACAACCGCATCTACTAATTGTTGCAGGTCCTGCGCATTGTCTGCAATTAATACTGTATCATCTGCATATCTAATGTTATTGATGTTTCGTCCTCCAATGCTGATTCCATTTATATCCTCTACATTTCTGAAAATATTTTCACTGTATAGGGAAAAAAGATCTGGAGACATCACACATCCCAGCCTAACACCTCTCTTAATTGGCTGATACTGTCCCACTTCATTATCAATCCTTATTGCAGCTTGTTGTTTCCAATATATGTTTTTTATAAGTCTAATGTCTTTCCCATCAATTTGTAGATCTGCAAGCATATCCACCATGTTGACATGTCTAACTCTATCAAAAGCCTTTGTATAGTCAATAAAGCAAAGATGTATATCCTTGTTTACTTCTATAGCATGTTCAATAACTGTTCGCAGCATATACACAGCATTTACTGTACCCTTTCCTTCTACAAACCTACCTTGTTCTTCCCCTATTTCAGGTTGTATCTTCTTCCTCACTCTTTGCATGATAATTCGTAACAAAATCTTTGTGATGTGACTCATTATACTAATTGTAATTGTTCTATGTTGATCACATTCCAAGGTTCCTGATTTCTTTGGGATTGCAATAAATACAGAGTTACATAATTCAGGAGGTATATCTCCAGTATCATATAATGTGTTCAACTCAACAGTCTGGTGACTTGCCCTAGTCCAAATTCTTCTAAAGCTTTAATCATTTCTGTTGTGATGTTATCTGCACCGGGGGCCTTGCCAGCTTTCATAGGCTTAAGAACATTTCGAACCTCCATCTCCAAAATTGGCGGTCCTTCATTATTAAATCTAATATCATATTGTTCGTCTCTGTTATCATCATAAAGATGTTTCACATAATCTGTCCATACATGTAGAATCTGGTCTTTTTCTATTATGATTTTGCCATCTTTAGTTTTTAGACACCCTGTTGATGTACTTGTTCTTTTATTAGTAAGTTCCTGAATTCTTTTGTGCACTAATTTGGTATTTTGACTGTTGTGTTGGTTTTCAATTTCTAAGCACTTTTCCTAAAGCCATGCTTCTTTTGCCTCCTTACATAATATTCTGACTTGTCTGTGAATTTCTTCATATTTGACAGAATTATTTTTGTTGAGTCTTCTTGTTTCCATGAGGTGTAAAATTTCTTCAGTCATCCATTTCTTACGACCCACCTTCTTTAATTTTGGAATAGTTGTTTCTGCAGCCACATTGATTGAATTCTTCGTTTCCCATTGATCATCCACATCCTGGAATAATATCTCTAGATCAGACAATATTTCAAATCTGTTCTGTACTTCTCTGTTGAATTTGTTTTGTATTTCCTTGTCATTACTCAATGTACACAAATCATATTTAGTGTTTCCTGTTATATACTTGACTTTCTTCAACTTTATCCTCAATGTTCCTGTGAGTAATCTGTGGTCACTATAACAATCAGCACTGGGAACTGTTTTTGCTACTGTTAGCGCGTTTCTAAATCTTCTGCTAATGAGAATGTAGTCAATCTGGTTTCTAATCCTGCTATCAGGACTCCTCCATGTCCATAATCTTCTAGGGTGTTGCTTAAACCAGGTGTTTCCTACAACCATTTCGTCTTCTTTTGCACACTCTACGAGTCTATATCCTCTTTCATTTCTCTCTCCTAAACCATAGTTTCCTACTGTGTATCTATCCCCTTGATTTCCTACTTTTGCATTGAAGTCCCCTATTATGATGTTTATTTCTGAATTTTTACATTTCTTTAAGGCAGAATATGTCATTATAAAATTCTTCTACACTATCTTCACTGGATTCTCCTGTTGGGGCATATACTTGAATAATATTTATGCTAAAAGGTCTGCCACTTTGTTTAACTAGTAGAATTCTATCCGACACGGCCCAATATCCTTGAACAGATTTTGATGTTTTCCGGTCCAAAATAATTGCCACTCCCCTATGACGATCTTCACCTCCAGAATAAATAATCTTGAAATCTTCATCTATCTTGATGCCTGCTCCTGTCCATCTCGTTTCGCACATACCTAAAATATTAATTTGTTCCCTTTCAATTTCCTGTTTTATGTTCTCTAATTTTTCGTCGTCGTTTATTGTCCTAACGTTCCATGTTGCTAATTTTAATGTCTCTGTCCTTGTCTTGCGATGATCAGTCTTTAAGCGAATCATGATGTACTAGGCACTTTTAAAGAGGTAGTTTGCCGTTGCTTTCCTCTATGGCAGTGACCTTAGTGGTCAGAGACCGCAGCCATTGACTCAAGAAGAGCTCCTCTGCCTGCCGTCGTGAAGCTCGAGACCATGACCTACAAATATCTGTCGGCTGCCCTCAAAATTTCATCCACCACCTGCCTCCCGTGGCTTCTTTTGAAAACTTCCAATAAAAGAACACAAAATAACATCACATAATCCACAGGAAAACACTATTCACAGGAAATCACACAAAATCCAAAGGAAGACACTAAATAGCGTCCCCCCGAAAAGTACGCGTCATTTTGTCGCCATTGTACCAGAAGCTGCATCTGGGTACATCTAAAACTGTCACTGTCATTACTGTCTGTAGTACCTTGCGGTGTAGGACAGTGAGGGTCTTGAGCCTGAGGAATTAAGACTGCCTGGCTTGTGCAGTCACTGCAAACTGCAGGTTAGGATTTTTCCTATTAAAAATATGCCATGCAATAATTCGTACAATCTATTGTGTGTGTCTTCGTTACTCAAATTCACTATAGGAAAACATTGTTTTGAATTTAAATGATTGAAGAATTGTATTTATTGATATAAAACAGTACAGATAAAAACGCTGAATAGAAATGTTGTTTATTTTCTTGCAGAATTCTGAGCTGGAAGCTTGGGAAGAGCAGGCCAATGCCTGGGACACAGAGGTAGCTTCGGATGATTTAATCTGGCAAGCAGAAGAAGCTATAAAGGAGAACCGAAGGAAAGAACGGATTGAGCGACACATGGAACAGCAGAAGAAGAAACAAAAAAAGGATGAAATGAGAGGAATGAAAAGTGGATCGTTGCTAGCTACTAAAATATCGTGATAGTTTAGAAGTGATTATGTTTGTGAATGTTATGATGTTTATTTTGTCAACATGAATGAATGAACATGTATTTCAGAGTGATTTTTCCACGTATTTAGAATATTAACATTAAGGTTATTCAGGAATGCATTTTCAAGTATTGTTAGAATACAGTTTTCAACTGCTTTCAGCATGAATCTTCATGTAATGGAGCAAGAATCTTCATGTGTTTGAGCATGAGTTTTCATATATTTGAATGTATATCCTCATTTGTTTGATCATGAATCTTCATACATTTATATGTGAATTTTCATCTCTTCGAGCATGAATCTTCATGTGTTTGAATATGAATCTTCATGTATTTGAATCATTAAAAAAAACAAACAAACCATAAACCACGTTTATGAGCATGCATCTTCATACATTTGAATATGAATTTTCATCTGTTTGAGCAAACATTTTCATCCATTGGAAGAAGAATTTTCATCTATTTAAGCATTAATCTTCCAGTGTTTGAACATGAATTTTCTTGTGTTTCAGCATTAATCTTCATGGTTTTAAGCATGAACTTTCATGCATTTGAACCTTCATATAACCATCAACATTCATCATTTGAGCTTGCATTTTCATGTATTTAAGCAAGAGTTATACCCATTATTCAGTTAATTGTAAACAGTGTGATATCCTCTGTCATTTGCCAGATTTTTGTATGTGTGTCTATCAGACGTTATTGCATCATATCTGTTGACACCAAAGCAATATTTGCACCTTTTGGCTGACATTCAGCCTCTTCCAGGCATTTGTTAACTGGGTTAGCTATCCTGGGTAGTTTCGTAGGACTATTTCACTGCCTTAGAGTGGTGGCATCATTGTTGCTACTCCATCTACAGCTGGTGTATCCCAACAGACCTACCCATAATAGCCATATACATGTTGTTTGGTCCTCAAGGGGGGGGGGGGGGGCAGGGGCAACACATGACATTCCTGGTTATCAAAGGAGGCTTCATTCAATAAAGGCAGAGTTGACGCTTGATGCTCTGGAACTGGACTCACCCAAGGAATTGTTGCATCCAGCTCATGGCTGCTTAGCCTCACTTCCGTATATTGAGTCTCTTGTTCATCACAGACTGCACTTGTGTAGACCTGTAGGATGCACGTTTGTAAACTTGGGACTTTGCCGACCGTGACACATTTGAACACCTAGATTCCTTGGTATGTACCAACAGCTCACTTTGTTTTAACACTTTGCTGACCGTGACACAGTTGAGCACCTAGATTCCTTAGTATGTACCAACAGCTCACTTTGTTTTAACACTTTGCCGACCTTGACACAGTTGAGTACCTAGATTCCTTGGTATGTACCAACAGCTCACTTTGCCGACCATGACACAGTTGAGTACCTAGATTCCTTGGTATGTACCAACAGCTCACTTTGTTTTAACACTTTGCCGACCGTGACACAGTTGAGTACCTAGATTCCTTGGTATGTACCAACAGCTCACTTTGCCGACCGTGACACAGTTGAGTACCTAGATTCCTTGGTATGTACTAACAGCTCACTTTGTTTTAACACTTTGCCGACCGTGACACAGTTGAGCACCTAGATTCCTTGGTATGTACCAACAGCTCACTTTGTTTTAACACTTTGCCGACCGTGACACAGTTGAGTACCTAGATTCCTTGGTATGGACCAACAGCTCACTTTGTTTTAACACTTTGCCGACCGTGACACAGTTGAGTACCTAGATTCCTTGGTATGTACCAACAGCTCACTTTGTTTTAATACTTTGCCGACTGTGACACAGTTGAGCACCTAGATTCCTTGGTATGTACCAACAGCTCACTTTGTTTTCAGGACCAGGGTCTTGGTTAGTCTCTTATTTTTCTTTTTGTTGTTGCGCTTGCTCGCTTTGAACTCAAGCTTAGTCCATACACGTGCTACTACTTCTAGTACTCGGGACTGATTTTTGTGTGTGGATTAGCTTTCCCTATTACCAGTGTCCTTTACCATCAGGCGACCCCACTCCAACTTTTTAGGTAGTTGTAATTTACATCCCCAAGTCCTGGTTGAGAAGTCAACATTTTGGTCCAGGTGAGCAGTGTACAGGGAGCAGTGTATAGGTTGAACCGGCTACCTTGGCACCAGCACACCTGATATTTAACAGCGAGGGTTATTATCCATTTGGTCATACTGACCTCTGTCTTGGTTAGTGACTTCTGCATTGGTTTGCTCAAACAACAGGACATTCCAAGCAGATCACCTGGCATGAGAAAACATGCATATCATCATTGTTTCCTGTTTTCTCAACTTTGTACTTGCAGCCCACAAACCACTGTCTGTACAGTAAGTCTGAGACTGAAAATGGGTGTCTGTTTTTTTGCAATTAAATGTGAATGGTTACTTGTGTAATTTCTTAGTAAAGGATGTGCTGGAGAGGCAACATGCCAGGAATGTAGAGAGCAGGAATTTGCTACAGGCATAGCCAGATTTCTGTACTGTGTGCTGATCAAATGTGAAAAGTAGGAGAGTGAATGAATTGAATGTGAATGGTTACTTGTGTAATTTCCTTACTAAAGGATGTGCTGGAGACGAAGCATGCCGGGAATGTAGAGAGCAGGAATTTGCTACAGGTAAAGCCAGATTTCTTACTGTGCGCTGACCAAGTCTAAAATGTAGGAGAGTGAATGATGCGATGTTTGGGGCACAACTGAATAGTGAACGAGACATGGCATGATGCCTGGAACTGACAGAATCATGAATCCTAGTCTGGTAATGTGTTTATCCATTGTTACATGATGTGGGTTGGCCATGAAGGATACCAGGTGTCATTTCATTGCTGTATAATGTGAGTTGTGTACCAGGGATGTCACATGTCCTTCCATTGTCATGACATGAGCTTAACAAGAAGGCAGTGTCATTCCATTGTCATATGATGTGAGTTTGACACCAAGGATGTAATGTCATCTGTTGTCATATGATGTAAGTTTGACACCAAGGATGTAATGTCATTCCATTGTCATATGATGTAAGTTTGACATCAAGGATGTAATGTCATCTGTTGTCATATGATGTGAGTTTGACACCAAGGATGTAATGTCATCTGTTGTCATATGATGTAAGTTTGACACCAAGGATGTAATGTCATTCCATTGTCATATGATGTAAGTTTGACACCAAGGATGTAATGTCATCTGTTGTCATATGATGTAAGTTTGACACCAAGGATGTAATGTCATCTGTTGTCATATGATGTAAGTTTGACATCAAGGATGTAATGTCATCTGTTGTCATATGATGTGAGTTTGACACCAAGGATGTAATGTCATCTGTTGTCATATGATGTAAGTTTGACACCAAGGATGTAATGTCATCTGTTGTCATGATGTAAGTTTGACACCAAGGATGTAATGTCATCTGTTGTCATGATGTAAGTTTGACACAAGGATGTAATGTCATCTGTTGTCATATGATGTAAGTTTGACACCAAGGATGTAATGTCATCTGTTGTCATATGATGTAAGTTTGACACCAAGGATGTAATGTCATCTGTTGTCATAGGATGTAATGTCATCTGTTGTCATATGATGTAAGTTTGACACCAAGGATGTAATGTCATCTGTTGTCATATGATGTGAGTTTGACACCAAGGATGTAATGTCATCTGTTGTCATATGATGTAAGTTTGACACCAAGGATGTAATGTCATCTGTTGTCATAGGATGTAATGTCATCTGTTGTCATATGATGTAAGTTTGACACCAAGGATGTAATGTCATCTGTTGTCATATGATGTGAGTTTGACACCAAGGATGTAATGTCATATGTTGTCATATGATGTAAGTTTGACACCAAGGATGTAATGTCATCTGTTGTCATATGATGTAAGTTTGACACCAAGGATGTAATGTCATCTGTTGTCATATGATGTGAGTTTGACACCAAGGATGTAATGTCATCTGTTGTCATATGATGTAAGTTTGACACCAAGGATCTCATGTCATCTGTTGTCATATAACCTGAGCTTAACAAGAAGGCCATGTCATTCAATTGTCATAAAATATAAGTTTGACACAAATTCTGTCATATGATGCAAGTTTCATAAAGGAGGTCATGTGATTTCATTGTCATATGGTGTGAGTTTGACACCAAGAATGTCATGCAATATTTCAGTTGTCATGTGAGCTTTACTTGAATGTCATTCCATTCTCAAATGATGTGAATTTGGCACCAAGGATGTCATATGTCATTCCATTGTGATGTATGCATGACATCAAGGAGGTCATGTGCTATCAAATCCTCGCACGAGGTGAGTTTCACATGGACAGCATTGTTTTCATAGCAACATAAAGAATATATGTCGTACCTGTGTTATTTCACATGTGTTTGACATGAAGGAAGTCATTATTTAATTTTCTTGTGGATATGAGTTTAAGAAGGATGTCATATGTCATCATTGTCATCATCAAATGCCATGCTGATAAGCATGGTTGGTCATCTCTCCTTTGTTTGACATGAAGGATGTCATTTGACATGTGTTTCGGCATGACAACTTCATATGTTATTCAGTTGTCATACTTTTTATGTGAAGAATGTGATGTGTAAATTACATTGTCGTTTTACATAAGTTTGATATGAAGAATGTAATATATGTTTAGTTCTGATAGTAGAACTTTATCGGTGGAATTTGTGTTTCGTGGTTGCCATAGAAACGATGCCTCAGTTAAACTTGTGGAAATATCATTTGTGTGGGAATTCTTGAGGTCATTGACACAGCACAGAAATCAATTCACAAGCATTGATTGTCACTCACAGAAGTAGAGATTAGAGGAAGCACAAGAAAATATACAATTAAAAGCTATAGCGAGCGCTTCACTGTAGGAACAAGTGTACTTCAGTGCCTAGCCAACTCAACAACCATCTAATCTCCACTTCTTTTCTCTACTTCTGTGAGTCACACTCAATACTTGTGAATGTATTTCTGTGCTAATACATATGAGGCTGTGTGTATATTTATATAAAGCCGTTCTGAACTTGGCTGCTGACAGATTGCTAATTATAATAGTCTTGAAGCTATAAGGGGTGTTGAGAAAGTTAGTACCTGATGCTACAAGGGGTGTTGAGAAAGTAAGTACCTGAAGCTACAAGGGGTGTTGAGAAAGTAAGTACCTGAAGCTACAAGGGGTGTTGAGAAAGTTAGTACCTGAAGCTAGAAGGGGTGTTCAGAAAGTTAGTACCTGAAGCTACAAGGGATGTTGAGAAAGTAAGTACCTGAAGCTACAAGGGGTGTTGAGAAAGGTAGTACCTGAAGCTACAAGGGGTGTTGAGAAAGGTAGTACCTGAAGCTACAAGGGGTGTTGAGAAAGGTAGTACCTGAAGCTACAAGGGGTGTTGAGAAAGTAAGTACCTGAAGCTACAAGGGGTGTTTAGTCGACGGATCAACATCACGGCACACGGGTGTAACCCATAAGTGCTCTGTTCTTCTCCTAACTCAAGCCTGAGTCCGGAGAAACTCAGCTCAGTGCACTAACTCCGTAGCACCGACGAGGATCCTGAAATACTTTGGGTAGATTTTTAACTCCAAATTTTGCCCGGGCAGCGCCGTTAGGCTCCTTTTTTTTCGATTTCCAACTGCCAAGGGATTTTTTACATGCGCAACAATACACACGGGCGTCCAATCTCACTACCCAGAGACCAGGGGAAATTGTATTACTAGACGTCCACGTGAAAAAATCCCGGTCCTCACCGGAGCTTGAACCCGGGACCTCCAGCACTTGAGGCAGACATCTTACCTCGAGACCACTCAGATCCCCTTATGATATCTCCTTACAAGGGGTGTTTAGAAAGTAAGTACCTGAAGCTACAAGGGGTGTTCTTCTTCTTCTTCGTTCATCCGGAGTTTCTTTTTTCCGGATGTGACTGCGTTGTGCCTGTTTACAGCGGAGCTGCATTCTTACGCTGTTAGGCCAACACATCCGGCTTCTGCGGGCATTTGTTGACCGAGATAACCTTCCCGGCAAGGGGTGTTCAGAAAGTACCCATTGAGTTTAACAAGAATTCAAGCACTCATCTCATTGTTTAACCTTAGTTAGTTGCATATTCTTTACAGGACATCACAGTCAACCCCAGCATTTTTTGGGGCTGTTTGTGATTTCTAGGCAAGTTTAGTTCAGTAGTTTGCCATTACTTTCTGTATGAAAACTAGTGCAGGGCAGTCTGCTTCAAAATCGCCCACAGCTGTGTTTCAAATGTGGGATTGCATTCGTAACCCCTTCCTCACATCACTGGTAGCCCTAGACATAGGTCATAGTGATGTCATGATGGAAGCATCAACAATCTGAGCCCGTGTCGTGACGGAAGCATCAACAATCTGAGCCCGTGTCGTGACTGAAGCATCAACAATCTGAGCCCCTATGAGCGCCTGCAGTCCTCTCCATATTATTGCTCTTCTACTAACTCTCTTTTCCGTGTGTTTTAGGTCTCCCTGTGATTCATGTGCCCTGTGTATTCCACAAGCACTTTCTAGTTATGCTGTTATTGAGTGCTGATTGTCTATACAAATATGGGGCTAGCTCTCATATGCACACTATGCCCTGAGTTGTGTAAAAGAGTCCTCTATCTTGATTTCACTTCATATGTTTGCTTGAAACAACCAGCATATCAGATCTGACATACATATATTCACAAGATTTGTTGGAGTCTGTTAATGGACATGTTAGTCGGCTCTCAATGTGTGCTTCCATTGTTGTAGCAACATAAAACACCCGATATAAATATTAACCAGATGTGACGGAGTCTGTTAATAGACTTAGTGGCAATAAAACATGCCATGCAGCCTGCAATAATTGTTGCTTGTGGATTGAATGCAATTGATTTTCCATATAGTCAGGGCCATGTGTAAGGTGCTGATTGCAGCTGATAAAGCTGGATGGACTGAGACATGGAGGGATATCAGAGTTAATCCAGGACACCACGGGCTGAGATCTATATAGAGAGACATGAACGGTAGTACCAGCTGGCAGGACACATGGTGATGTTTGCAGGGAGGCATACAAGCTCAGTGGCTAACAGGCTTACCTGCTGGTCCAGTGTTCAAATCCACACCGAGGCAGGGACTTCTGTTCACTGACCGAGACTCCTAGATCAACAAGACCTGATATGGGTACCAGGAAATGCTGTGGGAAGCAAGATGGCCGGCGAGATATTTGACCACATGAAGTGTCGATGTATCAACACATGGGGCCAGTACAGTGTACTCAATACACCTCATGGCTTGGACAACGGTGTTCTACTTTTACTTTACTTATCACAGTAAGGCACAAGTTTATGTGTAGAGTAAAGGAGCCCCTTTACACACCTTCAAAGGCATTAGGCATTTGCACATTTGAATAGACCAATCGGCACTCGGTGGGTGATATGGTCAGTGTCACACCGACCATCTTTACTTCCCAAGACATTTGTTGGTACACATTGTAACCTGGGATGACCCGGGGACCCAGGTCAATATATAAATGTGGATCTGCCCCAATGTGGATTGAACCCATGACCATCGGGCCGACAGATGAAGTTTGTGTACACTCACGTACACATGAAATACAACAATAGTACCCATTTATGAACTAGATCTTTTATGTGATCAGCACCCTCAAGTGCTGACCCACCAGGCATTCTTTGGGTGTAGGACAATGTGTAAGTTACTAGGCGATACTTTGTTAATTAAAATAAAACGTTACTGCAAAAGGTAATTACTTTCTGAACATGCCTTGTACATGCATTATATTACATTACATAATTTTTTTATATGGGGGATATTGAACAAGGTTTGAATTTATTTGTTTGTCCTGCTTACATATTATACACTATTTAATCAGCAATAGTTTGACTACCCAGTACGGTTTTAACAACAGTTTGGTTACTGGTAGATGTTGCTGGTATACCCTGGGATGTAGATTCCTGTATTGTCTGAGACACCCCACCTACAAAGAGTCACTGGTGTTCTACACACGGTCTCATATGTCCGGGGTACAGCGGCTGCTAGTGTCTGGTTTGGGTGGTAAGCTTCTAGATACATGGTATAAGATATACCAACTCCCTGGCAACATCATTTCATTATGTCCATTTTACATTGTCCATCCATCCATCATGTGCCATGCCGGTAAGCGTGGGCGGTCATGTTCTGCCATCTCACTCGATCAACAGAGTCGTGGATCAGTTCCGTGTTTCTGTCTCGACCATGCCACAAGGCCAAGCCATCCAGATACTTGTTTCTAGGTCTTCCCCTTGGTCTGTTCCCCTCGATCTTACCAGTTGTCACCAAGTTCTCCAAATCATTTCTTCTCATAACATGCCCAAAAAATTGTGACTGTCTACGTCTAATGTCTCTGATCAGTTTACGATCTTCATTTGTTTCTTGAAGGACTTGTTCATTGGTCTTTCTGGCTGTCCATGGTATTCTTTGCATTTTCCTAAGAAACCACATTTCTACAGCCATCAGATGTTTTTCAGCCTGGCTGCTCATTGTCCAAGCTTCACATCCATATAAAAGTACAGGTTCTATGTAGCATCTCAACACTCTTTTTCTCGTTTCAATTGACATCTTTTTATTGGTCAGTATGTTTTTCATCTTGCTAAAGGCTACTTTTGCCATGGCGATTCTTGTTCTAATCTCTTCAAGGCATCTCCCATCAGATGTTATTACTGTTCCGAGATAATTGTACCTGCTCACTTGTTGAAGAATATTCCCATTTACTTGTATATTACATTGTGGTATTTCATCCTTCCTAGTGACGACCATAATCTGTGTCTTTTTACAATTTAATTCTAACCCTAGTTGTTCACTGTGTGTAACAATCGCATCTACTAAATGTTGCAGGTCCAGTTCATTGTCTGCAATCAAGACTGTATCATCTGCATATCTAATGTTATTGATGCATCGTCCCCCAATGTTGATTCCTTCCATATCTTCAATATTTCTGAAAATACTTTCACTGTACAGGGAAAACAGATCTGGAGACATTACACATCCCTGTCTCACACCCCTTTTAATAGGCTGATATTGGCTTACTTCATTATCAACTCTTATGGCAGCTTGTTGTTTCCAATATATGTTTTTTACAAGTCTAAGATCTTTTCCATCAATTGTCAGTTATGAGGTATTTTTGGCCTGGTGCCTGGATGTTTAACTTCTCCAGGAGAGAGATGCCTAAAATTGTCAGTTATGAGGGTGGTCTAGTGCCTGCATGTTTAATTTCTCCAGGAAAGAATGCCTAAATTTGGTCAGTTATGAAGGTAACCTGATGCCTAGATGTTTAATTTCTCCAGGAGAGAGATGCCTAAAATTGGTCAGTTATGAAGGTAGCCTCATGCCTGGATGTTCCAGGAGAGTGATGCCTGTATGAGATAGTTCTAGTGTGCCTGCAGCACCAATATCTAATGCAGAGGTTGTGATAACAACTTTCCAGTCGGAAGTGGTTGTATAGTGAACTTCCCAATCATCGGGTTATACAGTAAACCCTCCAATCAGCAAGAGTTATACAGTGAACTCTCCAATCAGCAAGAGTTATATAATATACCCTCCAATCAAAAAGAATTATATAATGTACTCTCCAATCAGCAAGAGTTATATAATGTACTCTCCAATCAGCAAGAGTTATATAATATACCCTCCAATCAGCAAGAGTTATATAATGTACTCTCCAATCAGCAAGAGTTATATAATGTACTCTCCAATCAGCAAGAGTTATATAATGAAACCTCCAGTCAGCAAGAGCTATATAGTGAACCCTCCAATCAGCATGAGTTATATAATGTACATGCCAATCAGCAAGAGCTATATAGTGAACCCTCCAATTAGCATGAGTTATATAATGTACAAGCTGATCAGCAAGAGTTATAGAATGAGCTCTCCAATCAGCAAGAGTTATTAAGTGAACTTTCCAATCAGCAAGAGATATAATGTACCCTCCAACCAGCATGAGTTATATAATGTACCCTCCAATCAGTAAGAGTTATATAGTGTACCCTCCAATCAGCAAGAGTTATACAGTGAACTCTCCAATCAGCAGTCACACAGTGAACCCTCCAATTAGCAAGAGTTATATAATGTACCTCCAATCAGCAAAAGTTATACAGTGAGCTCTCCAGGCAACACAGTTATACAGTGAATCCTCCAATATGACCACATTTAACAACATAATCTACTAAAAACCATCATGGGAGAAAAAGTGGATGGTAAAAGAGCTAGATGACATCAAAGATACAAATGGACAGATAACATCAAGATCTACCTAGCAGAATGTACAACAAAGACTCAAGATAGAAACTTCTGGGGAAACACCCACCACCCTGAAATCTTCACTGGATGATAAGAGGTTTAAGCACACAGTGGTGGCTGTCACATTGGCCTGGTAGTCGTGTGTTTGATTCCCCATGGAGGCAGGACTGAGATGATTGACCAGAGCTGACAGGTTGACCCAACCACACATGGCTGCTGGGAAATAACAGAAGCACGTCACACAAATATGGGGCCAGTACCATATACCCAGTGTCTCAAGGAATGTTTATGGGTCCTTGACTTTACTTCACCAACACACCATGGGAGAGTTAATGTACACAGGTCCTTGACTTTACTTCACCAACACACCATGGGAGAGTTAATGTACACAGTTCCTTGACTTTACTTCACCAACACACCATGGGAGAGTTAATGTACACAGTTCCTTGATTTTACTTCACCAACACACCATGGGAGAGTTAATGTACACAGTTCCTTGACTTTACTTCACCAACACACCATGGGAGAGTTAATGTACACAGGTCCTTGACTTTACTTCACCAACACACTGTAGGAGAGTTAATGTACACAGTTCCTTGACTTTACTTCACCAACACACTGTAGGAGAGTTAATGTACACAGGTCCTTGACTTTACTTCACCAACACACTGTAGGAGAGTTAATGTACACAGATCCATGACTTTACTTCACCAACACACTGTAGGAGAGTTAATTTATTCACATGCTGCAGCGAGAAGGGTGTCTGTAATTCCAAATGCAGTTGATCAATTTGCAAGACATATTTTTCTGGTGATATTTGCAGACTTAGGGAGAGTTATGCTTAATGTGAATTCTTTATTCATCTTCATGAAGTTTGGCACAGTCGGTGGCATATGGTAGTTAGTGAGTTAATAACCCAAGAATTACTGTTTGCTGAATAAATAGTATTCTTTTCTTCCTATCTACTCACATGTGAAGGGTATCGGCTAGTTTGACATATTTGTGTTAAAGCGCTTGGGTACATTTTGAGGGGTTTATTTATTTTATGTTTATCATGACTTGATACATATTAAATGATGAAGTTAGTCTGTTGTTGGTTTAGAGTGGTGTATGCTTTTAAAGCGTTATTACACAGTTGGTTGTGAGAACTTGTTTGCTCTATTGACTACACACAGGCTTTCGATACAGTCAGACATATGTTTTTTGGGTTTTGTTTTTTTTGCGCTCCCTCGCTTTGAATTCAAGCGTAGTCCTTATAACTACTTCTAGTAGTGCTAGACTGAATTTTGCACGTGGATTAGCTTTCCCTATTAACAGTGTCTTTTGCCATCAGGCAAACCCATTCCTACTTCAGGGGTACTTGTAATTTACGTCCCAAAGTCAAGGATGATAGGTCAACATTTTAGTCCAATTGTCTGGTGTAGGGGTTGAACCCCTTACCTCAGCATCGGCAAATCAGATGTTTAAGAACATGCATTATTATTCCTTCGGCCATGCTGACCTACACACATGTCAACATGATAGTGACGCTTGCAGATCTACAAATTGATGGGAAAGACCTTAGACTTGTAGAAAACATATATTGCAAACAACAAGCTGCCATAAAGATTGATAATGAAGTGGGTCAATATCAGCCTATTAAAAGAGGTGTGAGACAGGGATGTGTAATGTCTTCAGATCTTTGTTCCCTATACAGTGAACATTTTGTTTGGGACATATAGAAGATATGAGATTAATCACCATTGGGGTGACATAACATCAATAACATTAAATATACGGATGATACAGTATTGATTGGAGACAATGTACAGTATCTGCAACATTTAGTATACATGGTTATTGTATAAATCGCTTAAAAGTCGACAGGGTCGACTTCATTGCACCGGGTTTTATCCCATATGGCTCGGTCTCTTTCCGCAACGCGGAAAGCGTCGCACAAAGCACGAACTCCGTAGCTTTTAGCGACGACCCACAGGAGTCTCCGAAACATTTAACTCGTAAACCAAAGGGCGCGGCCCAGAATCGAACCCACAACCTTCGGAGCACGAGTCAAACGGCTTGACCACTTCGCCACAGAGACTCCAGAATGGTTATTGTATATATTAAACAACTAAGGTTAGAATTAAATTACAAGAAAGAGATAAAATGGGAATATTCTTAAACAAGTGAATCAGTACAACTATCTATAGTCATAACATCTGATGGAAGGTGCTTTGAAAAGATTATAACAAGAATTTCTATGGCAAAGGTAGTCTTTTGCAAGATGAAAAACGTACTGACCAATAAAAAGATGTCAATTGCAGCGAGAAAAAGTGTTGAAGTGCTACATAGAACCTGTACTTTTGTATGGATGTGAAACGTGGACGATGAGCAGACAAGCTGAAAAACATCTGATGGCTGAGGAAATGTGGTTTCTGAGGAATATGCAAAAAAAATACCATGGACAGACAGAAAAACCAATGACCAAGTACTACAGGAGGCAAATGAAAACCGTAAACTGATTAGAGAATTTAGACGTAGACAGTCAAGATTCTTTGGGCACGTTATAAAAACAAAACAAAACTGGAGAACTCAGTGACAACTAGCAAGATTGAGGGCAAAAGAACAAATAAAAACAGTGGTAAATATCTAGATTAACTGGTCACATGGTATAATGCAGACAAAAAACACAGCACTGATCCACTACTATTGTGATTGTGTGAGTGGGCGAAACATGACCACCTACACGTATTGGCATATATATATATATATATATATACACACACACACATGAGGGTAAGTTAATAAGTAAGTCACAAATGGCTGTAGAAAAATAACAACACATGATAACAACTTGAAACCAGTTTATTTTTATACAGACATTGTCCCTTTATTTCTCAACATAATTGCCACCAACATTGATGCACTTATCCCATCATTTTATCTGTCCTCCCAAACCGACTGCATAGAACTGTGTGACTTCCTTACTCGTAACTTTTTCTACCCAGCTATGCACGCGAATGATGCCGAAGTTGAATGTGATGAAAAACATGGTTTAGAAAACAGAGCACACAGTTCTATGCAGCCAGTTTGGGAGGGTTGATAAAACGATGGGATAAGTCCATCAATGTTGGTGGAAATTATGTTCAGAAATAAACGGACAATGTATGTATACAAATAAACTGGTTTCAAGTTATAATATTTAGTTATTTTTCTACAGCCATTTGTGTCTTACTTATTAACTTACCCTCGTATATATGTAAAAATGAAGTTGACTTGAGAACAATGAAAAAAGTAAATTCAAGAATGTTATGAAAGAATCCTCCCTTTGTCGTTAGACTCTTCGGGCTCTCAGACACACATCAATCAGACAGAAACATGTCACCGCAGTGCCGACCTCTCTCCATATTGTTTTGTCAAATTCCAAAATGTAAACAACTCTACATTAATACAAGACAGACGGAAAATGGACCACAGGGTAAGATGTACACAATGACGTCTGCCAACTTCATTCCACCAAAACCTGCAGCGTTATTTTTTTTGTTTTGTTTTGCTCACTCACATTGAACTCAAGCGTAGTCCATACGCACTACTTCTAATAGTGCTGGACTGAATTTTTGTGTGGATTAACTTTTTCTATTAACAGTGTCCCTCGCCATCAGGTGAACCCACTCTGACTTCAGAGGTATTTGTAATTTACAGGATCACGCCTGGATGATCAGTCGTTGATGTACTTCCAGTATATGAAAGCACAATCAATGCACTTGATGATCTTTTAAACGTTCAGCAATGAAAGATCTTAAACAATCAATATGCATGAAGTTCTGTTTCAAATTAAGTACAACATTTACTGAAACTGTTCAACTGCTGCAGCAGGTCTATAGGGTCTCCTCTTTGAGGCATATGTAATGTCAAGAGTGGTACCAGCATTTCAAATCAAGAAGAACATCCACTGGAGACTCACAA
This sequence comes from Cepaea hortensis, assembly GCA_963921405.1. Taxonomy (NCBI): domain Eukaryota; kingdom Metazoa; phylum Mollusca; class Gastropoda; order Stylommatophora; family Helicidae; genus Cepaea; species Cepaea hortensis. The sequence goes on along the minus strand of OY992887.1, from coordinate 21,294,123 downwards.
ATCTGGACGACCTAAAATGCCCATGCATGTTGTTCACATTGAGAAAGTGAGTTCTGTGATTCAAACAAATCTGTCTGTCCATGAAGTGTCCAAAGAAGAACAAATATGTACAAGTTCATGCCATATGATTTTAACCCTTTACAGGGCAGAAGCTTGTCTGTTTTTTAGCCCTGAACGGGCAAGATTTTTTCAGATTCGGTAAAATTTCGGGTTGCATTTGTAAAAACATCACAAATAAGGTGTTAGTCAACCGATTTTAGTTAAATAAACAAACCAATGAAGGGAAAAGCATGCAGAATATGTTACTCACGTGATTGTTGTCAGTAATCCATATATGAACACAAATATTTACGAAATACAGCATATTGTTTGTGATTTTCCGTCATCTATATGGGAATTTACAAACACATTTTCAGAATCATAATCACTTTCTTTAAAGTCCGACTCACGACTGCTAATGCAAAGTAACGCTTTTCACTGATATCTAGCTCCGATTAATAGTCAACTTCGTGCCCTTTAATGTCACTTAAATTGAACCTAGCGAAATCTCGGCTATCACTTGAAGAATCGCCAAAATCCATTTTGAAAAACTAAGCGTAAAAATCCCAAAAACTATCAAAAAACGTCCGTAAAAGTCCGTTCAAATTCATAGTAGGCGCTTACAAATGGCGGCCACATTGTCAAACTATCTGCGAAAGCAGCCGTCGGAAGTGTCGGAAAGCTGAGAGATCGCGTTTTTACAATGCATAATAGTATCGGGCGGTTTAAGACGATCTGCTCGTTTAAGCGATCGGCCGCAAATGGACGTTTTGCCCTGTAAAGGGTTAAAAGAAAAGATGAACAATGTCGTGTTGCTGCAAAATTTGTGCCTCGTTTGCTGGCAGATGAACAAACAGCACAAGATGACTGTGGTCCCACAACCGCCTTACTCTAAGGATTTGGACTCTACATAGTTCTCCTTGTTCCCACCCATTTGAAATCCACCCTTTAAGAATACTGATTTCAGACCACACATGAAATCTTAGAAAATTTACTACAGGATATGCATGCTATACCTGAAAATGAGTCCCAGGGTGCATTAAAACTGGCAACCATGCTGGCAACAATGCATCTACAATGGAAGGAACTATTTTGATGGCAACAAGCCTGACTACATTGTAAGCACAAAAACAAAAAACATTTCTTTATAAAAGTCTAGTTTCTCTTTGGACTGCCCTCATGTGTCTGAATGAGCAACCAACTCATGACAGATTTAATCAACTTTCATTGTGAAGATTGCAATATATAATAAACAAAATACATAATAACTTTGATATAATAAATTAGAAGCACTCATTAACTGGTGACAATATCAAACAGAAGGACTAAAATGGAGTGACAGAGTCACTGTGATACATAAAACTGTCAAATATGAAGGGGGCTTCAAATGAAAAACCTTAAACCTCCCAATGACTCTTTGAGTTGTCCAAACAGGTGGAAATCATGTGGGGCCAAGTCTGGCAAGTACAGGGAATGTGGTACATACTGAAAGTGGAGGTCTTCGATGGTTTCAACCGTTGCAAGGGCAGCATGGAGTCAAGCTTTTGTCATGTTGCAAAAGGACACCTTTATTCAGAAGTCCACGTCGGTTGGATTTGATTGCAGGCTGAAAATTCCTACTCCACTTATACACTTGCTGGACTGACAGTCATGCATCACCATACTGAACCTTTATTCGATGATGAATTTTTATTGGTTTCATCCTTCATTGATCAAAAAACGGATAATAGAATGCTGCTCCTCTTTGGTGCATGTGAAAAGTGAGACAACCATCTTTAAACTGTCCTTATGATGTCATAGTGCTTATCTGCACTGTGATGTCACATGCTTAACACTCTTGACAACAATATTGCAATATTGACATGTAATAAGACATGACATGGTTATTGTAATTTATATCACACTTTTAATGTTTCCATTTGAAGCCCCCTTGTCTAAAGGGTGTTATATATATATTAAACTGTGATATATAACTTCAGCATTTTTCGGTTATTTGTGATCTCTTAGCAAGTTTACGTTCAGTAGTTTGCCATTGTTTTCTGAACCGGCACTTATACCATTTTCATAAAAAACCAACGCAGGGCGGTCTGCTACTAAATTTCCCGCAGCTGTGTTTTGAACACAGTATGCAGAATTATAAACTGCATCTGTAACCCCTTCGCAACGATGCTGCATATATAACAGACTGTCATACATAAAACTGTTACATATAACAGACTGTCATACATAAAACTGTTACATATAACAGACTGTCATACATAAAACTGTCACATATAACAGACTGTCATACATAAAACTGTCACATATAACAGACTGTCATACATAAAACTGTCACATATAACAGACTGACATACATAAAACTGTCACATATAACAGACTGTCATACATAAAACTGTCACATATAACAGACTGTCATACATAAAACTGTCACATATAACAGACTGTCATACATAAAACTGTCACATATAACAGACTGTCATACATAAAACTGTCACATATAACAGACTGTCATACATAAAACTGTCACATATAACAGACTGTCATACATAAAACTGTCACATATAACAGACTGTCATACACAAAACTGTCACATATAACAGACTGTCATACACAAAACTGTCACATATAACAGACTGTCATACACAAAACTGTCACATATAACAGACTGTCATACATAAAACTGTCACATATAACAGACTCATACATAAAACTGTCACATATAACAGACTGTCATACATAAAACTGTCACATATAACAGACTGTCATTCATAAAACTGTCACATATAACAGACTGTCATACATAAAACTGTCACATATAACAGACTGTCATACATAAAACTGTCACATATAACAGACTGTCATACATAAAACTGTCACATATAACAGACTGTCATACATAAAACTGTCACATATAACAGACTGTCATACATAAAACTGTCACATATAACAGACTGTCATACATAAAACTGTTACATATAACAGATTGTTATACATAAAACTGTCCAATACAGCAGACTGTCATATACATAACTGTCACTCATAAAACTGCCATATATAACAACAATAAATAACACAGCAAGTGCTGTGCTGAATGCCGCCAACATCACAATGGGAAATATTCCCCCACCTGCAACAGGATCCCCCACTGTATACATTCTTGTATCCAAGGTATCTGTAATGTTCTATGTTCATGTCCGTGCTGACAGGATCCCCCACTGTATACATTCTTGTATCCAAGGTATCTGTACTGTTCTATGTTCATGTCCGTGCTGACAGGATCCCCCACTGTATACATTCTTGTATCCAAGGTATCTGTAATGTTCTATGTTCATGTCCGTGCTGACAGGATCCCCCACTGTATACATTCTTGTATCCAAGGTATCTGTAATGTTCTATGTTCATGTCCGTGCTGACAGGATCCCCCACTGTATACATTCTTGTACCCCAGGTATATACCCCAGGTACCCCTTGCATATAGGCAGGGGAGAGATAGGGAGCTAACAGCCCAGGAGTTACAGGCGACAGTAGATAAAGTGATTGACTGGTGCACAGAAATGAGTGCAGTCATCCACCTGGAAAAGGCGGCTGTTTTGTGGTGCTCTCTGGACAACAGGATTGTGAGAGCTGATGTCCCACACCTCGCGATAGATGGTAGAAATGTCAGCAGAGAGAACAAACTGAAGTATCTGGGGATCACATTTGACAGGAGCCTATCCTTCAAGGACCATGTGGAGACGGTTGTGACAAGATCTCAAAAGGGACTCAGTGCACTTAAAACTATGGCTGCAATGGACACAGAGCAGAAAATGCTTTTCACATTATACCAGCACTTGATCCTCTCAGTAATTGATTATGGATTAGGACTACTCACTGTCTCAAGAGAGTCAGCTGGTGAAGTTAGAGCGCATACAGAACGAAGCTATGCGGGTCATTCTGAGATGCACCAGAGATACCCCAGTAGTGTGTATGCGTTACATCCTTGGTCTGCCGACTGTTGCTGGTAGGCTCAAGGTGATGCAGGTGAAGGCATACCTCAGAGTAGCTGCAGACACAGATCACCCACTGCATGAGGTGCTGGACGCAGTTAAGGGTCAGCGACTGATAAGAAGGAAATCATGGATGGCTCAGGCGGAGGATACGATCAGACAGGTGTGCCCCTTGTAGAACATTAGGCGTGGAGAGGAGTGGGTCAGAGTGCCAGTGGAGCAGCCAGACTTGTGCAGAGTTATAATCACATTAAGCCGGGAGTGCAAGGAGTGGCCAGCAGGGGCCACGGAAGTGTAAATCCAGCAACTAATTCAAGACAATGCTCACTTGGGTGATGCGATTATCTACACAGATGGTTCGGTGTCAAGAGGTGAGAGAAATGGCCGGGCGTTCATAGCCAAAGCTAATGGTCGACGTTTGGTGCAGGAGAGCCTGGCATATGATACCACAACATCCAGCTTAAGAATGGAGGTGGAGGCAGTCACTGCGGCTCTCCACTGGATGGAGAATACGACACACACATCGTGATTGTAACTGACCCAGAAAGCATGCTGACGAGGGTGAGGATGGGCAGGCTTCGTGCAGAGTGGCTTGCTTCGCTTCGGAGGTCACGGGTGACAAGCATCGCCTGGATCTTTTCTCCGGGGCATGCTGGTGTGCTGGGAAATGAACAGGCGGACAGATTGGCTGGCTCTGCAGAACTTGGTGGAGTATTGATACATGACAAGGCAGACGTGGTTGTGGCCTTGTGGGAGAACGTGTACACCTCGGATGAGCAGATGGATTACCATGGTCTGGCAAGAATGAGACAGCGAGGAGTGACGAGGGAATCTGGCCGACGCTCAACGCTCAGAGGAAAGCGAGACGGACATATAATCAGATTGCTACTGGTATATTTGGTGTTGGAACTCTTCGCTGGCTGCTGAGGATGGGGACAGAGTGCTTATGGGAATGCCCCAAATGCTGTGATGTCGGTTCCTAAATCAATCAATCAATCAATTATTGTACCCCAGGTATCCGTAATGTTCTATGTTCATGTCCATGCTGGTCTGCTTTGTTCCCCAGGAACCACGCCTTCCATAACCATTCTTTTTAAACTGCTGTGGCATTTGTTTGTGTGTGTGCTCACTCGCTTTGAACTCAAACATAGTCCATACAAGCGTTCTCTTTTGCTGTGTCTCTGACCATCAGATGTACCCAGTCCAACTTCTGAGGTACTTGTAATTTACGTCCCCAAGTCAAGGATGAGAAGTCAACATTTTAGTTGAGTTGAGTTAAGAACCACCATCATTGCACTCAGGACATTCCCATACGTGCTCCGCCCCCTCGTTCAACAGCCAGTGAAGAGTCACACTACTAATCGTTCCCACCGCTATCTGATTAAAAGTTCTCCTGGTCTTCCCTCTCAGTTTTGAGATTCTTCCAGAACCCCTGCTGATCTCCCGCAATCTCATTCTTTCCACATATTGGTTCTCAATCTGTTCCTCCGCCTTCTCCACCTGGTCCCACAAGCGCACGACCACCTCCCCACTGTCCATAGGCAAAATTCCACCAAGAGGTGCCTTCCCTGCTAGCCTATCAGCCTGTTCATTCTCTCGTACACCCGCATGGCCAGGGCAAAATATCCATACAATTCTCACGATCTGTGACCTCTGAAGTGACGAGAGCCATTCCACACGAAACATTCCTTTCTCCACCTTGCTAAGCATACTCTTTGAATCCGTAATGAATACAACGTGTGTTGCAGTAGTCTCCTCTAGCCAACGGAATGCCGCTGTTACTGCCTCCACCTCCATTCTCATGCTGAAGGTCGTAGTCTCATATGCCAGACTCTCCTTTTTTAGTACAGTTGACCAGTGTAGGGGCTGTACACCACCAGATGTTTCAGAACGGCACTCTTATCCATTCAGCCATGGTGACCTCTACATTTATATAATCATCATGTGCCATGCCAATAAGCGTGGGTGGTCATGTTCTGCCATCTGACGTGATCACCAGAGTCGTGGATCAGCTCTGTGTTCTTGTCTCGACCAAGCCACATGGCCAAGCCATACTGCCTTCCCGTTTCATGTGGAATGGCCTCTAAATCAAAAATTTTTCTGTTATCAACCAATGAGCAATTCCTACAAGAATATATATATATATATAATCATCGTCATCTTCCACTTCTGCCGCCAAGTGTCATGGGAAGGAATAATTTGCGCACCAGCGACCAATACACACACACATACATATATATATATATATATATATATATATATATATATATATATAGAGAGAGAGAGAGAGAGAGAGAGAGAGGTGAGAGAGAAAGAGAGAGAGAGAGAGGTGCAAGTGTGTATGTCAAAGCAAAGGACTTACGGGTTGCATAGGAAAAACTACTGTATATAATCCCATGGCAGTTACGGGAAGTCATTTAAGAGGATTAATCATCCCATGACACTGATCATGCTCCAGGAGTTACCTCAGAGGAGCAAATGGATCACCATAGTCTGGTAAGAATGAGGCAGCGAGGTGTGCTGAGGGGATCTGGCCGATGCTCGACGCTCAAAGGAAAGGCGAGACGGACATATAATCAGATTGCTACTGGAACTATTAGTGTTGGAAGTCTTCGCTGGCTGCTGAGGATGGGGACAGAGTGCTTATGGGAATGTCCTGAATGCTGTGATGTCGGTTCCTAAATCAATCAATCAATCAATCAATCAATGACACTGATCAGTTACCCGGAGACATGGTTTCTGGGCCCAGCGGGAGGATTTCTACAATCAGCGTATCTGACTGGTGAAGACCTGGACAAAGTGCATCACTTAGAGTACATAGAGAACGACTACAGTTTGCACCAATGTCAAGGTACCTTGACTCCACAGTAAAGTGCAGCAAAAATGTTTGATTTCCCCCATATATACATATATATGAACAAACATATAAACACTACCATACATAATATCTTTCAGTCATACATAATATCATTCAAATAGGAAGCAGTGGGGCGCTGGAACAAATAACTGACTTAGAAGAAGATAAATTAGTATTGGTGGTAGATATTGTTCCAACATTAATTACTTAAGATGATGAATTAGTACTGGCCGTAGATATTGTTCCAACATCAATGACTTAGAAGAAGATGAATCAGTACTGGCCGTAGATATTGTTCCAACACCAATGAATTAGAAGAAGATGAATCAGTACTGGCCGTAGATATTGTTCCAACACCAATGAATTAGAAGAAGATGAATCAGTACTGGCCGTAGATATTGTTCCAAAACCAATGAATTAGAAGAAGATGAATCAGTACTGGCCGTAGATATTGTTCCAACACCAATGAATTAGAAGAAGATGAATCAGTACTGGCCGTAGATATTGTTCCAACACCAATGAATTAGAAGAAGATGAATCAGTACTGGCCGTAGATATTGTTCCAACACCAATGAATTAGAAGAAGATGAATCAGTACTGGCCGTAGATATTGTTCCAACACCAATGACTTAGATGAGCTCGGTGTGAATCATGTCCTGCTGCAGCTCATGTCGTTTCAACATCTGCGACCCATCCCCAGACAAGAAACTGTTCTCTGTGGAACTCTGATCGTCGTTCTGAGGACAAGATCAAGTTAGAAGGTTTACATAAATGTAACGATTGCAGGATCACATAGGCAATGCTTGTGCATGATAACATAGTAATTAAGTAGATTGAGGAATCACACTGACAATGCTTGTGTATTCATCATCATCATCATCATCTTCCACTTCTGACGACAAGCGTCGTGGGGAGGAATAATTTGCGCTCCAGCGTCCGATGGGCGGCTCTGGATAGTGTCATTCCGTGTGGCTGTACAATGTCTTTTATGTCGTCAATCCATTTTCTTCTTGGACGTCCTCGTGGTCTCGTCGAAGATGATCTTTGATGTAAGGCCAGTGATGGTAGTTGATGGTGTTGCATTCTAACGACATGGCCAAGCCACTTGATCTTCTGTCTTTCAATAAATGTGGCACAAGGTGTTGACCCCACTGTCTGTCTGATAACAGCATTTCTTACTCGGTCTCGGATTGTTAAGTTGGCGCGCGCCTCAGGCATCTCATCAGGCTTGTGTATTATAACATAGTAATTAAGTAGACTGAGGTATCACATAGACAATGTTTGTACATTATAACATAGTAATTAAGTAGATTGTGGGATCACATAGACAATGCTTGTACATTATAATATAGTAATTAAGTAGACTGAGGTATCACATAGACAATGCTTGTACATTATAACATACATTGTTGCATGATAAGGCAGACTTGGTCGAGGCGCTTTGGAATTGTGTGTATATAATACAGAAGAACGAATAGATCACCCAAACTAGGAGAGAATGGTGCTGCAGGGAGTGATCAGAAGATCTGGTCGATACTCAAACTTAGAAAAAAGGCCAGATGGACACATAATCAGACTGCCACTGGACTGGTACTGTTAGTAGTGGGACTCTTCACTGCCTGTTGCAGATGAGAACGGAGCACGTATGGGAATGTCCCAAGGGCTGTGATGTCGGTTCTTGACTAAACTTAACTGGCATGGACAGGACAGAAGATCCTTTACAATTTACACATGATGATGAGGATTGTGTGACACAAGCGATGGGAGGTCTGTGAAGTTACGTCTACAGAAATGTCAATGACAGATACAGACTTACTTGTCTAGAATAGTTTGTTGGCAGCAGCAGCAGCTGTGGTTTCCTGTGGCTTGTGCTCTCATAAAATCCCACACTGCACACAAGGTTGATGGCAATACTGTGTGGATAGATAGGTAGATAGGCAAGTAGGTAGATAGATAGGCAGACAGATAGATAAATAGATAGATAGATAGATAGATAGGCAGACAGACAGATAGGTAGGTAGATAGGTAAGTAGGTTAGTTGGTTGTTAGGTAAGTAGGTTAGTTGGTTGTTAAGCAGGCAGGCAGAAAAACAGAAAGATGGATGGAAAGACAGATAGGTAATGTAGGCTGATAGGTAGACAGAATGAACGAATGAACTTTATTTTCAAAGGGTCACAAATTGGGCACGCATATCACCATGTTATGAAACAAGCAGGCAGACATATACACACAGACACTCACACATGCATAAATACATATCTTTGTGTCTCTCTCACATTCTCTCTGTGTCTCTATATCTCCCACATTCTCTCTGTGTCTATCTCTATGTCTCCCACATTCTCTCTGTGTCTTTATCTCCCCCACATTCTCTCTGTATCTCTATCTCTCCCACATTCTCTGTGTGTGAGTCTCTTCCACATTCTTTCTATATCTCTATCTCTCCCACATTTTCTCTTTGTGTCTCTCTCTCCCACATTCTCTCTGTGTCTCTATCTCCCCCACATTCTCTCTGTCTCCATTTCCCCCACATACAGTGTCTTGCAGTGTAAGGCTAACAGGATATGGGGAAAAAACCTTCTGCGTTTCATAAAGTAAACATTTTAAAATATCAAACACAAACACACATCTATAAACACAACAATACTTACAAACACACATCTATAAACACAACAATGCTTACAAACACACATCTATAAACACAACAATGCTTACAAACGCACATCTATAAACACAACAATACTTACAAACGCACATCTATAAACACAACAATACTTACAAACACACATCTATAAACACAACAATACGTACAAACACACATCTATAAACACAACAATATGTACAAACACACATCTATACACACAACAATACTTACAAACACACATCTATAAACACAACAATACTTACAAACACACATCTATAAACACAACAATACTTACAAACACACATCTATAAACACAACAATACTTACAAACACACATCTATAAACACAACAATACTTACAAACACAGAAAGGAATGTGTCATTTTCATATCATAGAAGCCTAGAGAGGCAGCTGAACAAAATATCTGAAAGCAAACATGCAAATATGTTCATTAGAATATCTGTTACATATTATTTTCTCTTCTACCCTAGGGTGTTGTGGTAACTTATGTGATGAGCTGAACTGTTACATATTATTTTCTCTTCTATGCTAGGGTGATGTGGTAACTTATGTGATGAGCTGAATTGTTACATATTATTTTCTCTTCCATCCTAGGGTGTTGTGGTAACTTATGTGATGAGCTGAACTGTTACATATTATTTTCTCTTCCATCCTAGGGTGTTGTGGTAACTTATTGTCATTAACTGAACTGTTACATATTATTTTCTCTTCCATCCTAGGGTGTTGTGGTAACTTATTGTCATTAACTGAACTGTTACATATTATTTTCTCTTCCATCCTAGGGTGGTGTGGTAACATTGTCATTAACTGAACTGTTACATATTATTTTCTCTTCCATCCTAGGGTGTTGTGGTAACTTATTGTCATTAACTGAACTGTTACATATTATTTTCTCTTCCATCCTAGGGTGTTGTGGTAACTTATTGTCATTAACTGAACTGTTACATATTATTTTCTCTTCCATCCTAGGGTGTTGTGGTAACTTATTGTCATTAACTGAACTGTTACATATTATTTTCTCTTCCATCCTAGGGTGTTGTGGTAACTTAGTGTCATTAACTGAACTGTTACATATTATTTTCTCTTCCATCCTAGGGTGTTGTGGTAACTTAGTGTCATTAACTGAACTGTTACATACTATTTTCTCTTCCATCTAGGGTGGTGTGGTAACTTAGTGTCATTAACTGAACTGTTACATATTATTTTCTCTTCCATCTAGGGTGGTGTGGTAACTTAGTGTCATTAACTGAACTGTTACATATTATTTTCTCTTCCATCTAGGGTGGTGTGGTAACTTAGTGTCATTAACTGAACTGTTACATACTATTTTCTCTTCCATCTAGGGTGTTGTGGTAACTTATGTGATGAGCTGAACTGTTACATATAATTTTCTTTTCCATCTAGGGTGGTGTGGTAACTTAGTGTCATTAACTGAACTGTTACATATTATTTTCTCTTCCATCTAGGGTGGTGTGGTAACTTAGTGTCATTAACTGAACTGTTACATATTATTTTCTCTTCCATCTAGGGTGGTGTGGTAACTTAGTGTCATTAACTGAACTGTTACATACTATTTTCTCTTCCATCTAGGGTGTTGTGGTAACTTATGTGATGAGCTGAACTGTTACATATTATTTTCTCTTCCATCCTAGGGTGGTGTGGTAACTTAGTGTCATTAACTGAACTGTTACATATTATTTTCTCTTCCATCTAGGGTGTTGTGGTAACTTACTGTGATTAACTGAACTGTTACATATTATTTTCTCTTCCATCTAGGGTGTTGTGGTAACTTACTGTGATTAACTGAACTGTTATTATTTTCTCTTCCATCCTAGGGTGTTGTGGTAGCTTACCGTGATTAACTGAACTGTTACTTATTATTTTCTCTTCCATCCTAGGGTGTGGTAACTTATTGAGATTAACTGAACTGTTACTTATTATTTTCTCTTCTATCCTAGGATGTTGTGGTCACTTATTGTGATTAGCTGAATTGTTACTTTTCAACAACCACTAGTCTACACATTCAGAGATTCAGTGCCAAATAAACAGTAGATTTGGACCAAACAAAAATTTATGATTGAAAACTGGAAGTAGGGATGTGTAACAGTGATGAGTTAAAAGTTGTTAAAATGGTAGCAGACGTTGCATTATAACACAATGACAATATTCTGGTAATTTATAAGACCTTGGCAGATATGGGAAGTCGCTAAAGACGCTTAACCATCCCATGGCACTTAATCAGTTAAAAAGCTGAATGAATGCAAATAATAATCCAGTTTCACTCCTATTTAAGCTATGCTTGACTGTATTCTTTCTGTCTTATTAACAAATGTATGATCACATAGATATTTTGCAAAAATTATGTAATGCCATGGCAGGAAGGTTTTCAGTCTGTTGATCGTACTACTCCTTGTATGTCAAGTTCAGTATTCCTTTGTTCCATCTGTGTTCTATTGTTTTGTATTTCTTGTTCATTGATAAAATCTTCTGTCAAAAATGCCAGTGTCTCTGTGCGTTTTCCCATTTGTCGAGCTCCTTAGTCATTTTTTGTGTTTTTATTTGATTGCCAAGCTGTGACAGCACTGTAGCTTTGGATGCTGGTGAAGTTTCTTTTTGGTTTTTTTTTTGGTTCGCTACTTTTCAACTCAAGCGTAGTCCATACACATGTTGCTACTTCTAGTGCACTGGGCTGGATTTTGTATGTGGATTACCATTCCCTATTTCCATTGTCCCTCACCTTCAGGCCATGCATACTTCAAAGGTACTTGTAATTTACATCCCCAAGTCAATGACGAAAAGTCAACATTTTAGTCAAATCGACTAGTGTTGAATCCACTATCTCGGCATCAACACATTCTAAATTTAAGAGCAAATGCTTTTATCCATTCAGCCATGCTGACCTTTGGGTCAAGTATTTGAATTCCATCCTGGCAAGGACTTTTTATTTGTTTACCAACCTCGACTTCTAGGTTGGCACACACGACGAGGGTAAGTTAATAAGAAAGTCACAAAAGGTTGTAGAAAAATAACTAAATATGATGATAACTTGAAACCAGTTTATTTTTATACATACATTGTCCCTTTATTTCTCAACATAATTTCCACCAACATTGATGCATTTATCCCATCGTTTTATCAGTCCTCCCAAACCGGCTGCATAGAACTGCGTGCTTTGTTTTCATTTACCCGCCATCCCACAGAACTGTGTGACTTACTTATTGACTCACCCTCGTAACTTTTTCTACCCAGCTATGCACCGCTTAACGGGAAATGGCTAGAGGCTAAGTTCGCTGAAAACCCACCTTGGCTGGAGACATTTCATGAGTCACGCCGAAGTTGAATGTGAAGTGAAAACATGGTTTAGAAAACAGGGCACACAGTTCTATGCAGCTGGTTTGGGAGGACTGATAAAACGATGGGATAAGTGCATCAATGTTGGTGGAAATTATGTTGAGAAATAAAGGGACAATGTATGTCTAAATATAAACTCGTTTCAAGTTGTTATCATATTTAGTTATTTCTATACAGCCACTTGTGACTTACTTATTGACTTACCCTCGTAAAATGGGTACTAGAAAAACTCCCCGCAAGTAAAGGAGGTTGGTGTGAGACTAATGACATCATCCGCCACGTGCAATTAGCAGTAAAAATATGCAGTTAGCACCATATACCCAATACTCCCCACCACATGAAAAAAAAGGGGGGGGGGGTCTTTATGTTCACCACGTACTGCAATTATCATAATGTATGTCTGTATTTATTTACCTGATTACAGGGACTTTCATAATATGCAACAAGAAATTATGAAATATGATGGTTTATTTGGCTGTGACGAGGGGACTTACAAATGCAATTCTTAACCCCGCCTATCATGCCCGAAACACAGCTGCGGGCGATTTGGCAGCAGACTGCCATGCGTTGGTTTCCATACCATGGTATGGGTGCCAGATGTTCAGAAAGCAATGGCAAGCTACTGGATGTAAACTTACCAAGAAATCACAAGCAGCCAAAGTATGCTGGGGCTGACAGTAAAGGATATGCAAGTAACTTATTTTAGCAATATAGTTTAGCACTATAGTTTAACAGTATAGTTTAGGAGTACAGTTTAACTGTATAGTTAAACTAAGGTTAAAGGCAATGGGACTGACTTAATTACACTGGGTTTCATCCCATCTAGCCGGCTTCCTGGCCTAGAGGTTAGCAACTTTTCTCCGTAATCTCGTAAGTAACGTGCCGACGGTGAGAATCAGCAGTGGTTCAAATCGTGTCGGTAACTTACGGGGTATGTCAGCCGGCCGCTCAGAAAGCAATGGCAAACTACTGAGCGTAATCTTGCCAAGAAATCAACAATCAGCTGAAAGATGCTGATGTTGACAGCGATGTCCAGTAAAGGACATGCAAAACATGTTTTTTTCCCATCCCATCTGGCTCTGATTCTTCACAGAATGCAAGCTACCACCCAAGGACACTGCACACAGCTTGAACTCCATAGTTCCAGCGATGACCCTCAGTGGTCTGTGGACAAATTCCACTCATGGTCTCACAGACATGAAGTGCGAGGCAGACAGCTTGATTACTTTGCCGTCAAGACCTTCAATAGTATAGTTAAAGTGTATAGTTTACCGGTATAGTTTAACTATGTACTATACCTTAACCATGGACTGAACTGATGTTGAATTCAGCAGAGATGGATTTAACGGAATAGTTTAACTATACACTATACCTTGGCCACGGACTGGATGGTGTTGACATTCAGCAGAGACTGGGTTGATCGGAGCTCCTCCACTCGTATAGCACACACATTCAGCAGCATACCCAACACACCACTGACATGTGGAGGGAAAATACAAACAGAATACACCAGGTCTTCATTTAACTACAAGTCTTCCTCAGGACAGATCAGTTGTACAGGGTGTATTTGTAATAACTGTGTAGTGTTTGAAAATATTGCCAGTCCAAGTTTTGTATTTACCTATTATGTTGCACAAACTTTACTGAGGGTGAATACGAAACTTCGACTGGAAATATTTTCAAAGTCTGCACGGTCATTAAAAATACACCCTGTAGAAGAACCAGTGAACGAACTAACAAATGAACAAACTTTATTTTCAAAGTGTTAAGAAATTGGGCACGCAGGCCAATCTGATATTCTGCCCTTCTTATCTCTCTGCTCTCATACATTATTTCATTCAAACATCACTTACGAAGCTAATCTTAGACAACAACGACAACAACAGAAACAATATGCATCTAATTGTTCAGGCACTAAAGTGGTTTTTGAAACTCCCTAATAAGCTTCACTGCACACAAATATCGGGAAATATTGGGGTGTCTAGTTGGTCAGGCGTCAAAGTACACTTGTTCCTGCACTGAGGCACTGTCGTCATTTGGAGGTAACAGGTTCAAATCCCTATAGGTACATACAGCTTACAATTTTTATGCTGTGTACTTCTAGTCTCTACTTCTTTCTATTACTTTTATGAGTGCCAAACAATACACGTGAGTTTATTTTTAAACGCTGCAGTGTCAAAGTAGTTAGTGTGCTTAATGATCAAATAGTGGCCCAGGGTCCAGCTTCAGCAGCAACAGCTTTTGTTTCCTCCTTTAACTAACTAACTAACTAACTAACTAACTAACTAACTAACTAACTAACTAACAAATTAACAAACTAACAAATTAACAAACTAACTAACTAACTAACTAACTAACAAATTAACAAACTAACAAATTAACAAACTAACTAACTAACTAACAAATTAACAAACTAACTAACTAACTAACTAACTAACAAATTAACAAACTAACAAATTAACTAACTAAATAACTAACTAACAAATTAACAAACTAACAAATTAACAAACTAACTAACTAACTAACTAACAAATTAACAAACTAACAAATTAACAAACTAACTAACTAACTAACAAATTAACAAACTAACTAACTAACTAACTAACAAATTAACAAACTAACAAATTAACAAACTAACTAACTAACTAACTAACTAACTAACAAATTAACAAACTAACTAACTAACTAACTAACAAATTAACAAACTAACAAATTAACAAACTAACTAACTAACTAACTAACAAACTAACAAATTAACAAACTAACTAACTAACTAACTAACAAATTAACAAACTAACTAACAAACTAACAAACTAAACTAACTAACTAACTAACTATCTAACTAACTAAACAACTAAATAACTAACTATCTAACTAACTATCTAACTAACTAACTAACTAACTAACTAAGCTAACTATCTAACTAACTAAACAACTAAATAACTAACTATCTAACTAACTAACTAACTAACTAACTAACTAGTTAGCTGACTGACTGACTAACTAAACTAACTAGCTAACTGACTGACTAAACTAACTAACCAACTAACTAAATAACTAACTAAGCTAACTAACTAAGTAGTTAGCTGACTGACTGAATGACTAACTAAACTAACTAGCTAACTGACTAACTGGCTAAACTAACTAACCAACTAACTAACTGACAGACTGACTCACTCACTCTCTCATAATAATAACAATAATAATAAGACTCTAGTATAACAGTCAGTCCCCTGTTAGTAGTACAGTATGTCCCCCATAGCTAATAATTGCCACATCAATAATTAATATTAGTGAGTCATGTAGTAATAATTGTTGCACGTTTCCTTTGCCTGTATAATGCATATCTTTTATATTGTTGATGGCGTTCTCGGTTAGCCTCATAAATGATGTATGGATGGAATAATGTATGAAAGAGAGTGATAGAAGGGCAGAATGTTAGACGGGCCTGCACGCCCAATTCTGAACCCTTTGAAAATAAAGTTTGTTCGTTCTCTCTTTCTCTCTCTCTCTCTCACACACACACACGCCCAACAACACAACTACCTTAGAATGACAGGTAAGATCACCTTGGTATAGTGATAACTCAATTCATCAATATCAAGTGGCTTGCCAACTGGCATGGGTGATCATGCCTTTCCATATCTAGCAATCTCTAACAACATGTATCAGTTCATGTGTTGACAGCCTTCTGTGCTGTGAGACAAGACTGTCAAGAATTTTCTCTTCCTGTCTCTATCTCTCTTTTCAAAAATTTTTCCATTTGTCACATGTTCCAGTTTTTGTCTTCTCACAGTGTGGTAAAAAATGATGACTGCCTTTTTCAGATGTTTGTGATAAGTTGTCTTTTTTGTCTTAGCCTCTTTAAAAATGTTTACTACATTACTCATGTTAGTTGTCCAAGGAATTTTCAGCATCCTTCTTTGTGAAGCTTCAAGGGATTTTTCGCTTGTTTACTAACTGTCCATATGTTAAAAGTGGTTCTTTGTAACAAGCAAGAATCCACCCGTTGACAAGGATTTATTGCATATAACACAATTATCTTAGTAACACAATTACGTCAATATAAAAGATATAATAACCAAGATGTAACAAGAACACAATATCTTAGCAACACAATTACCTTAGTATAAAAGGTAAAATTACCTAAATGCAAAAAGAATACAGTTACCTTAGCATAAAACCCCCCAAAAAATTACTCATATAATACAAGAACAAAAATACCTTTGAATAACTAAAATGAAGCTACCTTAATTTAGCAAATGTAAAATTACTTTTTAAAAACAAGTGTAAAATGACCTTGAAAGAACAAGTGTAAAGTTACATTTGAAGAACAAATGTCAAGTTATTAATTTTTGAAGATTTGAAGAACAAGTGTAAACTTACCTCAGTATACATCCTAAATAAAACTTGGTAAAATACAGATACGGAAATCTGGCAGCTTCCAGCGCATCTCCCAGGAAGTAGCTGCATGGAGCCAGCACAAGAACACTGCAGACGCAGAGGATAATCAAATGGTTACATTTTTTTCCCTTGCATCCCTCTTCTTCTATAAAATCAAATGTTTAATTTTCAATAAGGCCAAACTAATTCACATAATCATATAACGAAGTGATCCAAGTTACCTTTAGCCATTGAAAAAATATAATGTAAGACATAGCAAATGACTACACATATTACCTTTGCCTAAACCTTGAATATGGAGGACAAGCAACACATGCATGTTGTTATTGTATCACGCTCTCAAAATATGCTGAGAGAGGGAAAGACAGGTGTGCTTCGGGCAGAATGACAGGCTTCAACAGTCAACGATAGAAAGCATCCGTTGGATTTTCCCCCCATGACATGCTGGTGTGGTGGGAAATGACCAGGTAGACAGACTGGCAGGGTCTGCACCACTCAGTGGAGTATTAATGCATAAGGCAGGCATACTCGGGGCCCTTTGGGATCATGGGTATAGTGCAGACGGAACAGATAAATCATAACAGTCTGGAGAGAATGGTGCTGCAGGGAGTGACCAGAGGACCTGGCCTACACTCAGGACTCAGAGGAGAGACCAGACGGACACATAATCAGACTGCTACAGGTACCATTAGTATTGGGACTCTTTGCTGGCTGTTGAAGATGAGGACGGAGCACGTATGGGAATGTCCCAAGAGCTGTGTTGTCAGTTCTTGACAAACCTCAACTCAAACCTAGAACAGACTTATACAAAACAAGCTAAGTCTACTCCGTAGCTTAGCTATGTAAAAATCTACAGCGAATCAATGACACCACGAACCCCTATACATAGAATTACAAGCTAATTGAACACTGTCTACATGGCACAATTACTTGACAATACTTGACAATTGTCTACTTGACAATAATAATAATACAAACCCGAATAATTCTCCTTTCTGTGGTAGGGGATATCTGACTTAGGTAATAACAATTGCCATATCAATAATTAATATTAGTGACTCGTATAGTAATGACTTTTGCAGATTGTCCATGCGTTTATAATGCATATACTGTTATCGTTGTCTAAGATTGGCCTCATACGTGATGAATGAATGCAAAAATGCATGAAAGCAGAGAGATAAGACAGGTAGAATGTTAGACAGGCCTGTGTGCCCAATTCTTAACCCATTGAAAATAAAGTTCATTTGTACTCTAGGTTGAGTTGAGTCAAGAACTGACATCACAACACTCGAGACATTCCCATACATGCTCCGTCCTCATCTGCAAGAGGGGAAAAGAAAGGACCTTGCTGTCATGAATGTGACATAATCACACTATCTTGATATTCCAAACAGTGTTTGTTGATTCTCTTCTACCTTTAGACCATCATCAAATGCCTTGCTTACTGGCATAGGTAATCATGCCACTTCACAACTGCCCTTCTCCAGCACTATGTATGATCATGCTCATATTTTTCCATGCCATGATGCAGGACTGTCTAGAATCTCCTCTCTCTCTGTTTGCCTCTAATAACATTCATATTACCAGTTGTAACAGTTTTTATCATGCTAATAGGTCCTTCCAGATTTTGGTCTCTATCTGATTTGTCCAAAGCAATACCCCAGGATCCATGGGAAAAGTATACAATTTTGTTCTAATTTTGAAATAATTCATACCATCCACACAGAAGCCATGGTACTGCAATAATTAGCAAGCTTGCGTACTGACCTGCTGGTCGTGTGTTTGAATCCCACCAAGGCAGGGATTAAAATTTTTTTTTATCTAAGCTCTGTTTTTGTTTACCCAGTCTAAAATTGGTATCAGTCACCACGACTGGCGTGATATTGCCCACACTGAGACATCGCTCTTCACTAAACTCTGCAAGATTCTATTCCACTTGTGCCTGTTTTTTTCCCCAGTACTTAAGTATCTACTAAGTGTTTTTTCCTACCCATTTCTGATCATGGTCTGTGCTGTGTCTTTTATCTTCCCCTGTTTCTTCTACTTAGGGCTGTTCCAATTGGAATAGTATTGCACACATTTTTCAGCTACTGGGTGCATTTCCTGATAATTTAAATCCATAGTTGTCCATTTTGGGCAACTCTCTTTAATTCCAAGTCCGCATTCTTAGATATGTAAATGCCTGTTTTATGAATGTTTTTCTTGGCCTATCTCTGCCTCTTCAATGTTCTAATGTGTGTGCAACTGCTGGTTTTCTAGTGATGTTTTCTCTTTGATGTTTCTCTAGGTAACTTGGAGGTCAAGATTGTGTATAAAGTTGCTTAAAAGTCAACAGGGTTGACTTCAATGCACTGGGTTTTTATCCCATATGGCTCAATCTTTTTCCGCAGCACGGAAAGTGTCGCACAAAGCACCAACTCCATAGCTCCAGCGACGACCCTCAGGAGCCTCAGACAAAATGCACTTGTGAACCGAAGGATGCGACCCGGAATTGAACCCACAACCTTCGGAGCCCGAGTCAGACGGTTTGACCACTTCGCCACAGAGACTCCCATAAGATTGTGTATTCAGGAGGGGGATACAAAACACATGCAGCTTGTAACTTGCTTGGCATAAGCATGAATAAAATTAGTGAAACTGCAGTAAATCTGTGGGAATAAAACAATATAAAATAACATGAAGTAATGCAGCTTTATAGAACACAAAGGATATTGCGGGGACTAGCCTTTTGAAAGCTAGTCACCGCAATGTCCTGTTTTCCATAATCGTGTTCTGTGAAGCTGTGTTACTTCATGTTATTTCAGATTGGTGCAAGCAGGAATATGTGGCTTTCCATGTCTACAAACACTAGGAATGGTAAAAATAATAGTGAAATGATATTTCAAACGTATTTTACAGATTTTCAGCCAACTATGGTGGACAAGCTGCTGAGCTGTTAAGGCCTCTGGAGTGTTTTTGCTTCTGGCTATGATTTGCTTATGCATTTTTCTTATGTTGGACTGGTAGTCCATGGTTCTGTGTCCAGATACTAAGTTAAGTGTGTGATATAACACTGTGAGCTGTGGATTTCATGTGCAATGCTTTAACATCAGACTGCATTTGTTTGTACTGTGAACTGCATGTTTAGAAAAATGGTGGACGGCCAGTTGCTGAACTAACTGGTTTGCTTTATGCAATAATGTGTGTGCAACTGGTGGGTTTGTAGTGACTGCTGCTTCCATCGACGATTAACTGTAATTTTCATGGCGGACTGTTGTATTGGCATTCTGATAGCGGCCTGATGCATGTATGCCTGTGCGTGCTGTTGGTTTGTCGGGACTGCTGTCTTTTCCCCTTTTCACATGGGACAGTGAGGAGCATTTTGTGTGATATTCAAGGGTATAGGAATGGAGCATCATGGGGTTACCCTTTGCCATGTAGCTGGAACAATGACTAATGACTAATATATTTTACAGACTTACCTGTAAAAATAGCAGCAGAACAGCCTCTCTGTGGCCCTGTAACAAAAATTGATGTTTACATTCTAAAATCACTGTACTTGAAATACTGGCTGAATGAAGATTATATAACACTCAAACCAAGGTATTCCCTTAGTTAATTTAAACATAGAAGCCACAAACAATATGTTACACAATTTATTGCCAGGCATATTTCGATGCATCTTGTCAGGTGCATACTGCAGAGTTATCTATCATATGAGGTCAATAAATGAAGAAAACTTTATGTTGAAACAAAACACATAGTAACAGGTATTGTTTGAATGTCGTGTACCTGTTAACCCCACAGTAATTTCAAATTTAATACAAACTCCTTCTGTTTGCATAAAACTATTTAGAACTGCCTAATTGAAGATTAGATATATTGTCTAAATATAAATTTAATTTTCACAAGCATTCAATCTTATTTTTGTTCTATGAATTGCCTGCATTGTTCTGTGTTGGTGGGTTGTTTCTAGTCCATATTATTCAATTCATTCCATGTATGCTACTATTTTCTTAATAGTTGTTCCCTGAGTTAATTTTGAGTCAAGAACCCACATCACAGCACTCAGGACTTTCCCATACATGCTCAGTCCTAATCAGCAACAGTCAGCGAAGAGTCTCAATGATAATTGTACCAGTAGCAGCGTGATCACGTGACCATCCGGCCTTTCCCCGGATTTTTGAATGTTTTCATGCTTCTCAGTCAGGATCATTAATCTGCTCTCCCCTAAACATTTTTCCAACACCCATATCGCCAATGTTTTACGATTTCTAATTATCAGATTGTTAACATGGATAATTTTCACGCAAGACCTCTGTTCAACACTTATCCGAATAGGCTAGGTATGTGATCTAACTACCCAAGAGATCAGGGTATGATACCATTAGAAACCAATGTTGCTGGGAGCAGACTCGATAACTTCTGATAAACCAGGACTTCTCAGCTAAACTGCCCTCTGCCAATCTCTCACAAACCGTGCTTTCATAAAAATTTATCAAAGTATCCCTAAGAGACAATATTATTAAATTTTAATTAATAAACATTAAAATAATAAAAAATAAATATTATGCTGAAAATTTTGTGGACAGCCAAAATGAGTAATCTAATTGCTTTGAAAGAGGCTATGACGCAGTGACAACTTATCAAAAACATCAGGAAGAGGCAGCTGTAATTATATGGCCACATCATGCATAGAGAAAAACTGGAACAAGTGACAACTTGAAAGATTTGTGGAAAGAAAGACAGAGAATGACAGCAAGAGAAAATTCCTGACAACCTTTTCCCATGGCATGGAAAGGTGTACACAAACTGATGCATGCTGGTGGAAACAGCAAGATCTGGAGAAGCGTGATCACCCATGACTGTCACCCAGGCTCTTGATGATGATGATGATGATGATGATGATGATGATGATGATGATGATGATGATGTGTAGACATTACTAGAACTACAGAGAACAAGAAGAGGAAGAAGAGAAAGACAAATGAACCAGCTTACCTTAACTTCAATCTCCCTTTCATCAAACTTGTATAGATGTCAAAGAAACCTGCAACAGAAACAATAATAGTGAATGTGGGAGTTCTGTGGTGAAAAGGTTACGCAATTTGTAATCTTGTAATTGAAACACAGCTGTGGGTGATTTGGCAGCAGACTGCCTTGCATTAGTTTTCATACAATGGGAAAAGTAATGATCATTCAGAATGCAATGGCAAACTACTGTTTGTAAACTTGCCAAAAACACAATCAGCCCAAATAATGCTGTGGTTGACTGCGAACTCCTGTAAAGGATATGCTAATAACTTTTAAAATAAAATATATTAATCACATTATCATTGTTCTGATAACATCATCAGCACCATTTCTCAAAGATTCTTGTGCAACTCAGTGACAAAAGTTGCTCTCCAAACTACTTAAGTTTGGTTTGTTTAACTATGGAGCATCGAAGATGTTGCCAGAAAAGGAAGGAATGGAGGACAAAGACAAAGCGCCTGCAGGCATACAACAGTGGAAATCGTCTAAAGCATAAAGGACCATGAAAGGATTAAACCACACTATGAACCACCTAAATTATAACCAAGGCTGAAGAAGCCGGTCGAACGAGGTGGAAACTTTTGTTTGTTTCCCCTATATACTGGATTGGATTGGAAGCTGTGCTCACACTAATCCTGCTTCCTTAATATTTTTCTTCTGTGGGTTTTGTGCACAAAATAAAATACACAGTACAGTGAGTCAGTTTTACAATAACATAATCACATTCATTTACTACATTCACCCATACACACATTTACAAACTTTTCTCAATCTCTGTAGTTACTGCTATTTCAATGCTGCTGAATTACCTACTCTTGACAACTCAGTGTTGTTGAGTTATCTACTCTTGACAACTCAATGATGAAAAGTTACCTACTCTTGACAACTCAATGTTGCTGAGTTACCTACTCTTGACAACTCAGTGTTGTTGAGTTACCTACTCTTGAAAGCTCAATGTTGCTGAGTTACCTACTCTTGACAACTCAATGCTGAATAGTTATATACTCTTGACAGCTCAATGCTGCTGAGTTACCTACTCTTGACAACTCAATGCTGAATAGTTACCTACTCTTGACAACTCAATGTTGCTGAGTTACCTACTCTTGACAACTCAGTGTTGTTGAGTTACCTACTCTTGAAAGCTCAATGTTGCTGAGTTACCTACTCTTGACAACTCAATGTTGCTGTGTTACCTACTCTTGACAACTCAGTGTTGTTGAGTTACCTACTCTTGAAAGCTCAATGTTGCTGAGTTACCTACTCTTGACAACTCAATGCTGAATAGTTACCTACTCTTGACAACTCAATGTTGCTGAGTTACCTACTCTTGACAACTCAGTGTTGTTGAGTTACCTACTCTTGAAAGCTCAATGTTGCTGAGTTACCTACTCTTGACAACTCAATGTTGCTGTGTTACCTACTCCTGACAGCTGAATGCGGCTGAGTTGTGTACTCTTAATCATGTTTTAAAGTTGTAACTATCATTTTATCATGATATTAAGTTGTAACTATGATGTTAACATGGTTTTAGGTAACAATTATTATCCCATCATGGTGTTAAGTTGTAACTATTAACTTCATATTTGATCCAAATAGTAACACATATCACAGCTCTGTTCTAAATTGTAATATAACATATCTTTGTTGCAAGATGTACAATAATTAAACTGCCTTGAAGCCACATATTCTTAAACTGTTTGCTATAAGCAAACAGAATCAAACAAGGAAATGAAGGTCAGCACGGCTGAATGGACAAGAGTGCTTGCTCTTATACTTCCAGTGTGCTGATGCAGAGGTAGCAGGTTGAACCCCTACACTGGTCTGTTGGACTAAAATGTTTACATCTTGTCCCTGACTTGGGGACAAGTACCTCAGAAGTCAGAGTGGGTTCGCCTGATGGCGAGGAACATACGTAACAGGGAAAGCTAATACACATGCAAAAAATCAGTCCAGTGCTACTAGAAGTAGTATCATGTGTGTGGACCACACTTGAGTTCAAAGCAAGCAAAAAAAAAAACAAACAAACAAACAAAAAACACAAGGAAATTCCAAGGAAGAAGACCCAAAGTAGAAATCAAGGAGATACAAACAAACAGGCATAGATGAGAAAAACAAATGACAGCCAAGGACAAGAAATAAACCAGAACTGTACCATGCTGTACCCATGCACTATAAGTCAAGTAAAACAAAAATATAAACAATCAAATAGATAACACATAAATAAGGATGACAACAAACAAACCCAAAGGCAAATATTTACCTAAACTGACTACATGTACACACATCCAGAAATATCCATCTGGATCATACTGTGGATCTGTTTTTGCCACAGCAACAGCAGAACCAACTGACAGCATCAGCATAAGGTAGGAATACACCGACAACATCTGAAAATCAGGCAGCAGTTCATGGTTGAGTTGCAATGTAGCAATGTATTTTAAAAACACCCACATATTTACACATCATTCATCACTTGTGCCCTAATAGCTGGCGTAGGATTTCATGTCTTTCCACAGATGTTGGTCTTTGGTGTTCTGGATCAATTCTGTTAATATTCCTCCATACCACTATCTCAATCCATCCTGTATCATTTCTCATGGTTTGCCTCTGCTTCTCTTCCCATTAATCTTTCCAGTTGTCACAAAGTTCCCCAACGCCTCTCTTCTCATCACAATAAAGTTTATTATTTCACATGAGCAAAGAAAGCCGTTTGTCTCTTTGTTATTGTTGTATACAATGTTCTAGTTTCATTAGCCTCTTTCAGGCAATTGTTGTTAGTTACTCTGGCAGTCCAAGGAATTCGCAACAATCGTCTCAGGAACCACATCTTTGTTGCTTCCAAATTCTTCCTAATTTGTTCATTTACATTCCAAGATTCACTGCCTTATAGCAAAATAGGTTCTATATAGAATTGCTGGCTCCTTGGCGAAGGAGTCAGCAACGTGGCCTGTGATCCATCATACCTGCATTTGATACACACCTGTGCGCGATTTGACAGCAGACTGCATTGCATTGGTATTTTATGAAATAGTATGGGTGCTGGTCGTTCAGAAAGCTGTGGCAAACTACTGAAAGTAAACTTGTCATGACATTACAACAGCAAAAAATGCTGGTGTTGACTGCAACTTCCTGTAAAGGATATGCAACTAACTTATAGAATTTCAGCACTTTACACACCAATAACCATAATAAACATAGGATGGAGTAGAAGACACACACAGACTTCTTCTTCTTGTGCCTGTACAATGGATGCCTTTACTTCCCAAGATATCTCCAGGTACCCATTTTAGGCTGGTGGATCTAGGAGCCAGGTCCATTTTAAATTTGTGCCCCAATGTGGAATCGAACCTTTGACCTAACAGGCGGGCATCTAGTCAACATACAAGTCAATAAACTAGTGAGCTATCATCATTCTTCCTCAGACGGGCACACATGATTGTAAGTACAAGTATACTTCTCAATGCACATACCTCTCTGTGAAACACCAAATCATATGTTGCTTTGAAGACGACTGTGAAGTTTTGAATCACAAAGAACACTGGAATTGGCTGTAAACAAATGTAAGTACACTAAAATAATTAAGTTAGATCTACATACATCTACAATGATGTTATGGCAGTGCAGTGGCTAACATGCTTACCTTCTGGCCCAGTAGTCTTGTGTTAAAATCTTCTGAGATTTTATAAACCTGACTGGACCCCCAGCTTAAAATGAGTACCAGTAAATGTGTTGTTAAGTAAAAGCAGATAACCTAATACTGGTCTCTGTATCCACTGCATGCTGATTGGTCGATAAATATATCAGGCTATGTAGGAAATACCACAAAGTAATATACAAGTAAATGGGAATATACTTACACAAGTGAATTGATACAATTATCTCGGAATAGTCATAACATCTGATGGGAGATGCCTTGAAGAGATTAGAACAAGAATTGCCATGGCGAAGGCATCCTTTTGTAAGATGAAAAACATATTGACCAATATAAAGATGCCATTTGCAACAAGAAAATGAGTGTTGAGGTTGCTACATAGAACCTGTATTTTTGTATAGATGTGAAGCGTGGATAATGAGCAGACAAGCTAAAAAACATCTGATGGCGTGGAAATGTGGTTTCTGAGGAGAATACAAAGAATACAATGGCCAGACAGAATAACTAATGACCAAGTCCTACAAGAAACAAATGAAAACCATAAACTGATTAGAGAAATTAGACATAGACAGTCACAATTTTTTGGTTATGTTACGAGAAGAAATAAATTGGAGAACTTGGTAACAACTAGCAATAGCAAGGGGAAGAGAACAAGGGGAGGACAGAGAAGTAAATACCTGGATGGCTTGGCCACGTTGTATGGTTGAGACAAGAACACTGAGCTGATCCACGACTCTGGTGATCGAGTGAGATGGCAAAACATGACCACCTATGCTTACTGGCATGGAGAATTAAGATTATTTCAAGATCACGTTAATACAAGAACTGATTACTTAATATTGCTTTTCCCTCCATACTTTACGGCTCTGTACTTCTCACTCTTCTGAAATTTGTTTTATAATGTAAGTTGACCCACAAATTACGTTTTATGTAGACGCCTAGACTTGTTATAGTATGTGTTATTAAATTTAGCTTCCATTTTTACATATACTGTGTAAAGGGGGGGGGAGGATTTATAGGGATGAAATATGAAGGGGAGGGGGGGGGGGAATGACATTCTGAACATATGGTGAAGGGGTACATGGGCCAAAAAAGGTTGAAAACCACTGCCATAGCACATTAGTGCTTGTGCATTGAACACATGTATATAAGACAGGTTTGTTCACACATATTTGGTTTCTAATTTCTCTTCTGTCTTTCATCTTTCAATAAAGCACAGACCCTCAACCAAATTATCATCAGAGTCGTGGATCAGCTCTGTGTTTTTGTCCCAACCATACCACGTGGTCAAGCCATCCAGATATTTACTTCTCTGCCATTCCCTTCTTCTTTTCCCCTCAATCTTGCCAGTTGTCACCAAGTTCTCTAGTTTATTTCTTCTCATAACGTGACACAAAAAATGTGACTTTAATCAGTTTGCGGTTTTCATTTGTTTCTTGCAGTACTTGTTCAGTCTGTCCATGGCATTCTTTGCATTTTCCTCAGAAACCACATTTCCACTGCCATCAGACGTTTTTCAGCATGTCTGCTCTCGCCAAGCTTTTCATTGACTTGTTCATGGCTGGATTTTACATCTAAAGTTGTTTACAGGATGAGGTAGCCAGTCTCATGCCAACCCTCTTATGACTAGCATTGTAGGTTGTAGTCTTTCTATTCTGTGCTAGCTACACTTACAGGTCCCGCTAATACACGGTGACATTGATCTATAATAGAGATGTGTATAACAGACTCTGGAAGCCATAGAGACCCTGGAAGCCACAGAGATGTGCTTTCTCAGACTAAGCTCAGTATTTAAGCACAGAAGCCACAAACAAAATATTGCACAATTTCTTGCCTGACATATTTCGCCGCAAATCATCAGCTGCATACAGCAGAGTTATATTTGAAGAGAATAACTAATTAATACTTTGGCTGAAATACTAAATACATAGCCAAAGTATTATTCGTTTATCAACTTCATACGATATATAACGTCTGCAGTATGCACACGACCAGATGCATTGAAATATGCCAGGCAATAAATCATGCAATATATTGTTAATGGTTTCTGTGCTTAAATTCACCTAGGGAATACATTGAACTGGATTTAAGATTGAGAATATCATGGAAGGATAAGATGACCCATATAAGAGGCCAATTACAAGAAGTTTGATTACCCACATCAGGAGAAGACAACTGTAGTTTTAGTCACGTTACAGAATGAGGGAATTGGGTGAAGGCTGTGTCAACCGGGAGGAACATGAGTGTTAGAGCAGGTCCAGAGAGGGGGATAATACAGCATGGTTTGAAAGAGTTTGCATGGTTTGACAGAGTGGCACAGAGATGATCAGCAGTCAAACTATCAGGAAAATAGTGGACAGTTATTTTTGGAGCAGCATGATGAACTGCGTGTGTTGGTGTGTTTGTGCATGCATGTGTATGTTTATATATTATATCCAAATGATAAACTGGAACTGGCAACATAAAACTTTAAAAAAACAGGGATTACAAGGTAAAAGGCTTGACATTACCGATTTTATTCCACCTAGCCCTGGTCTTTCTTCCGCACGCATGATACTTGCATGCATTATGTATGGATGTGTGTATGCATGCATGTATGTATGTATGTATGCGTACATGCATGCATGCACGTGTGTGCACATATGTATGTATATGTGTGTTGAGAAACATATGTTTGCATGTGTGTATGTATGTGTGTGTGTATGTGCCTGTCTGCCTGGCTGTCTTATAACGTTGAAATATGAATTCTTTATGTCTGGTGTATTTTTAGAGCATTCATTTGACAATGTTTGCTTCTTTTTCTTCCTTGAACATAAATGCAACAGCCGTGATAGATAATTGGTGTGTGAAAGATGAATGATTAGAAGGGCAGAATGTAAGACGGGCCTGTGTGCCCAATTTGTTATCCTGTGAAAATAAAACTCATTGGTTCGTTCCTAGACTGGCTAACCATCAGCTGAAAACATTGCACAGAGCATGAACTCTGTAGCTCTGGTGACAATCCCTGGGGCTAAATAAAATGGCACTTACGAACCAAATAATGGAGTCAGAAAAGAAATACATAGCCTTCTGAGTACAAGGCAGGTAGCCTGGCCACTCCACCACAACGTATAACTAATGACATATAAACAACAAACACAACTGACCAGATTGGCTAAAGCTCTTGAGCCTGAGTATATGGATATGAGAAAACTCATCATGCCAGGAAGCCACAGAGCACAGTCATGCCTGTAACAGAAACTACAGTAATACAATGTCCAAACTGGCAATTAAGGTAGTTCTACTGCAAAATTTATGGCAGATTACCTTCTGTACAAACGCCCACAACAGTTCTACTGCAAAATTTATGGCAGATTACCTTCTGTACAAACGCCTACAAAATCACAATTCGTCAATTCACAGAATAAACTTAGTGAAAATTGATGAGAAAAGAGTAAACGGAAGGCAGAGAGACAATACCTGGATGGCTTGGCCACATGGTATTATCAGGAATGGAAATAACACCTGATTCAAGACTCTAGGGATTGTGTGAGATGACCAAACCATGACCGCTCACGATAATCGGCATGACTACATATGCTATTCTATGTGAGTAATGTTAAAGGGATTCATACAAAGAGGTTGTGTCCATGGAAAGAACAGAGGTAGAAAAGACAGAGGCAGACAGACAGAAATGATTGTTGAAGGCTTAAGATTTTTGTGTTGTTCACTTTGAACTGAAGTGTAGTCCTTACATGTGTTAGCACCTCTATTGCACAGGACTGATTTTTGTGCGTGGATTAGTTTTCCCTATTGCTAGCGTCCCTCGCCATCAGCCAAACCCCCTCCACTTCTGAAGTACTTGTAATGTACATCAACAAGTCAAGGACAAGAAGTCAACATTTTAGTCCGACTGACCAGTAAAAGCGAGCACTCGTATCCATACGGCCATGCTGAACCACACGGTCTAAGATGGCCATCAATGACATTGATAGAGAAAACTCAGGCCCCAGGTTTGTGCAGAGAATTCTGCAGGACACATGATGATGCTCCCTCTCGTGTACTTATAAAGTTCATTCCAAGGTTCCCATTTTCTACATAGGAATGTTTATTTGTTTTATAACTTCCATAAATATTTTTTGTCCTGGCAAAAGTAACATGTGTGATAGGCTATTCTTCAGTCTATGAATTAATGTTTCATGTGTGACAATGTCTTATTCATCCCTCCCTCCTTCCACTCGCTTTTGAACTTGAGTGTAGTCCACACTGGACTGGTTTTTGCATGTGGTTTAGCTTTCCCTGTTATGAGTGTGCAACACACTCAGCAGGTGGCTTAAGATTCTGCAGAGAGAGAGACTGAGTCAAATGGTGTAACATATAGTGCAGTGAAGTACATTCTGTCGTCTTTAACTTGTTTCTTTTCGTTTGTTTGAAATTTATAGTCTTAAAAGTCGAGAGGACCAACTTCATTGCACCAGGTTTTATCCCATATGGCTTGGCCTCTTTCCACAGGGCGGCCTGCCAAAAGCGCCACACAAAGCATGAACTCCATAGCTCCAGCGATGACCCCCAAGAGTCTCCAAGAAAAATGCACTTGGGAACCGAAAGATGTAACCTGGAACTGAACACACAAACTTCGGAGTGCGAGGCAGATAGCTTGACCACTTCACCATGGAGAAAAGTGTATAGTCTTTGTCTGCAATTTTGTCTCTTGTATAAACTTGGCTGTCTGTTTTAGTTCACTCAGTTGTCCATAAAGCTCCACCGTTGTTTCTCTAGGCCAGAAGGTTTGCCTTGATTTGTATTTGGGGAGTCTTGGAGTATGTGATCTGCTGCCTATGGTGCGGGTCCACATGCACACATGGCTGATTCCCAGGTCCATCCAGCCTTAAATACGAGCCAGGAAATGTCTTGGAAAGTAAAGGCGGCCACCTTGATACTGACAACATCACTCACTAACTGGTCTATAACCCCACGCTTAACGGCATGCCACATGATGATGATGAATTTGTATTGTTCGTTTTTATATAAATATTTTTTAATTGCTTCGTTCTTGTCTTTTCAGGTGATAAAGACTTCGATCGGAGGTCAGCATGGCTGAATGGATAAGAGGGCTCGTTCTGGCTGATGCTGAGGTAAGGGGTTCAACTTGTTGACGTCTTGTCCTTGACTTGGGGACGTAAATTACAAGTACATGTGAAGTCAGAGTGATGGCGAGGGACACTGGTAATAGGGAAAGCTAATCCACATGCAAAAATTAAATCCAATGCTACAAGAAGAAGCGTGTGTGGATTACACTGAGTTCAAAACAAGCGAGTGCAAAATAAAAAAAATAAAGGTCTAGCACCATTTCTCCAATGCACATTAGAGGGTCTTTTGCTTCACCTTTTTAAAAATTAGATTATTGCGTTACTGAATACACCAGCTGACTTCGACAACAGAGCATCTAGACAACAGATTGTGTGCCAAACAAAAAGTGGGTTTCAACTTAACAAAAATGGATGGAATATGGGAAGTAGGGGTGTGTTACAGTTTGACTGAAAACTTGTTAAGATGGTAACAGACATGGTGTATTATATATCAGATTAAAGCTGGTTGTATTATACAGTATATAAGCCGCTGGCATTTATGGGAAGTCTCTTAAGACGATTAATCATCCTATGTCACTTAATCAGTTAAATAAGGTTGTTACAACTGGCAATATAAATAGTAACACTGGCCAGGCTTCATGTTATCCAGATATAAGTCTAAAACTTTCCTATTAAACAAAACAAACAAATAATAAAAGCATCAACTTCTTTGAAGCTGGAGTGTCAGTCAATATTTAGACATTTACTAACCCATTAAGCAGTCAGATTTTTCAACATGTTTAGGTTTTATCTTGGAATGAAAATGCCATAGGATATATTTCTTCTGTTAATCACCCACATTCAGCTTACTTTCTTGAAAGAAGTTTTCAAAACTTCCTGGCACACTGTGTGACTTCGGACATTTAAAACAAATGTCACTTTGGTACAAGGGAGTCCGAATAAACACACATTTTATGTTAACTTGTATTCCAGTACCAGATTTGCTTTTGTCAACCTGCTGTTTTTAATAGCGCTATGGTACAAGCTATGATTTCAACCAGATAAAAAAGTTAACACAACCATGTAGAAATTTAACACAACTAGTTTAAAAAGTTGACACAACCAGATACAAAAGTTAACACGACTAGATAAAATATTACACAACCAGATGGAAAAGTTAACAGATAAAAGGTTAACACAATGAGATAAAAAGAGTTAACACAACCAAGTAAAAAGCTAACACAACCAGATTAAACAATTAACACAACCAGACACAAAAGTTAATACAGACTAAAAAGTTAACACAACCAGATTGAAAAGTTAAACAGATTAAAGATTAACACAAACACATAAAAAGTTAGCACAACCAAGTAAAAAGCTAACACAACCAGGTACAAAGTTAACTCCAACAGGGAATAGGAAACCTGTGTTGTTATTCTCTTTCAGTTGATAAAAAAGAAATCAATCAATCAATCAATCATGTGCCATGCCGGAAAGCGTGGGCGGTCATGATTCACCATTTCACTCGATCACCAGAGAAAAGAAAGTGACCTCTTAATATGCCTATGGTGTATTGAGCCTATGGTGCTAGCTCAAATATTTATAGATCTGTACGTAGACAGTGGACTGAGTTGCTGCTGAAGTCTGTTGTCCATAAAGTCACCTTCATGTTCGTCCCGGGACATGTGGGAGTCGAGGGAAATGAACGAGCTGATAAACTAGCTGGCTCTGCACCCCCTGTAGATGGCCAGCCCATGGATCGTGCCGATGTTATTAACGTCCTCAAAGATATGGCGAGAACAGAAGACTTTGATGTCAGTGAATCCACATTGCTGTCCAGGATGAAAGATTTGGGTGTAAGAATCGGCACGGCCAGACGCGAGAGGTACATTGGGAAAACGAGGTGCCTCGTCAACCAACACAGAACTGGCACTATTAGCCACCGGACGCTGATGCATATGCTGGGGGGAGGAAATGAGCACCTATGTATCTGTCTGGAGTGCAATGAAGATACCCCAACTGATAACTGATAACTGATTTAAAGATCAACTGGCACTCCTGGGGGAGACAAGGCCAATATCACGCCGGTCGCCTTACTTCCCCAAGACATTTCCTGGTACCCAATTTAGGCTGGGTGGGTCTGGCAGGCTGGGTGGGTCTGGCAGGCTGGGTGGGTCTGGCAGGCTGGGTGGGTCTGGCAGGCTGGGTGGGTCTGGCAGGCTGGGTGGGTCTGGCAGGCTGGGTGGGTCTGGCAGGCTGGGTGGGTCTGGCAGGCTGGGTGGGTCTGGCAGGCTGGGTGGGTCTGGCAGGCTGGGTGGGTCTGGCAGGCTGGGTGGGTCTGGCAGGCTGGGTGGGTCTGGCAGGCTGGGTGGGTCTGGCAGGCTGGGTGGGTCTGGCAGGCTGGGTGGGTCTGGCAGCCCATGTCAAGTTTGAAAAACCCGTTTCAGGTGACATAACTTACCATTCCTTACCTTGCAGCAGGTTCTCCACATGACCTGTTGATATCACCCACTAAGTGCCAACTAGTCTATAAAAATATGGTGGCAGTCAGCATGGCCGAATGGGTAAGAGAGCTCGTTCTTGCTGATGCTGAAGTAAGGGGCTCAACCAGTTAATGTCTTTGTCATTGACTTGGGGACGTAAATTACAAGTACATGTGAAGTCAGAGTGGGTGCACCTGATAGCGAGGGACACTGGTGATAGGGAAAGCTAATCCACACGCACAATTCATTCCAGTGCTACTAGAAGTAGTGTGTGTGGACTATGGTTAAGTTCAAAATGAGCAAGTATAAAATAAAGTGTGAACACCCTTGTCAGGTGATACAACTTACCATTCCTTGCCTTGGAGCAGGTTCTCCACATGTCCTGTTGATATCAAGGCCTTGAACATGACCACGCCCACCAAGGTCTGCCATCTGCAACGTAAACGTTAACTCTTTTATTATATAATATTCAACGTCCTTGATGTTTAAGGATCTGGAGTGAATTATTTCTGGGTTTCCAAAATTGGGACCATCTATCATCTACTGCCTATAGTATCTTGCGGTGAAGAACAAGCGGAGCCTGAGGAATTAAGGCCACCTGGCTAGTGCAGTTGCTGTGAACTGTGCAGGTTAGGGTTTTCTTTCTCCCCCCCCCCCCCCAACAGAAAAAAATCCACATCTTACCGAGGATTCGAACCTGAGTCTCCTGAAGGAGAACATGGCATTCTAGCCACTCCTCTGCACCACTGTCAATAACTGTCACCAGTTTGTTTCATGATATCTGACGTTTAAAAAATATAGACTGGCTATGGACAATGCACAGGTTAAACAGTGCAAGAATCTACGGCATAACACCAGCGAACATGATAACATACAACACCAGTGAACAAGATAACATACAACACCTGCAAACAAGATAACATACAAAAACATCAGTGAACAAGATAACATACAACACCTGCAAATAAGATAACATACAACACCTGCAAACAAGATAACATACAAAAACATCAGTGAACAAGATAACATACAACACCTGCAAACAAGATAACATACAAAAACATCAGTGAACAAGATAACATACAACACCTGCAAACAAGATAACATACAACACCAGCGAATAAAATAACATAAAGCACCAGCGAATAAGATAACATACAACACCAGTGAACAAGATAACATACAACAACACCAGCGAATAAGATAACATAAAGCACCAGCGAACAAGATAACATAAAGCACCAGTGAACAAGATAACATAAAGCACCAGCAAACAAGATAACATACAACACCAGCGAACAAGATAACATACAACGACACCCGCGAACAAGATATCATACACCACCAATGAATGAGAACATACTAGAACACCAGCGAATGAGATAACATACAACACCAGCAAACATGATAACATTACAACAACAGTAAGCAAGATAACATACAACACCAGTGAATGAGATAACATACAACAACACCAGCGAAGGAGATATCATACAACAACACCAGCGAAGGAGATATCATACAATAACACCAGCAAAGGAGATATCATACAACAACACCAGCAAGCAAGATAACATACAACACCAGCAAGCAAGATAACATACAACAACACCAGTGAGCAAGATAACATACAACAACACCAGTGAAGGAGATAACATACAACACCACCAGCGAAGGAGATAACATACAATGTTTGAGAACATACATCTTTCCTGTGGCAACATCGGATGTGAACTACAGATCATTGTGCAATCACAATCAAAGACAATTTGGGCTGTTGGGTTTGAATGTTACAGTAAAGTTCTCCGAATATTGCGAACCAAGAAGAAGAAAAATACTGACACTCTACAACAGTGTTTCCCAACCTTTATTGTGCTGTGCCCCACCTAAGCCTTTCTAAAATTCTTATGCCCCCCCCCAACATATGCATCATTTTTAATATTCAAAAAATGAAATGTTCACTAAAGAAACTTGTTTTTTAGAAGGGCTCACGGTTCCCAGAGGGGCCAGAGACAGAAGTTAACTAAATTGGACCTTTTTTGTGCAAGCCTTTCTAAAAAAAAAGACAAGCTGGTTCCCCTGCCTCCCCCTTTTTTTGTGTGGACCCTTAGTCTCACTGTCAGCTATTGCCCACAGTGGTCCACCAGGCCCACATCTAAGGTGAAGATATGTGATGGGTTTTTATTTGATCATCACGGCCCCCGACCAGACCAGACGCACTACTGGGGGGGGGGGGGGGCAGCAAATGCATCCGATCCTAACCAAAGGACCGATCCTAGCGAAAGGACCGATAGGTTTTAGGAAGAAATCACTAGGAAATTATTGAGCAAACACAGTAAGTAAATTTTCAAAACATATAATGGAGAATTGAAATTCAAGTACAAAATAATTTTAATTAAAGATTTTTCTATATTATTTTAATTATTAGTAATTATTTAAATTTAGTGAGATCCTTGCGCTTGATGCTTGCTTCAAAGGGATTTTATGTCAGGTTCCAATTTTGTTAACTTCTGTCTCAAGTCTCCCCGTTTTGTTATATCCAGCTGATTTCTTCCATTTTTGAATTGCCCCCCTTAACAATCGAATTGCCCCCCTGTGGGGCATGGGCCCCACGTTGGGAAACACTGCTCTACACAGATCTGACGACAACAGGCTCCTACACAGCATGATGTCTGGGAAACAGGAATACTGTGCCATGTTAATCATCCCAGTGGCTTGGGGAGAAGAGTGATGGAAGGCAGGGTTCCTGGAAGACGGGGCAGGAGTTGAGCAGCTCAAAGATGGACACAGGACACAGCAGATGCCTTGGGCTTGAGGGTGCGTGAGGGAGGAGAAATGGCCAGAGATTAAGAGCCTCTTCGAGACTGTGATGAGAGCCACATCCTACAAATGATCTGCTACAGGATGAAGATTTTAAAAATATACAACTTTCATTGATCATACAAATATTTTCATCAAACAGCAGGCGCTTTGCGGTACATCCTTTAACCACAGAATGTCGAAAAACTTGACCCTTTACGTTTGAAACAAGGCAAGCTGCAGAAGCTGCCAGATTAGCAAAGCAATGCTCTAATTGTCTGCTTGTTGGAGCTTCGATCTGAGACCATTTATTGACCTAGGCTCAAGGCCTGGTTTACCTTGCTATGACATTTAGTCTTTAGGGTGCATTTCCTCGCACTAGGATAAGACTTGTACCCTCCCAATTGTACCCATCCCTTACTGTTCTTACTAAACCATCATGATGATGTTTGAGGCTAGATTATTTAAGTTTCCAGTGAAAAAACAGACAGACTGGCTGGTGCCGCATCATTGAGGGGTGATTTGATGCATGATAAGGCAGATGTGGTTAAGGCCCTCTGGGAGCACGTGAATAATGCAGAAGAACAGACTATCATGGTCTGGAAAGAGTGCGGCAGCAAGGGGTGGTCAGAGGATTTGGTAGACAGTCGTCACTCAGAGGTAAAGCAAGACAGACATATAATCAGATTGCAGCGGACACCATTAGTATTGGAACTCTTTGCTGGTTGCTGAAGATGAGGACTGAGCGCTTATGGGAATGCCCAGAGTGCAGTGATGTTGGTTCTTGGCTCAACTTAACTCAGTCTCCAAGAAATTATATTATTTTTGAGACAGTGTTCTTTGATGTTTGGATCTGTAGGATGTTAGTAGTTTGTCTTCTTCTGTCTGTCCAAAATCATTTCTCTCAGATTTCTTCCTAGCCTTTGCTTCTTCCATTACAACAGCCCATCAGAAATATTCTTAATCCTTTACAAATCCTACTGCCTCATGCATTGTCATGCCCAGGTGCCTTTAATGTCCCATGTCCAATGTTGTGGTGGTCGACCTCTGCCTTTTTCTTCCAGGAACCACACCTTCCATTACAGTTTTTTCTAAACCTTTATGATGATTTATATCAGGTCAACATATTTTTGTTCCAAGACATGATTCTGTTTTCCATGTTAAGATCGTGTACAATGTCAGTATTATTTTCTTCTTAATTCATGGTATTCTAGGATATGAAACAAAATAAGCAGGCAAATTATTTCCATACATTTTTCTGATTTAAATTTTTGGACAATGTATTTAAATACTGGATAACCTTTGAATCTTCCCACCTCACCTTGTCTTGGATGTAATGATTTGGAAAACACTGCTTTAAAAGTTCTGAGTCATGTAACTCAGTCTTAACTAATTTATTCTGACACACTGTAATAACTCAATGCCATTTGCAGTTCAATAATTTCGATAACGTTGATTTATGACCAAGAACAATTGCTAAATACACAATAACTATACAGTGGTTTATACAAATGGTACTGGAAGACATGATTCAAGGAAGACGAGACAAGAGCAGACAATCAGGATGGCGGACACAGGACATAAAGACACAGGGGCATAAAAATGCATGAGGCAGAGTAAGTGGCACAGGATCTGGAGTCTTCCTGCGGACATGGAGGGGGGGGGGGGGGGGGGCTGTTTGGTTGTAATGAGAGCAATTTGCAAATAACTTGCCACATGATGACATAACAACAACTGATTATAATAACAATGAGTTACCTACCCTTGGAATATTGTTGGATACGTAAATCTCAGCTCTGACAAGACATACTAAAAATAAAAGAAACAAAGTCATAAATATTTTAAAATATTGCACAAAGAGCAAAATGAGTACTGAAGATGTTTCAAACAAGATCATGACAAAACAGAAACATTATAAACATCAGAAGCCACCATATTCTGACCTCGTCATGAGCAAGGAATTACCATAATACAAAGAAGCAATTGGTGGGATTAATTTTAAAAAAAAGGGTAACGGAATCCGCCACTGTCAATCTCTGTCTCTGACAAACTCAATCTTTCTTGGCTGCTACAATGTTATCCAGGAACTAATCTCACCTGGATTCAAACTATTAAAAAAAAGGAGCAACAGAATGCGCATCTTCTATTCCGCGTCCATTCTAAGAGGGCACTGTTTGTGATATCAGTAAAGAAGTAGGTCTTATACAGATTAAAAAATATACCTGACCATCTGTCATGTGATGAAAGTGGTTAGAATTTTAACAACATTTTTATATGGTATTATAAATGCGCCAGCTTCCTGGCCTAGAGGTTAGCGACATTTCTCCATAATCTCGTATACTCGTAAGTAACGTGACGATGGTGAGAATCAGCAGTGGTTCGAATTGCGTCGGTAACTTACGGGGTATGTTAGCCGGCCGCTCAGAAAGCAATGGCAAACTACTGAGCGTAATCTTGCCAAGAAATCAACAATCAGCTGAAAGATGCTGATGTTGACAGCGATGTCCTGTAAAGGATATGCAAAAAAAAATATTTATATTATAAATGCAATGAAGTGGTTTATTTTAGTGTACAAATTGTTCTAAATTGCTATTATAGCCTGGGGTAGAGCTGAGGATGAGCTCTCAGCCATGGCAAAAATACTCCTAATGCATGTGCATTCATCACCTTTGACAGCAAAAGTCCAGCTTCTGGCCTTCTCGCAGTGGAACTGTTTAAACTTACATGAGATAGGACGACGAGTCTCTGGTGCTGTAAAACCAGACTGCTTTAGGTACGTATGTACCTACATACATACACAAATGCATGTACATACATACATATCTAAACTCAAGTAAGACGACATTCTACTCCAGCAAAAAAGGTGCTAAGGACAGAGACAACCAGCCAAAAGGCACACCATAGCAAACAGAATGCCATGCATGAATGCAGAATGAACGAAAGAAGAAGAAGACTACAGATCTATGATGTCTAAACCACTTAGTGATGACCAGAGATCTGATGTTTTATGCCTTCATGCCTGAGTTACTGGGTAAGAAACCAGGTCACTCATTTATTAATTAATGTTAACTAAATAATTACACGCCGGTCTCCGTGGCGAAGGGCTTACGAACGCGGTTCGTGATCCTGTATACCAGCGTTTGAAACACAGCTGCACACATTTAGCAGCAGACCATGTTGCGCTGGTTTTTTTTACGTAAATGGTATGGTGCCGGTCATTTAGAAAGCAATGGCAAACTACTGAACGTAAACTTGCCAAGACATCAACAACAGCAAAAAATGCTGATGTTTACTGCAAATGTCCTGTAAAGGATATGCAACTAACTTTAACATAATTACACATTTATAAATTATCTTATTATTTTAATTTATGTTGTGTTTTTCTGCAATATGTATCAATGACTTACAGAGAAATATGCCAGGCAATAAATCGAGTGGTTTATTGTTTGTAAAAATTGTTTTAAATGTAAGATTAATGCCTAACTTGTCTATGTGTTGGGCACATAAAACGCGGCAAAAAGGGAAGCTGATCATCACTTTACTTAACATGGTTCCCTAGAAGATGTAATGTCAAACGTTTCTGATTCATACAACATTACCATATGTCACTCTGACAGTTTATATATATATATATATATATAGTAAAGCCCGCAGCATGTAGCAGCTCACAACACCAGTTCTGTGTTGGTTTGTTAATTTTCTTTGGCTTCCTGCACAGTGTTCTTGTCTGGCCACACCTAATTTAATTTGCTGTTCTCACAGCCAGACCATGGTTGTAGATTCACAGCCATCACTTGGTTTACGCAAACATCTTACTTCTCGTAGAGTATTCAATATATTAGCCTGTTCCATGGCTCGACAGCCATCTACAGTAGCCTTACCTGCAAACCTGTCAGCCTGCTCATTTCCTGGCATGAAAATGAAACTAATATTTGCCAGCCGTGACTGCCTCAGAGACATCAACCATTGTCTTCAGACCCAACCCATCTCTATTTTCCTGAGCATACTCATTGAGTCACTAAAGAAAAATGCCCTAGTGAAGGTCTGTGTCTCAAGCCATGTTATTGCTTTATTTACTGCCATGACTTCCATAGTCAGACTACTTATGGTCAAGGCAAAAACATCACAAACTTCCTTCACAATTCTTCCTCTAGCTTGAGCCGTAAAAGCCCATGAACTTCTCACATGTCAAACAACCGACCTTTAGTGTAAATGACAGCACCACACTCAAAAGAATGTCAAAAATCAAAACCTTTCTTGTCTGCATTTTCTGTCAAGTTTGATCTAAACTGGCAAAATGTAGAAAACTCTGTTGGCACTCCTCGCCAGGTTCTAAGTCCTTAAGTGAACACACCTGTTGAAGAACATCTTCGGCAAGACCCATCCATGAAAAATTGTTGAATTGAAGCCTGCTACTCTGCCTGAAGCACACCTGTCTTCACCTATCTCATTATACTTTGTTAGTTGGTTAAAATCACGGTATGCGTGTGCTGTTTGTGCTCTAACATTCTGACCCACTCCTCTCCTAGTGTTTACTATTAAAATCTCCCATTATAATTAGGATGTAATGTTAACCGTTTTCTGCAGTATTTTAAAGCATGCTATTAAACACTTCAATGTTTGTTCCTCTTTGTCACTGATGTTACCAATAAATTATAGACAAATATTAATCAAGATCTAAAAATATACTCAAAATCTACTCCATCTGTGAAAGAACTATTAGGAGGGAGAATCTCTATGGTTAAGCTGTCTGCTTCATGCTCTGTAGGTTGTGGGTTGAATTCCAGACTTCATTATTTGGTTTATGAGTGCAATTTTCTTGGAGATACTTGGTGGGGGTCTTTGCTGGAGCTACAGAATTCATGCTTTGTATGACCCCTTTGGCAGGCTGCCCTGTGGTAATAGACTGAACCATGCAGGATAAAACCCAGCACAATGAACTCAATCTTGTTGCCTTTAAAGCCCCTTTAACCTTTAAGTACTATTACTACCATACACCAAATAATACTGTAAATATTAATAAATACCACAAAATACAAAGTTGCTAGCATGAAGACTGTCTTACCTTGTTGGCAAAATTTGTACTAATAAACAGCACACAAAACAAGGATGCCAGCATGAACACGACATTCATTCTGAGGAGAAATGCTCAGTTCACACACTACATCTGAGTAAATTCACAACATGCCAAATCCTGAGAAAATAATATTAAGCAAAATTAAAAGTCATATTCTAACTCATAAACTACTGGATTTAAAATATTGTGTGACATTTAATGCAATTTATAACCAGTTGTGTGTCTATAATTGTAGTAATGTGTAGGATTTAATTCAATTTGTTACTATGATTGTAGTAATGTGTTTAATTGAATATAAACCAGGTGCATGTCTATAATAATAGAAGCAATTTGTTAATACATTCTTCCTTACTATTTTTGAAAACTATAATGACATATGAGTTAAATTTAATTATTTATCAAAATGAATGAAGTGTGGCATTGTCAATGGTGTATATCAGTTAATGAGTTAAGCTAAATGGTAGGTGAGCTGAA
Source organism: Cepaea hortensis (assembly GCA_963921405.1). Classification (NCBI taxonomy): domain Eukaryota; kingdom Metazoa; phylum Mollusca; class Gastropoda; order Stylommatophora; family Helicidae; genus Cepaea; species Cepaea hortensis. The sequence continues at coordinate 21,252,278 of OY992887.1, read as the reverse complement.
TGGTAAGTGAGTTGAATGGTAGGTAGGCTGAATGGTAGGTAAGCTGAATGGTAGGTAAGCTGAATGGTAGATGAGCTGAATGGTAGGTAAGCTGAATGGTAAGTAGGCTGAATGATATGTGAGCTGAATGGTAGGTAGGCTGAATGGTATGTGAGCAGAATGGTTGGTAATCAGTATGGTAGGTAAGCTGAATAGTAGATAAGCTGAACTGTTTGCTAAACTCAATGGTATATAACCTGAATGGAATGGTAGGTAAACTTAATGGATAATCACAGAGAGTGAAAGCTTCCTGCCCCTTTTTTCATGTACCACTTTCTTATTTACCTGGGATTTTCACTGAACCATTACCATCCCCCACCCCGGTTCCCATGATCGACTCCCACGTCTGTGTATAAAAGAGGACAAAGGTGACATGCTTGTTAGTATTAGTCTGGGATTTTGAGATAAGTAGCAAAGTATTTTTTTCAAATTTTCATTTTCTCTTCATTGCTCTAAATTTTTCATCTTTTTATTCTTCTCATCCTGTCCTTATGCCTTAATGTAGTCACTGGAGTATCTTCTCTATATATTGTTGCGTTTTGTTTATGTGTTTGCTGATGAAGGCTAGTCGCAGCAACATCCTTGTATTGTTTCATAATTCTGTTCTGTAAAGCTGCATTACTTTATGTTATTTTATATTGTTTGTCTTCTTTCTGAGCTTTAAGATCTGTCAAGATTTAAATGTCATCAAACTTTTATGGTTTATATGCTTGGTTTGCGTAATTATGTTTCTTATTATAATCACATACTTTTAATATATTTCCCGAAGAAGACTGCCAACAAGATGAAAATTTATTTAAATAGTACATGTGAACAACAGGAGAAGAATTATATGAAGTATGAAGGTGACAACAATAAATGAAAATAGAAAAAACAGTACTTGTCTTTATATATATAATTAATATAAATATAATATTATATGTATGAACTATTTACTGCTCTTGCTGCTTAATACATCTCACCTCGGATGCTACGCCTAAGTCTTCCATACTGACTGTAACAACTACTAACTAGTGACATTGTGAATATGTACTGTCATCCTCAACAATATGATATCACGAGCGATGAATTGAATGATTAACAGTGTCTGACTGTCAACTGTCAGGAGTTGAGTTCACTCTGTTCACGAAATCCAGTCTTGCGACAGTTCTTTGCAAATCATACCAATTAATTTATAAGTAAAATACATTACATAACATTTAGTTTAATACAATAAGTATAATGCATGTTTATTGTTCAAATATATAGAACAAAACGTAAGAAATCGTGGATTTTCTACACAACAAATGAGAATTGTTCACAATACAGCAGCCAGCAGGTAAACGTTAATACGTGGACGTCAGATGAATCGTAAGCCCCAGCAGTATAAAAACTGACTACGTTGAATGGTTGAGTTCATCATCATCATCACCATCACAGCTTTCTTTGGTCGTGTGACGAGAAGAGAGGCATAGGAGAACACCGTGACAAATGGAAATATCGAGGGGAAGACAGGCAGGCCATGAGAAATGATGCTGGATGGATTGGGACGGTGGCATAGAGGAATATCATTAGCAGAGTTAATCCAGACAACCAAAGACCGAGATCTTTGTAAAGTCATGATGAACGCCCACGCCAGCCAGCATGGCACTTGATGATGATGGTTAGTATCACCATCTTTCACTCTTTCAAATTCAAATGTAAGGATCTTTGTTTAAAGCATAATTTGTCATTATCATCAACTTCTACTTTTGCCGTCGAGGAGAGGCATAGTTAACATTTCTGCTCCCGATGAGTGTTCTGTCTCTAATTCTGGACAACGAAGTGGATTCATTTGTGTACATGTGATTGTACAATAAATTTTATATCGTCAATACATTTTCTTCTCAGGTGTCCTCTTACTCTCATTTAAGATCTTCTGTATGTAGCGCCAGTGATGGTAGTTAATTTCGTTGTATTCTAAGAAGATGACGGAACCATTTGATCGTCTGTCTATCAATATATGTGGCATAATGTGTTGATCCCACTGTCCACCTGATCACATCATTCATCATTGTCTTATCCGGTCTCATATAATAGTTTAGTCGGAAGCTCTTCTCAAGCATCTCATCTCGCAGGTGTTGATTTTGCGCAAGTATGATTTGGATAATGTCCAAGTCTGACTTTGGAAACACAGTTTTTGTGAGAATATGCCAAGGGTGTATTTTTAATGACTGTGCAGTGTTTGAAAATATTGCCGGTTCAAGTTTAGTATTTACCTATTATGTTGCATGAACTTTACACCCTATATCTGTCGTTTTGCGAAAATAGGTATATTTGATGTTTCAGTATGATAGTGATATTTAATTGTTAGATCAATGACAGTGAATAATAAAAGATAAGAGAAGTAACATGAAAATAAGTTACCTGCATATCAATAATATCATTTACAGGACGTGGCAGTTAACATTAACGTTTTTTACGTGTGGCTGTTTGTAGTTTGCTATTGCTTTTTGAACAACTGGAACTCATACCTTTGTATGGGAATGAACGCAAGCTGAGTTTTGAATGCGGTATGCAGGATTACGAATTGCATTCTTAACCACTTCGCCACAGAGGCGGTGACACAGCTAGCAAAACAAATGAGAAGTAACATCAATGGTTCTCTATTTCTTGTCCTAACCCTAGTTTCCCTTATTTCTTTATTATAATTATCAGTGGGGAAGGGGAATGAGGAGCATTGTGTGTGATATTCACTGGCACAGGAATGGAGCATTATAGGGCGACCCTGTACCGTGAGGTGAAACAACGACTAACTAACTAACTAGCTAACTAACTAACTAACTAACTAACTAACTAACTAACCAACCAACTTACTAGCTAACTAACTAACTAACTAGCTAGCTAGCTAACCAATCAACCAACCAACCAACCAACCAACTAACTAACTAACTAATTATAATTATCAATAGTTTTGACAATGGAGACAGTTGACCATTTTAGAAACAAGTGACTGGTTAAGACACAACTGTCTATTTCAGAAATAACTATTTCAGAAACAAATGACTATTTTAAAAACTAAATGCCCTTTAAAACATTTTGAAATCTTCTATTGATGAGGATGTTTGTGTTATGGGTAGGTATAAGGCCATTCACTGTCTGATTGTGTTTATTTGTGCCTTTTTTCGAAGTACATGTAACAAACTATCGTCTGTCAAGATAGCAAGGTGTCAGTGAGTGGTTCTGTAAAATCTTTCGCTTTATTTGAGACTGGTATTGGTACAAAATCTTGCTATACCTATGGAACTATTCCTCTCTCCCAAACTGTAATTTAGGACTGATAATAAATAGTTTCATTCACCATATACTCTCTTTTCAGGGCTCTCATTGCAATTCCACTTTTTCAATTTTAAAATTTGCTATCCTATATTCTACCTGCTAGCGCTGTGTTGGGAACGACCCTAGAGTAGTGACCATCCTATATTTTATCTGCCAGCTCAATGAGTGTTGGGAACGGCCGAAACGTAGTGACTATACGTGACTATCCTATATTCTACCTGCTAGCTCTGTGTTAGATACCGCATTAGCGTAGTGTCTATACGTGTCTATCCTATAGTTTACCTGCTAGCTCTGTGCTGGGAACGGCCGTAGCGTAGTGACTATATGTGACTACCCTATAATAGGCTATATTCTAACCGCTAGCTATGTGTAGTGACTATACTTGGATGCACCCTCGCTCGAAACACTGGCACCTCATTGACTATGTCATCGTCAGGAGGAGTGACAGACAAGACGTTCGGGTGACAAATTCCATATGTGGTGCCGAATGTTGGACAGACCATCGTCTCATTATCTAGAAAATAAACATACACATCAAACCACCGCGGCGTCCTCAATGACTATCCTATATTCTACCTGCAAGCTCTGTGTTGGGAACCGCCTTAGTGTAGTGCTATACGTGACTATACTATATTCTAACCGCTAGCTCTGTGTTGGGAGTCGCCTTAGCATAGTGACTATAAGTGACTAGACTATATTCTCACCGCTAACGCTGTTTTGGGAACGGCCGTAGCGTAGTGACTATACGTGACTATATTATATTCTACCCGCTAGCTCTGTGTTGGTAACCGCCTTAGCGTAGTGACTATACGTGACTATACTATATTCTAACCGCTAAAGCTGTTTTGGGAACGGCCCTAGCGTAGTGACTATACGTGACTATACTACATTCTACCCGCTAGCTCTGTGTTGGCAACCGCCTTAGCGTAGTGACTATACGTGACTATACAATATTCTAACCGCTAGCTCTGTGTTGGTAACTGCCTTAGTGTAGTGACTATACGTGACTATACTATATTCTAACCGCTAGCTCTGTGTTGGTAACCGCCTTAGCGTTGTGACTATACGTGACTATACTATATTCTAACCGCTAAAGCTGTTTTGGGAACGGCCTTAGCGTAGTGACTATACGTGACTATACTATATTCTACCCGCTAGCTCTGTGTTGGTAACCGCCTTAGCGTAGTGACTATACGTGACTATACTATATTCTACCCGCTAGCTCTGTGTTGGTAACCGCCTTAGTGTAGTGACTATACGTGACTATACTATATTCTACCCGCTAGCTCTGTGTTGGTAACCACCTTAGCATAGTGACTATACGTGATTATACTATATTCTACCTGCTAGCTCTGTGTTGGTAACCGCCTTAGCGTAGTGACTATACGTGACTATACTATATTCTACCCGCTAGCTCTGTGTTGGTAACCACCTTAGCGTAGCGACTATACGTGATTATACTATATTCAACCTGCTAGCTCTGTGTTGGTAACCGCCTTAGCGTAGTGACTATACGTGACTATACTATATTCTACCCGCTAGCTCTGTGTTGGTAACCACCTTAGTGTAGTGACTATACGTGATTATACTATATTCTACCTGCTAGCTCTGTGTTGGTAACCGCCTTAGCGTAGTGACTATACGTGATTATACTATATTCTACCTGCTAGCTCTGTGTTGGTAACCGCCTTAGCGTAGTGGCTATACGTGACTATACTATATTCTACCCGCTAGCTCTGTGTTGGTAACCGCCTTAGCGTGGTGACTATACGTGACTATACTATATTCTAACCGCTAACGCTGTTTTGGGAACGGCCCTAGCTTAGTGACTATACGTGACTAGTCTATATTCTAACTACTAGCTGTGTGTTGCCGCGCTCCCTGGTGAAGAGGTTTAGGACATTGTTTGTAAACCCGTATACCCAAATACGAAACACTGCTGCCCGTGATTCGGCAGCGGATCACGTCGCGTTGGTTTCTTACGAAAAGGTATGTGAATCGGTCGTTCAGAAAGCAATGGCAAACTACTGAACGTACAACTTGCCAAGACATCAACAGCAGCTGAAAAATGCTGGTGTTGACTGCAATGCCCTGTAAATAGGATATGAAAAAAAAGCTGTGTTGGGAACGGCCGTAGTTTAGTGACTATACGTGACTATCCTATATTCTACCTGCTAGATGTGTGAGGGGAACCGCCTTAGCGTAGTGACTATACATCACTATCCAATATTCTATCCCATCACCCATTGAGTTCCGACTAGTTTATGACAATATGGGTCTTGCACTATAATTCAAATGCACTTTAAGACGTGTGAAAGAGGCCTTTATTTACTTTAGCTCTGTGTTAATATTACATTTTATAATAATAATAATAATAATCTTATTCTTCTTCTTCTTCTTCTTCAGCTTTCCGAGCCATTGAGGTTCTTTGCTGCAAATACAATCCGTCTCCATTCGTCTCTCTGGTAGACCTTCTCTTGCCAGTCGTTGATTTCAAGTGCTTGTAGGTCTGTACATGTATTATCTCTCCACCGTCTTCTTGGTCTACCTCGGGGTCTACGGTCATTTATTTCCTGAGTGTAAGCGAGTTTTGTTTCCCTATTATCTTCCATTCTTTCTATATGCTCCAGCCATTGTAGTCTATTAGCTTTCATGATACCAGTGATTAGCGGAGACTTAAACAGATCATAAATGTCTTTGTTACTTCTTCTTTTCCACTCTCCACTTTGTGTATCCCTAATGGGTCCAAAGATGCGTCTTAAAATTTTGTTCAACAAGGCTTCGTCTCCTTTCGTTGTACTCCAGGTTTCAGAGCCATACAGCACAACTGGTCTGATCAGTGTTTTGTATATTGTGATTTTGGTGTTACGAGATAGCGCCTTTGATTTTAGTAGATGTTGTAGTGCATAGTATATCTTATTTCCAGAGTTGATTCTAGTTTGTATTTCTTCCCTTATGATGTTGGAGCAGTTGAAGATTGTACCCAGGTATTTGTATGTTTCCGTTTTTTTAATGGTCATATTATCTATTTGTATGTGGCCAGAGTTTTTAGCCATTCCGTCTCTTGAAATTACCATATATTCTGTCTTATCTTGGTTGATAACCAGCCCCATCTGTTGGGCATTTTCCTTTAAGTGAGTCAATATTTCCAATGACTTTTGTTCACTTTGTCCTATAATATCTATATCATCTGCATAACCAAGCAGCTTGGATGTTCCTCCAATATCACATTCCTCCTTTATCTTCCTTACAACTTTCTCTAGAGCCAGATTGAAGAGTAGCGGCGATAGTGCATCACCCTGTTTCAAGCCAGATGTTATTTGGAAAGGGTCTGATTTAATAATAATAATAATAATAATAATAATAAATAATAATAATAATAATAATAATAATAACAATAATAATAATAATCACGCGCCATGCCGATAAGCATGGGCGGTCATGTTTCACCATCTTACATGATCACCATAGTCGTGGATCAGCTCTGTGTTCTTGTCTCGACCATGCCGCGTGGCCAAGCCATCCATGCATTTACTTCTCTGCCTTCCCCTTGTTCTTTCCCCCTGTAGTAATAATAATACATCCTCACGTTATTTGATAGCCGCGGACAGTAGCCTACAACACCTGGTGATGTGTGTGGGACAGAAAGAGTTACATGTAAGATATCTTCCTTTGTGAACAATGAACTGAGAGTTAATTGTGAAATAAACACTTTTGGATAGAACTAGGGAAATTATTTAACCGTAACCCATTGACAGCTATGGCAAACAACTGAACGTAAACTTGCCCAGGAATCATGAACAGCCAAATAATTATGGGCTTGACTGCTACGTTGTGTAAAGGCAAAGGGTATGTAATTAACTTTATTGAAATCTCTACGTGAAATGAAATATCTTCTAAGAGGATATATTTTCCATTAGGAATTAAATCTAAGAGCAGATTTAGTCAGTTCGTTGCAATAAAAAATTATAGCCAGGTATAATGAATGTTAGAGAAGCGGCTCTAGACTGAGTGTCACAATCTTGCCATTACGTGCACAAATAAACAGAGATGTTTTTGTTTTCGAATTAAGTTTGTATGGCTCTTTGTTTTAAACATAATTTGTCATCATCATCTTTTACCATCAACCACCGTGGGGAGGTTTACTTGACGTTCCAGCGCCTGATGGGCGGCACTTAATAGTGTCATTCTGGACTTCCGGTTCAACTAACGGATAGGCTGTTGAACTATTAAAGCCTTTGGAGTGTTTTTTTTTTTTTTTGGCTTCTGGCTAAGGTTGGACTGGCAGTACATGGTTCCGCCGTCCAGCTTCTGGGTTAAGTGCGTGGAACAACACTGTGAGCTGTGAATTTCTTCTGCAATGCTGTTACATCTGTCCGTGGTTGTTTGCATTGTGAACTGCATGTTCAGAAAAATGGCGGACATCCGATTGCTGAACTAGCTGATTTTGCGTTATGCAGTAGTATGTGTGCAAATGATGGTTTTCTAGTGACTGCCGCTTGCATCCATGATGAACCAAAATTCTTGTGGCAGACTGTTGTGTTGACATTCTGGCAGCGGATTTATGCATGTATGCCTGTGTGTGTGCTGTTGGTTTTCGCGGATTGCTGTCTATTTCAATGTTCACATGGGGCAGTGGGGAGCATTTTGTGTGATATTCATCGGCACAGGATCGGAGCTTTATGGGGTGATCCTTTGCAGTCAAGTTGGAACCGATACTAACTACTAAAGTGTCATTCAACTTAGTTATCTGTTGCGGTATCATCCTTGCACTCCAGAGAAGTCCATAGATGCTTAGATCTCTCCTCCCCCAGCCGCCAAATAAATGTATCAACTTTCAGTGGTTAATAGTAATAGATCAAGGTGTGGTCTGGTTGACGAGGTACCCCATTCTCCAAGTAGCTATTAAATAGCGCGGGGGGATGATATTCTTTCACGAAGATGTTAAATAGCCCTGGGGAAGAGCACACATCACTGTCTCACACCTGTATTGACTGCGAACATATCCTATATATTGTTCTCTTACTACACTTTAGCTCTAGTAATACAAGGCCATACTGTTGTTGTTGTTGTTGTTTTTTTTTTTTGTGTATGTGTTAGTAATTGCCCTTGAATCCCGTAGTCTTCATGGATGGTCCTTAATTGTTATGTCTACTATGTGGAAAGTCTTGTCCTGGTTTACAACAACCAGCCCTCTGGCAGACACCTGCAGTAATCAGCTGCGGAACCATGCAAGTGTAGAGTACATTCTTCAAAACAAATCCCGAAGCAGGAACCTGGCATTGTTCTGAGATGTGCTAAAACCATTACATTTTGTTGGCTTGAGCGCACTGAGGAATCCAACCCTCGCCCGACCGGTTCTTGTCACTGTAAGCACAATTTCCTAACCATTGCATCGACTTATTCGCCGATATTATTCAAATATAGACCTTATCTCCTGGATATTTGTGCTAATTCATAGTACATTAAACGTGCCTCGTTGTTTTCCCAATCTTCGCTACTTCCTGTTGAAGTGAAAGAATTCAACTACTTTCTAGCGCCAGGATGCTTTCATCGTCGGTTTGTGGCGTGCACAAATTATTTATGCATTAATTTCCACTTCACGATTGCAAGCGTTGAATAAGTAATGACTAAAATCACGAACTCATCATTGATATTCTGGAAGTATGAAGCAAGCTTTAGTAAATTGATTCTTCGGCTGTGAATTGGTTGTAATTATTTCAGCATCATCTGCAAGAATTTCTGCTCTTGAGATGTTTGTGAAGCTTCCTGATTGTTTCATACCACAGTTGTCTATCTTGCGCCAGTCTCTGTAGTTTCACGTGTGTCTGTATTGAACGATTTGTGAAAGCCTGCTTCAGTTTTCTTCATATGTTGTCCTTTGATTAATCGTTTAAGCGACTTTCCTTATCTGCCGTATGCTTATATATCGCCGAAATGGTGTCATTGCATTATACTACAACATGTCTGCTACCATATTAACAGTTTTTAAGTCATAACTGTGACACAACAGTCCTTCCCATTTTCCGCCATTAATTATTGCCCGATTCAAACCAACATTTGTTTTACAGAAAATTTTTATCAGGCTTAATAAGCCAAGCATCCTTAATACATTAGAAGGTGGTAGCAGACAACAACGACCTATTCGCATGTCCATGACTCCATACGGACAACAATGACCTTCACCTCTCAGTCATTGATTAGGAAAATTTGTTTGTATTTTCAGGTCTGTTTCAAATCGGATTAATAATACTTTTCACTAAATTACTGCTTTCGTACTTTGTGGTGTGTTATTCTTTGGAGTTGATATTCTGAATTTTCTTTGCAATTATTATTACCGAAAATAACAAATTGTCGAGATGTATTCCAATATTACTGATAGTGTGCTCCATTACTGGACAACACCTGCATTTATTGTGAGTGTCTTAACTGGTCCAGGAGGTGTGTCTTCTGGGGGAATCGTCGACCTGCATAGGTTCGAGGTTCCCACTAGGTGGTATTTCCACCTGTCAGCAGAGGCTCAGAAAGCCGTGTATGAAAAGTAACAAGGCAAAATGTTCTCGTTAACCTAGAGAAGGAAAGAGACAGACTGACCATTCACTAGTTACCTGTCACGATTGCTCCCCAAGGAGTAAAAAAACAAACAACTGGTGCATTGTATTACAGGTTGAGGTTTTCAGGATAAAGAATGGAGCTGGCAAGTGGGATGCACTCTCATCATCAAGTGCCCTGCCAACTGGCATAGGCGTTCATGGCTCTCCACAGATCTCGGTCTTCGGTTTTCTGGATCAACTCTGCTGCTGATATTCCTCCATGCCACCGTCTCAATCCATCCAGCATCATTTCTCTTGGTCTGCCTCTGCTTCTCTTCCACTCGATCTTTCAAGTTGTCACGATGTTCTCCAACGCCTCTCTTCTCATCACATGACCGAAAAAAGCTGTTTGTCTCTTTCTTATTGTTGTATATAATGTTCTAGTTTCATTAGCCTATATCAGACAGTCGTTGTTAGTTACTTTGGCAATCCAAGGAATTCGCAACATTCGTTTCAGGAACCACATCTCTGTTGCTTCTAATTTCTTCTTAATTTGTTGGGTGCACTCTAATATAAAAAAAAAAAAAGTCCCCCATTATATACGGATCTACACTCCTGGTATTACGAACAATAATCACAGAGTGTTGATCACAATGCCGGGGGGAAAAACCAATTGTCCAGCGTGTGGCAAAGACGACCACTGGGCAAATAAATGCCCTAGTAGACGATCACCGATGACACCAACAGCAGCAGCAATTGGTGTACAAAGCCGAGAAGATTTCCCGCCACTTGTACGAGAAACTTCTCCACAGAAAATAAAACTGAACTGACACAGACTTTCACTAGTCAAGCCAACACACAAGAAGACAGGAACACACAAGAAAATTAAAGAAAAAAAAAACAATCCAAAAAATGAAGACTGACTGTTTTCAAATCGTCAACAATCCAATGAGGAGAAAATGGGCTGACAGAAGTCTACTACAGTCAAAACATAGCGTTGACACAGAAACAGACGATTTACCACCGACTAGTTACTTATCAGAAAAGAAGGACAAATTCAAAGATACTATAGGCAAGACAAATGAAACTGAACAAGAACAACAAGAATATAAACAAGTACAAGACGAAGAAGACACATACAGCATACCAGAATCTCTCTTTGTAGACACCGACACAAGTGATATGAACGAGAATCAAGATGATCCTCTCGCATACACTTTTGCTACTAAAAACGTGCTCGCCTAGACGTGCCCATCATGGATAACAACTTTGTGTGTGAATCTATATAGTAATTATATCTCATTTATTTGTTTTTACTAAAATTACAATGACTGGTGATTTACTTATTATTACTTTAAACATGTATGGCCCGGGAAGGTTAACGCGGTCAACAAATGCCCGCAGAAGTAGGATGTGTCGACCTAACGGCGCAAGAACGCAGCTCTGCTGTAAACAGGCACAACGCAGTCACGTCCGAAAAAAGACTCCGGATGAACGCAGAAGAAGAAGGAGAAGAAACATGTATGGTATACGTACAAAATTACAACACAACATCACACTTATAAGCAGACACAAATCAGACTTTATACTACTACAAGAAACAAACATATGTTCAAAAACTTTCGCACAACATATCACCACACAGCTAGGCTTCAAACATTCATGCTTTAGTTTAGGCATACACAAAATCGAGCCAGACAAGGCTATTCTGCAGACATCAGACAGGTGGGATATGATTAGAACACACACGGATAACTAGGAACGAATCTCCATAATACAGGTAGAAAACACTATACATGCATACACCATAGTGAACATACATGCACCACCAAATTACAATCATCAAGCAAATTTTTACCAAAGATTAGACACCCTATTTACACAAACATACAGAGGACTAAATGTTATCCCTGCCGGGGATTTCAATTTTGTACTCTCAGATTGGGATAATGTAGGGGGAGGTAATGCAGGACTCAAGACACAATTAAAGAGAAGTGTTAGGAATAGAATACAACAAATGGATATACTACAGAATACTTTAGGCACACACAATTTAACAGACGCTTTCAGACACAGACACCCTAATAACATTGCAACAACACACAAAATTAGGGCCCACAATAGATCAGCCAGACTGGACAGAATATACACACCTTCAACACACCGCATAATACACACAAACCACGTACAAGAAACATTACAATACTCAGATCACAAAGCAGTACTAGCACATATCACTACATACATTACAAATGCAAGGTCATCAAAACGACCACCACACTGGAAATTCAACAACACGTTATTCCAACACAAGTTATGTACAACACACGACACACCTTATTCCTTATTCTAACAAACACTAATAGTACAACCACCGACAACATAACACAAATTTGGGATCTACAAAAGAATACAATACGTAATAGAATACAACAATTGGCATCCGCCATACACAAAGACAGACTACAATAAGAACATATCATACAAAGAGCAATACAACTCACAAAATAGACTGACAGGAATGCACTACACCTACACACACTAGAATCACAATTAGAACAACACCGGCAACACAAATTATGTTGTGCCCTCTTTGGAACTAAACTCATCACCATATCAGAAGAAATTCTCAACAAACAACACCTGACAGTAGAACAAAACATGCAACGCAACAGACAAATAGGAGCAATAATAGACATGCAAGGAAACACACAAACACAGGCAACACATGTATTATAAATATTCCATTAGTACTACACTGGCCTATATACAGCAGAAACAGCCAAAACACAAACACAAACACAAAATAGGTTCTTTCAATACACAAAGAAACTGTTTGACACAGATAAGGACATACTAGACACAGAGCTTACATTAGCAAACATAACACATGCACTCAATCAAATTCAAAAAAGACAAAACACCAGGACCAGATGGATATTTCTACCAACACTTCTTTCCTATCTTAGGCAATTTCCTTCTGAAAGTCTACCAAGAAGCGTTTCACAAACAAGAACTTCCAAACACTTGCAACATGTCATACGTAACACTCATACCTAAATACAGCACAGACAAAACACAGCTGAAAATCTATAGACCCATCTCATTATTAAACACAGACTACAAAATTCTAGCAAAATCACTTGCAAACAAAATAAAAACGTTCATGCCATCACTCAAACATCCAGACCAACAGTGCAGTATTCAACACAGAAACATACACCAACATACACACTTCATTAGATGTTTAATCACGTATACCCACCAGAAAGACTGTCAATCCTCCCTTTTGTCTTTAGACCAGGAGAAGGCATTTGAGAGAATTTCACAATCATACTTACACAAAAAACTAGCACACTGCAACACATAACAGTACTATAGACAGTGGATACAAATCTTGTTAAAAATTCCTGAAAGTAAGGTACTGGTGAATTATTCACTCGCTGCCAGTTCCAGGATCACAAGATTGGTCAGACAAGGGTGTCCACTATCATCAATCCTATATGTACTCACACAAGAACCAATCTTAGAAGCAATTAGACAGGTCACTAAAATTAAATGTACATTTATACAAGGGTGTGGGGAGCGGAAATTAATTGGTTGTATAGATGACACCCCTTTCTTCCTTTCAATCAACACTTCTAAAACGAACATACTTCACACCCTCAAACAGTTTGGTGAAGGAAGTGGGGTCAAAATAAACATACATAAGTCTAAAATAATGAGTATGGGGAAGTGGAAGAATAAAGCAGACCCCCCTCCCCGCCCGGATCCAACAGTCACATACAACATGAAAATATATGGGATCCCACTTCCACGCGATCACAGAAACACTCACACAGAAACATGGCAATCACTAACAAAACAAATTATAGACACACTACATAGGTACAAATACAAAATATCAATGAATGTTTTGAAGAAGCACAGTTGGTAAAACCTTCGTCATTCCTGAGATAATATATTTAGCTACAGTGTTAGACCTCCCAAATTAGGAAAAGTCACAGACATAAACAAACGCATCAGACATTTCATCTTCAGCAACACAATTTACAGTATTACAACACAGAACATTAATACAAGACAAGAAACAAAAAGGACTAGCTTTACAAGACCTATATACAAAAATACAAGCATTAAGAATCAACCATATTGGACACATCATCAATTATCCAAACCAACACTCACTAGCGTTATATACATTGCAATTAGATTACACAGGCTTCAGAAAATAGACAAAAAAGGACCGTACTATTACGCCAGCCCATGGATCGTGCCGATGTTATTAACGTCCTTAAAGACATGTCGAGAACAGAAGACTTTGACGTCAGTGAATCCACATCGCTGTGCAGGATGAAAGACTTGGGAGTAAGAATTGGCACGGCCATACACGAGAGGTACATCGGGAAAACGAGGTGCCTCGTTAACCAACACAGAACTGGCACTATTAGCCACGGAACGCTGATGCTTATGCTGGGGGGAGGATCTGAGCACTTATGGACCTGTCCGGAGCGCAATGAAGATACCCAACTGATAACTGATAACTGATAACTACCGCAATTCCACAGAACATGTATGCAAGGAATACAAGGTAATGAAAATTTAACACAACAGACAAACAAACAGATATACAGATACTTAGTGAAACAACAAGCACCACCACTACACCCGAGAGTCAAAAGAGGATGCAAATATTATATTAAAGACTATAGCTGTTCCTTCACTAACTTAAAAAACAAACATATCACACCTAAAGCTAAGGAAGTAACATAAAGACTGATTCTCAACATGACCCCAACCACAGAAAGAGTAGCACAGCGATTCAAGCAAGTAACCAACGATGCAGACACAACATACAAGAAACAGAAGAACATCTTTTCTATACATGTCCAACATTCACAACCACTAAGGCTACATTACAACTGCTAATAGAAACACACGCAAACAAGAGAACTGACATGTATAGCGCAGTCTTCCTAAAAACAATACCTACAACCACAAAAAAACAAATACACGAAACTACTTGTAGCACTAGCTGAGTATAGAAATATAATATGTTCTAGCCGAAACTCAGCCACTCACAATCACCACACAATACACATGCTCCTTCTTTGTTGCCGTGGGGTCTGTTGCCATAGTAAAAGACTAAAACAACTGAATAACTTATGGAATGGGATAGATATAACTACACAAATTATATTTTTAAGAGCATGCGTCTTTCCCATACCACCATTCGCCTGTGAGACCTGGACGCTTACTAAACATAGCTGAACAGCGCATACATGCTTTTGAATATAAATGTTAATAGACGGGTTCTAAGAATATCTTGGGTAAAGAAAAGAACAAATACATCCATACTTCAAGAGCTGAATATTGAAGATGGTTGGCTATTAAAGACGATAAAACAAAGTAAACTGAAATAGTTTGGCCACTTGCAACGTCATGAGAATTTGGAGAGAACAATAATGGAGGGGTATATGCCTGGGAAGAGAAGAGGAAGGCCCAAGAGAAGATGGGTGCAGGATGTGGCGGATGATCTCCAGATGGGTGTATCGGACGCGGGACATCTTGCTTGTTATCTAGACGTTTTCCGGAAGCTTGTTATGAGAGCGAGGTTCTGCAAAAGACATGCTATTGAATGAATGAATTGCACAGTCCGGCCAGCAAAATGGAAGGCTTTCCTTTATAAGGCCAGTTTTCATTGTCAGTTGAGGTTTGACCTTTGCCACAGCTCACCCCCCCCCCCCTCCAAGTAAATCATTTGTACTTGTGGTTAAGCTGCCACTATGCGTAGCTAACTTCAGTCTGTCCGCTCTCTCTCTCCCTCCCCCTCTCTCTATAGTGTATAGGTGGAGGATGTGTAGTTGAGAGGTGGCGGATATTGGGGGGGGGGTGTAGGTTGGCTGATGTGTGTGTGGGTGGGTGGGTGGGGAAAATTATGAGGGTGCAGGATGTATGTATGGATAGGTGCGGGATGTGTGGGTTGACGGGGATATTTTTGTGTGGTTTTGTGATGTGTGTTTTGCTGGGTGGTTGCGGGTTGTGTGGGTGGGTGGTGGAGAATGTGTGGGTGGGTGTGAGCGTGTCGGTTATGGGATGGGTGGGGAATGTATGTGTGGGTGGGGAAATGTGTGTGGGTGGGGATCGGTGGGTGGGTGGCGGCATGTGTTTGCCTGAGTCTGTGTGAGTGCGTGGAGGTATGTGTGAGTGGGTGGGGGTGTGGTGGGTGGGGGATGTGTGGGTGGCTAAGGAATGTGTGGGTGGCTGCGGGGTGTGAGGGTGGATGGGGGATGTGTCTCACAACATTGCAATATGCACTGTTTATGTTTACAACTTTCATTTGACAATGTTTTTTTCCCCCCATGTGAATGTACCATGCGTAATATGCATTGTTTATGCTTACAAAATCAATTTGACAATGTTTTTTTTTAAACCTTTGTAAATGTAACATGCACATTTGATGAATGAAAGATGAGTGATCGAAAGGGCCGAATGTAAGACGGGCCTGCGTGCCCAATTTGTTACCCTTTTAAAATAAAGTTCGTTCGTTCGTTCGTTCGTTCGTTCGCTCTCTCTCTCTCTCTCTCTCTCTCTCTCTCTCTCTCTCTCTCTCTCTCTCTCGTGCACGCTCAAGCAGGCGCCATATTTACCTGTTTTGTTGTTTGCTTTGTAAAATAGGATACTTGCTGCGATTTTTAATGTGGGAAGGATTGTGTAGATACATACAAGGGTGCCATTTTCCGAAGCAAAAGTGATTCAGCAATACTTTTGAACTTGTTTATATGAAACTAAGTTTGAATGAGAATACCTGGATTGTGAAAGAGCTTCTATTAAATGTTTTTGGTATGCATGGGAGCAAATGATTACTCAACCATCATCGCAAACAGGTAATAGGTAGATAATTACACCATTCTATGAATATAATGTTGTCACATGTATTTGAATGTATATGTTGCACTCGCAAATGTCAAAAGACACTGTTTTTATGCAAAATAAACGATTAAAAAAAATAAGAAACGATAGGCCAAGAAAATCAAGAAGGTGGGCATTGTTGGAAAATATGGTACCAAATACGATGCCTCACTTATAAAGACTGTGAAGAAGATGTGTATTACACAACACAGTACCAACACATGTTCCTATTGTGGAAAGGAGTCTACGAAAAGAAAGGCTGTTGGCTTTTGGAAATTAGCAGATGTTCGTAAACTGTTGCAGTGGGTGCCTGGGTGTACTTGACCACTGCTGCAGCACAAGTACGAAATGCCATCCGTCGTATGATAGAAATAAAAGAGATTTTAATGTCCTCATTGTTATGTATACATGAGTAGTCATTATTGCGTCATTATGCTTCATCATAAATAAATCTCTCGATTGAAACATAAAAATAAGACAAATACAATCAGGGAAATGAAATTGCGTATGAAAAACATAAATGTCTGTATGCGATAATTATGGAAGGAAATGTACCGTTTCATTCGATACAAAGAAGACCACAGCGTAGAAGAATTCAAGACGTGACATATAATTTACAAATGGCAGCGTTAGAGGCAGGACAATAGCCACTATTTATTATGTTAAAAATAGAAAAAAAAAAGAAAATTGAAAATAATGAAGAATATAATATTATCTAATTTAATATGAGTTAGTTAGTTAGTTAATTAGTTAGTTAGTCGCGGTTCAAATTTCACGACAACGGGTCGTCCCCATTATACTCCGTTCCTGTGCCAGTGAATATCATGCAAAATACTCTACACTGCCCATTGTGAAAAGTGGAACAGACAGGAGTCTCGGCAAGCCAACAGCCCTCACAGGCACACTGTGCGTAATGCCGCCGCAAGAATGCCAACACAAAAGTACTCCACGAAAAATACAGTTCATCGTCAATGGAATCGGCAGTCACCAGAAATACTTCACTGACCCGGGCTTTAACCCACATGGCTCGGTCTCGATCCACAGGGCGACCCACCGAAAGCGGCGAACAAAGCACGAACTCAGTAACTCCAGCGACGACTTCCAGGAGTCTCCTGAAAATGCACTCGTGAACCGAAAAGGCAAACCAGTCAATTCAGCGACAACCGGCTGCCATTGTTCCGAACACGCAGTTCATTGTACAAACAACAGCGGACAGATGTGAAAGCATTCCATACGAATCTCACATCTCACAGTGTTGCGCCACGCACTCACTCAGTAGCAGGCGACGGAACCATGTACTACCAGTCCAACACGAGGAAAATGCGAATGCAAACCGTAGCCACAAGCATAAACACTCCAGATGCCTTAACGGTTCAATACCTATCCGAAACGTTGGGACCGGAAGTCCCAATTTTTTAAAATGTGTACACAGATCTGGAGTAGTGGTTGGTTTTGATGATTCATTGAATAATGTTGATAAGAATAGATTGTGAGTATACTGCCACCGCCACCGACACCACCTTCTACCTCTATGACCGCCAGCCAATACACGTGAGTTTACTTGTGAACTATCTTAGTGGCCTTAAACAGTTCCCCAATTGATATTTGTGTAGCAGGAAGAAGTAGAGGAAAGAAGCAGGGATTAGAGGATGCACTAGACAACACAAAGTACAAGAGGGATGAGATGAGATGAGATGAGATGAGATGAGATGAGATGAGAAGACAACATAAAATTGAACCGGTCACCTCCAAATGACGATATGGCCTCGCTGCAGGAACAAGTGTACTTCTAAGCCTGACCACCAGACACCACTAAACAAAGGTGTCTTCATTAGTCAAGTCTAACGTCCACATGAACCCACAACTATAGAACATGATCAGAATTCGTATCTCACCATTGAAAAAATAGGGATAGTTGGTCTAGGCCTGAGACGACTGGGGTCTTATGATCTATTTGGGAATAAATAACTGGAAAAGAAAAGAAGAAACACAGAAGAAGAAGAAACACAGAAGAAGAAGAAGAAGAAGAAGAAGAAGAAGAAGAAGAAGAAGAAGAAGAAGAAGAAGAAGAAGAAGAAGAAGTAGAAGAAGAAGAAGACGAAGAAGAAGAAGAAGAAGAAGAAAATGAAAACGAAGAAGAAGAAGAAGATGAAGAAGAAGAAGAAGAAGAAGAAGAAGAAGAAGAAGAAGAAGAAGAAGAAGAAGAAGAAGCAGAAGAAGAAGAAGAAGAAGAAGAAAAAGAAAAAGAAGAAGAAGAAGAAGAAAAAGAAGAAGAAGAAGAAGAAGAAGAGCAAAAGAAGAAGAAGAAAACGAGAAAGAAGGAGAGTGCGAAAAAGAAAACGAAGAAGAAAGATAGAAAGAAAGAAAGAAAGAAAGAAAGAAAGAAAGAAAGAAACACTTAGAATAATAAGAATGCTATTCCCCGTGTAATAAATGAATCATAATAAACATGTCATGCAAGTCAAAATAACATAGAGAATAAGATTAAAGCAAATATAACACGGCAACTGACACCTGGTCTAACTCCAGTGACGTATTGGGGATAATTTACTAGTCAAAGACGCAGTGATCTGTCAAGTTTCAAAGACCCGGTTACACTCATTTCACTCTGGGTGAGACATGAATTCTGTTTACGAGCCTAATTGTGTATCAAGATTGACACACATTTCTCTGCTTCATACTGGAACAATAACACAACGGGTAGGTGTTCTGAAACTGTACATTAACACTTGTAAACAAACGACTATGTCGTACACGACAAACACACTCCATAGTACGTTGTCAGTCTCTCGACTTTTTTTCCCCGCATATCCTTTACAGGACATTGCAGTCAACACCAGAATTTTTCAGCTGCAGATGATGTCTTGACAAGTTTTACGTTTAGTAGTTTGCCATTGCTTTCTAAACGACCGTCTCACATATCTCGCACAGCTGTGTTTCGAACGAGAGTATACGAGATTAAGAACAACTTCCTTAACACCTTCGCCAGGGAGACGGCAGTCTCTCGATTTTTTTTGCGTATCCCTTACGGGACGTTGCAGTCAACGCCAGCATTTTTCAGCTGCTGTTGATGTACTAGGCAAGTGTTACGTTCAGTAGTTTGCCATTGCTTTCTGAACAACCGGCTCACATACCAGCACGTTATAACACAACGCGACACGGTCTGCTGCACAAATCGGTCGCAGATGAGCTTCGAACGCCTGGTACCCGGCTCACGAACCGCGTTCGCAAGCTCCTAGCCACGGAGCAGGCTGTCTCTCGACTAGTCTCTCGACTAGTCTCTCGACTAGTCACTGTTAAAAGATTTGCATGCAAATAACATCAACCACAGAATGATGCCTCGTGGGCAGTCTGCTAACAACATCTAACATGATAGCGAAAGTTGAGGCAGTGAGGACAGCCTTCAGATGGCTTGAGGGAAGACAGCCATGCCATGTTTGTAACGGAATCACTCACAGAGTATGCGTCGGAAAGTGGAAACTGGAATGCTCCGGGTGGAGTGGTTAGCATCACTTGACAGAATGGGTGGATTTTCTGCCCGGAGCGCGCAGGTATGTGGGGGTAATGAACAGGCTGATTGATAGGCTGCTAGTGCTCCTCAGGATGGAGAACTACTTTATGATAATGGTGACGTGGTGAAGGTTCTCTGGAGAGTGCAGATCAACGGACAAAGTATCTATATATTGAAAGACAGAAAGGAACATACAGTCTGGACGATACTGAAAGCATAGGGGAAAAGCCAGGCGCACGGGTAATTAAATTGCTACTTGAATAATCAGCATCGGTACTCTTGGGTGGCTGTTGAAGAGGCAGACCTAGAATGTGTGGCGATGTCACGAGTGCGGTGATGTCAATTTTATATTTTAGGATTGCGTTCGTACACTTTGAACCCAAGCGTAGTCTATACACGGGATACTACTTCTAGTGCATTGTACTCATTTTTGCGTGTGGATTAGCTTTCCCTATTACCAGTGTCCTTCGCCGGAAGGCGAACCCACTCCGACTTCAGAGGTACTCGTAATTTACATCCTCAAGTCAAGGACGAGAAGTCAACATTTTAGTCCAAATGACCAGTGTAGGAGCTGAACCCACTACTCGGCATTAGCACACCGGATGTTTAAGAACGCGCGTTATTATCTATTCGGCCACGCTGACCCGCATGTCAATTCTTAAATCCAGTATTCAGTCTGCTTGCGTAAGGCAGTTTTGTCATTCACAACAGGACACCCTTGTCATTCTACAAGCGAGACGCATGCATAATGCACATTAGCAAGCATCATTAGCTGGGGAAAACAAAAGAAGGGGTGGGGAGTTGAGTTACAATTCATCATCAGCATTTGCCACCGCTGAGGTCTTCATGGCCGAATGGATAAGAACGCGCGTTCTTAAACATCCGTTGTGTTGCTGCTGAGGTAAGGGATTCACCCTAAAGGACTAAAACAGTTGGACTAAAATGTTGACTTCTCGTCCTCGACTTGGGGATGTAAATTACAAGTTAATCTGAAGTAGGAGTGGATTAGCCTGATGGCGAGGGACACTGGACATAGGGAAATATAATCCAAATGCAAAATTCAGTCCTGTGCTACTAGAATTCATGTGTATGGACTACGCTTGAGTTCAATGCCAGCGAGAGCAAAAAAAGAAAAAAAAGAATGCCATGCCAATAAGCGCGGACGGTCATAGTTCAATGTTTCACATAGCCACCAGATTCTTGGACAAGGTCTGTGGTCTTGTCTCAGAAATTGTCATGTGGCCAAACCCTTCAGGTATATCTCTGTGGCTTCCCCTGGACTTTCCCCAAGTTTGCCAATTGTGACTACGCTTTAAAGCAGGGGTGGCCAACCTTTTCAGCAGGTGGGCCAAATTTCAGAAATAATATTTCCTGCCGGGCCACGCACCTAATTTTTTTTTGTTACATTAAAGTAAACAAGCAAGCTTGCTACAGCTTCGACCACATCGTCGTTTCCCATTCTACGGGCCGCAACATGACTATCGGCGGGCCGCATGCGGCCCGCGGGCCTCGTGTTGGCCACCCCTGCTTTAAAGTTTATTTCCCTCCATAACGTGCACAAAATATCTTGACTGTCGACGTATAAATTCTCTAACCAATGTACGCGTCTCATTTGTCTCTCTACAGACTGTCTTATTGGTGTATTAACCTCTCTCTGCTCACAATGTCTGGTGAGAAAGGTGAAGACAGACATGCTTCCGGCAGAGTGAATCACCGAAAAAACGAGAAGTAGATTGTGAGCTTTACTAAAACACGACTACAAGAGACAAATTGGACGTTGCGGCCAAGGCCTTCGTCAGCACCGGACAAACAAATACAAACACTGTAAAAATCGACAACAATCTGACAGACTACGAAGACGAAGATGTTTGTCCTGTGCTGACGAAGGCTTTGGCCGCAATGTCCAATTTGTCTCTTGTAGTCGTGTTTTAGTAAAGCCCACAATCTACTTCTCGTTTTTTTGGGTGATTCATTCATTGCCTTTTAAAGCTTTACTGCAGTTCCCCTCATTCTGGCAGAGTGGCAGGCTTCCATTTGTCGTGTCCTCCTTTAAAGTGTCGTCCCTGGAGTGAAGAGAGTCGACACCCACATTATAATATTTTGTTCCTCTCAATATTCTGGAGAATCCACCAGCTTCCGTCCAACACACTCCATCAGCCTATGGACACCTTTTCCTATCACTCTCTCACTGTCGTACTATGCCCCCTTCTCATACTTCCCCAACGCAACATACTCAACAACTCTTGCTTCTAAAATTTAATAAAGATTAATTTATTAAAAGAAAAGTGTAATGTATATGAGACGTGTATGTGAAGAAAATGTGTGACGTGTTCTATAAAGTGTGTAGAATATGACTCTCAGACTACAACCCAGTCAGCTGATCCCAGCAAGGATAGACCACAGCACGTTACGTCAGAACATGTACTTCTCACCCAGTGCCGAAACCATCCTGCTGGATACTGATTTGCCTCTGTAGACCTCTGGTAATCCCATTTCATGAACATCAGAAATAGACACCGGTGGTATAAACAGTTAATCATGGACCGGTTGCACCCTACACAATGTCCCTTCCTATCGTTCATTAAAAAAAATGCACAAGTCCTTTGTAGTGTGTACACAGTTACTAATGATAATTGTTACTGTACTGGATCCTCACTCGTGTCTATCTAGCCTCAAGTATCATGTCTTGTGTTCTATTACACGAGATTATATCACACTAGGCAACTATTATCAGTAATGTTCTCAGTTAGTTACTACTGTCTGATGCTGTGTGGTGCATCAGTAATCATCACCCTCTTTGGTGAATCATCTTCCTTCTAGTTTTAGTTACGTTCTGTAAGCAACTTTATTGACTGTTCCAATGGTGTTCTTCCGAATTGGATTTGAACTTTTCCTAAAAACTTGTTGAGTTTCCTCGGATCTGGTAGGGAACCTAGGATAGAAACAACACATCTGGTGATAGTACTAGTCACTGATCCTATCGGCTGAGTGTAAGCCTATTGCCTTGCTTAATGATCTTTAGCTAACTAAACTTGGTCATAGAGCAGATTAGCTACCCACCTAGGGCCGAATCAGGCTATGACAAAGAGAGACCCATACCGAGTGCAAAACCCCAGCGGGCAATTCCCCCGTCTCCCAATTATCCATCATTACTCGATTCTTAACTAGCATAGCTTATCACCACTACCCTACTCTATTCTTAACTAGCAGAGCTAATATCACTATTCTACTCTAACTAGTTTCCACTAACAGTGCTAATCATCACACTATAGTTTTAACAAGGCTACAGTCTATATTAATTAGAACTAATATAAGAATAGGTTATACCTTAAATGGCACTACTGCAGTCCTATCAATCATATCTACATCTGCCATGATAGGCACGTGTAAAATTAAGTCACTAATTAACACACGGTAGATATTATTTCCACTAAGCACTGCAGTGCCCTTGCACTCCGACTAGAGCCACATTTCCAAGTCCCCCTAGTTGGCCCCAACTCGGGTTTATATGGCAAACTACCAAAGTTGGCCACGTGATGTTATCCTTTATGCCCCCACACAGGTGGCACATTGGCAGATCATCCCCTGTCAGGGATCCATCCCCCCTCTGGCTCCCTCAATGTTAGATTTGTCATCACTGGTTCTGACATCCAAAACAATCTAGAGAGTTACTGTCGAGTTCCAACAAAGAGTTTCGATACCAAGCTGCCAATCATGGTTTTCCAAACAAGCTTACATTGTGCACGTGACGTTGTTCATGTCCGGCAGGTGTTCCACTGTTTTCAATAACAAGCCCTCAACTTTCTGTCATGTGGTGACAGTCAAACCTCCATTCCGTCTGATGTCCGGAACTATAGATGACAAACGGAACCATTCCATATCCTGAGCGGCCAATTATATGTGATTTTAACTGTTATGAACTGCCAACGCGTTATATCCCTTCCTTCTCACTCACCACCAAATGTGTATATGGGCTGACCCGATGTAACCCGTGCAGCTGTGTTTACTCTGTTAATACGACTGTTGTGGCCTAGAAAATATACGCCAAGCAAACGTCGGTATTATTATCTGGTTAACTCATGGCGATCTCGTGACATAGGCACCCTCTTAAGAGAGTAGTCCATCTCACTCTTCTCCACCATGAGTTTAATCCAGATGATTCATTCTTCTTCTTCAGGAGCTGGGTGTCTTGACAAGAAATCCGCTCCAACATTTTCCTTCCCAGGAATGTACTCTACTGTGAAATTATAAGGTTGAAGTAACAACGACCACCGCATCAACCTTGCGTTGAGCTTCTGAGAAGTAGCTAGGAACATCAGGGGTTGATGATCCGACTGGACTCGAAACTTAACTCCATACAAATATGGCTGACATTTTTGCACTGCACATACGAGGGACAAACACTCTCTCTCGACAGCTGAATAATTCCTCTCCGCCTGTAGAAGTTTCTTACTTGCGTATGCCACAGGTTTCAAAACCGAAGCATCGTCTTTTCCTTCCTGTAACAAAGCGGCTCCAATTCCAATCGCACTCGCATCTGTTCTCAACACAAATTGGAAAGGTCAGGGAGCTGTAATACAGGTTTGCTGACCAAGGCCTCCTTTAACTGACTATAGGCATTCTCACATTCTGGTGTCCAAATGATTTGGTCCGGGAATCCCTTTTTCAAGATTTCCGTCAACGGAGCTCCCAGTTCAGTGACATGTGGGATAAATTTATGGTAGAACCCACACAACGAGAGAAAAGATCGCACATCCTTCTTCGTTTTTGGTCTAGGTGCATTTCTGATTTTCTCCAGGTTCTTCTCTTCTGGAACAATGTGTCCTGGAGTGATGGTGTGACCTAGAAATTCCAGAGTCTGGTAACCAATCATGCACTTGGTTGGACGAGCAGTAAGCCCTGCTTCCTTGAGCCTATTAAACACTCTCTCCAAGGATTGTAAGTGGTCATCCAAGCTGTCACTGGAAATCAGAATATCATCCATGAATGAGATGATGGACGGATCTTGTAACGGATCTAGTAAAGTCCTCATCATGCGTGTAAACACACTGGGTGCATTGCTGAGTCCAAAGGGCATGACTTTGAATTCGTAGTGTCCACTGGGTGTACTGAAAGCTAACAGTGGTCGAATCTCCGGTTTGACTGGTATCTGATAGTACCCCCGACTCAGATCCACCTTTGAAAAGTACCGAGCCTTATGGAGCCTAGCGAATAACTGAGTTGGATTCGGCAAAGGTTCCACCTGAAACTGTGTATGACTGTTCAGAAGTCGGTAATCTATACACAACCTGTGTTCTCCACTTGGTTTGCGTAACAAAACTACCCCCGCATTGTATGGGGATGTGGATGGTGCAATCACGTCATCCTCCAGCAATTTTTGTATTTCCTCCTCCAGGGCCTTTTCTTTAGAGAATGGCACTGGGTAAACCTTTTGGCGAACAGGCTCCTGTGTGGTCAAAGTCATATCGAACTCAACCAACCTCGTTCGTCCTGGTTTATCAGTCAGTATCTCCTTATGAGACTTGAGAACCTGGGTTATCCTTTCCTTCTCCTGGGAGGTCAGATCAGGGTTCACTTTCACATCCCTATAGGTTTCCTGGTGTACTAAGGGATATTCCCTGCCCTCGCTGGTTCCCACTTCAGTCTCCACTGCAACTGCCATTGCCATGAGGTGAGCTGCCTTGTCTCCGGGTCTCTCTTCGTATTTCCGCAAGAGATTGATATGGAAAATCTTCGACTTTCCCCGGATCCGGATTTGATAGTTGGTTCTGGATATCACCCTTTCCACGGGAAATGGTCCTTGCCAACCTATCTCCAGTTTGTTGTTTCCCGTTGGGAGTAGCAACAAGACTTTATCTCCCACCTCTAGAGATCTTTCTTTAGACCTACGGTTGTAGTAAGCCGCATGTCTTTTCCTGGCCTTTTTCAAGTTTTGATTTGCCAGAGTCCATCCCTTGTGGAGTTTTTCTTTCAGTTCCTCCACGTATTTGTAGGACTAGATCACTTCTTCTGACGTCCCCTCTTCAGTCCAACTCCTCAACATGGCTTCCAACGGTCCTTTGATTGGACGACCAAACAGCAACGTAGCGGGTGGTAGTCCTGTTGAGCCATGAGGAACTTCCCGATAGGCAAAGAGTGCTGCTGGGATATATTCATCCCACCTATCAGGTTTTTCCTGCGCTAGTTTCCTGAGCATTGTCATCAACGTGCCGTTGAAACGCTCCACTTGTCCATTGGCTTGAGGGTGGTAAGGGCTGGTATGTATGTGGTTAGAGTGAAACACCCTAAATACCTCCTCCATGAGTTTTCCACAAAACTGAGATCCATTGTCCGTCAGAATTTGATCCGGAAAGCCTAATCTGGTAAAGGCCTCCATCAGTGCGTCCGCCACTCGTTTCGAGTCAATCGTGGTCAACGGTATGGCTTCACCCCACATTGTACAGCAATCCACCATTGTGAGTATATACATGTTCCTCTTCCTAGTCCTGGGAAGTGGACCCACGATATCGATGGCTACCCTCTCGAAAGGAGAGTTCATGATGGGCATCTCACCCAACACCACCGGTGCTGTCCAGTGTTTCGGTGCCACCCTCTGGCACTCAGGGCATGACTTCACATACCGACGCACATCATCTGTCATTCCCGGCCAATAGTAATGGCAGGAAATTCGCTGCATGGTGGCGGCAATACCCATGTGTCCACTAAAGGAGATGGTATGCCCCATATGAAGAATCTGGGACCGGTGAGCTTTCGGGACGACCAACTGACCGTATAGGTTGTCTCCCCTTCCTGCTCTCCTGTAGAGTATCCTATTCTTCATGTAGTACTGCCCCCGTCCTGGTGGATCAGCACTTTTCTGCAGCTTTTTGTAGCAAGGACGTAAAGTATCATCCTCACTCTGGGCAGTTCGTAGCTCCCCCGGCATTGGGTTAGTCACAATTGCTTCTGCCTCTTCCGTTCTCGTCTGAGAGCGAGTCTGCATTGCTCCCATATGGATTGGCTCCCTGGGCATTCCCAGAAAGACATACCGGCAACCTAGGATGACTGGAAAAATGGGATCGGTCAATACAGCGGCCTTGATGGTGCCGGTGACGTACCTTGACCGAATCTCCACATTAGCAATAGGCAACTTCATGGTTACAGCACTCTTCTGTGCAGGCTGTATATCCAAGGTTTCACCTGTGAATTGTTCTGGATGTACCAGATCCGCAGAAATCACGGCCTCCCCGTCCAGTCCTGTGTCGTATAAACACTCCACTTGACGACCGTTAACCTCTACCAATTCCACTACAGGTGGTTTTTCCTGGTCTGGAGTCTCTTCCTCGGCCTCGACCTGTTCGGTGGGCTCCACCTTAGATTTCCCGGGGCACACGACGAATTGAGTGTCTCCTGACTTTCCCCTGCAGTCAATAGCATTGTGCGTGTTTGACTTGCATTGGTTGCACCATTTCCCTGTCCTAGATTTTCTATTGTCGGACTTGAGTGAGCTCTCCTGGTGGCGAGCTTCCTTGTTGACCTTGGCATTTTCCGTGACAACCTCCTTGGAAGTCACTTGACATGCTGCGAAGTGAGGGTTCTTAGCCTTCGATTTGCAGTCCCTCGTATTGTGAGAGGGTGACTTACAAATTGAACACCACTTCTCCGACCACGGTCGTTTTGGTGTAGAGCTTGAAGTGCTCTTGCTTCCC
Source organism: Cepaea hortensis (assembly GCA_963921405.1). Classification (NCBI taxonomy): domain Eukaryota; kingdom Metazoa; phylum Mollusca; class Gastropoda; order Stylommatophora; family Helicidae; genus Cepaea; species Cepaea hortensis. Next base: position 21,224,298 of record OY992887.1, on the reverse strand, counting down.
TCCTTCTTCTTCTCTGAACTATCCTCTGATTTTTGCACATAAGGTTCCCACTTTTTTGTTCCTGAGTTTTTGGTTTTCTTCTTGTCATGTTTCTCTTGACTTTTGGAGTTGGTGGAAAGGTTTTCCCCTGCCTCCCCATGTACCTCGACGAACCGTTCTGCTAATTTAGTCACGAGGTCAATACGTTCTGCTCCTTGTTCTCCCAGGAACGTCCTGAGAGGTTTAGACATTTGCTTCTTCAACTGGTCGACCACCATGAGCTCTTCCAGACTCTCATAGTCATGTGCGAACCCAGCCAAATCCATCCACTTATGGAGATAAGATTTTAGACGCAAACTGTAGGCGGCAAACAACTCCCCCGGTTCTCGTTTCGCTGCTCGAAATTTTTTCCGGTAGGTATGTGACGTAACCTCGAATCGTTTCAGCAGAGCCGTGTTTAACTCGTCATAATTGTTCTCATGTCCTGGTGGCAGGCGAGAATAAACCTCGTATCCGGTCCCGCGTAAACCCTGGGATAGCTTGAGATTCCATTTGTTATGCTCCAGACCCATAGCAACCGACATAGCCTCGAAGCGTTGAAGGTACTGGTCAATCTTCTCTTTGTCCTCCTCGTAGACCGCTAAAGGAAACTTCATAGCCTGGTACCCATGTCCACCTACTGGTGTTGAACCTGGGATGGAGGAACTTCCAACTGCTCCCTCAGTTTCTCCATTAGATTGACTCTTCAACTCGAGTTCCCTCATCCGGTACTCGTGCTCCCTTTTCTGAGCTTCTTGTTCAGCTTCCAGTTTCCTAGCTGTTTGTTCAGCTTCAAATTTCTTAGCTGCTTGCTCAGCTTCCAATTCCATCCTTCTCAATTCCAACTCGGCCTTTCGATCTTCCCTTTCTGCTTGACGATACTCTCTCTCCACTTCCTGTATGTAATCCGTTAGAGCAGAACCCGCCAATCCCATGTCCTCCCCCTTTGCCTTTAATTCTGCTGTGCTAAGTTTAGGGGTGGCCATTATACAGAGAGGTAAGCTAGCAGGTCGAGTACAATATAACTGCAAATTACTATACAGATATATGAACAACTACTATAAATCTAGATATTACCACACACAGCACATTCACTCAGTGACAAGAGTAGAATCAGGACCACAGACCTATGCAGACGTGTGACGTGTGAACAGGTAAGATATTAATTAGTCCTAACCCCTATCCACATTCACTCTAGCTGGATTCTCCAAAATGATATCTCCCTCTTATAACTAAGGATCCCGTGTCAAAAGACCCCGTTGTCAGAAGATCCCACTGTCAAAGGTTCCTGCTTGCAGGAGATCTCGCTGTCCAAGGATTCCGTTTACGGGAGATCCCGCTGTCCAAGGATTCCGTTTACGAGAGATCCCGCTGTTCAAAGATTCCGTTTACGAGAGATCCCGCTGTCCAAAGATCACGTTTACGAGAGATCCCGCTGTCCAAAGATCACGCTTACGAGCCCCCAATAATGTCGTGTCCTCCTTTAAAGTGTCGTCCCTGGAGTGAAGAGAGTCAACACCCACATTATAATATTTTGTTCCTCTCAATATTCTGGAGAATCCACCAGCTTCCGTCCAACACACTCCATCAGCCTATGGACACCTTTTCCTATCACTCTCTCACTGTCGTACTATGCCCCCTTCTCATACTTCCCCAACGCAACATACTCAACAACTCTTGCTTCTAAAATTTAATAAAGATTAATTTATTAAAAGAAAAGTGTAATGTATATGAGACGTGTATGTGAAGAAAATGTGTGACGTGTTCTATAAAGTGTGTAGAATCGGACTCTCAGACTACAACCCAGTCAGCTGATCCCAGCAAGGATAGACCACAGCACGTTACGTCAGAACATGTACTTCTCACCCAGTGCCGAAACCATCCTGCTGGATACTGATTTGCCTCTGTAGACCTCTGGTAATCCCATTTCATGAACATCAGAAATAGACACCGGTGGTATAAACAGTTAATCATGGACCGGTTGCACCCTACACAATGTCCCTTCCTATCGTTCATTAAAAAAAATGCACAAGTCCTTTGTAGTGTGTACACAGTTACTAATGTTAATTGTTACTGTACTGGATCCTCACTCGTGTCCATCTAGCCTCAAGTATCATGTCTTGTGTTCTATTACACGAGATTATATCACACTAGGCAACTATTATCAGTAATGTTCTCAGTTAGTTACTATTGTCTGATGCTGTGTGGTGCATCAGTAATCATCACCCTCTTTGGTGAATCATCTTCCTTCTAGTTTTAGTTACGTTCTGTAAGCAACTTTATTGACTGTTCCACTGGTGTTCTTCCGAATTGGATTTAAACTTTTCCTAAAAACTTGTTGAGTTTCCTCGGATCTGGTAGGGAACCTAGGATAGAAACAACACATCTGGTTATAGTACTAGTCACTGATCCTATCGGCTGAGTGTAAGCCTATTGCCTTGCTTAATGATCTTTAGCTAACTAAACTTGGTCATAGAGCAGATTAGCTACCCACCTAGGGCCGAATCAGGCTATGACAAAGAGAGACCCATACCGAGTGCAAAACCCCAGCGGGCAATTCCCCCGTCTCCCAATTATCCATCATTACTCGATTCTTAACTAGCATAGCTTATCACCACTACCCTACTCTATTCTTAACTAGCAGAGCTAATATCACTATTCTACTCTAACTAGTTTCCACTAACAGTGCTAATCATCACACTATAGTTTTAACAAGGCTACAGTCTATATTAATTAGAACTAATATAAGAATAGGTTATACCTTAAATGGCACTACTGCAGTCCTATCAATCATATCTACATCTGCCATGATAGGCACGTGTAAAATTAAGTCACTAATTAACACACGGTAGATATTATTTCCACTAAGCACTGCAGTGCCCTTGCACTCCGACTAGAGCCACATTTCCAAGTCCCCCTAGTTGGCCCCAACTCGGGTTTATATGGCAAACTACCAAAGTTGGCCACGTGATGTTATCCTTTATGCCCCCACACAGGTGGCACATAGGCAGATCATCCCCTGTCAGGGATCCATCCCCCCTCTGGCTCCCTCAATGTTAGATTTGTCATCACTGGTTCTGACATCCAAAACAATCTAGAGAGTTACTGTCGAGTTCCAACAAAGAGTTTCGATACCAAGCTGCCAATCATGGTTTTCCAAACAAGCTTACATTGTGCACGTGACGTTGTTCATGTCCGGCAGGTGTTCCACTGTTTTCAATAACAAGCCCTCAACTTTCTGTCATGTGGTGACAGTCAAACCTCCATTCCGTCTGATGTCCGGAACTATAGATGACAAACGGAACCATTCCATATCCTGAGCGGCCAATTATATGTGATTTTAACTGTTATGAACTGCCAACGCGTTGTATCCCTTCCTTCTCACTCACCACCAAATGTGTATATGGGCTGACCCGATGTAACCCGTGCAGCTGTGTTTACTCTGTTAGTACGACTGTTGTGGCCTAGAAAATATACGCCAAGCAAACGTCGGTATTATTATCTGGTTAACTCATGGCGATCTCGTGACACCATTCAACAATCAAAAATGGAGAACATCGTTTAGATCGTTTCCCCAGGATATGTTGGTGTGGTCGGAAACGAGCAGGCGGACAGATTAGCTGGGGTCTGTACCGCTTGGTGGGGTATTGGTGCATGATAAGGCAGATGTGGCTGGGACTCTGAAATTGTGTGTATAGTGCAGAAGAACAGATAGATGAAGATAGCTTGGAGAGAATGGTGCTGCAGGGAGTTATGAGAGGATCTGGCCGACACCCAGGGCTCTGAGGAAATAGTAGACAGACACATAATTATAATAAGACTGCCACTGGTACAACTAGTGTTGGGACTCTTCGCTGACTGCTGAAAATGAGGGCGGAAAACTTTGGGAGTGTCCCGAGTGTTATGATGTCGGTTTTTTACTCAACTCAACTATCTTAACATCTTTCCAACATTTAGATTATACACGTTGGCTGCCCAAGATATTGTTTACGTATTTGTTATTCATTATTTAATTACATTAAATTTGTTTTTCGTATATCCCTTACAGGACCTCGCTGTCAACACCAGCATCTTTCAGCTGATTGTTAATTTCTTGGTACATTACGCTCAGTAGTTTGCCATTGCTTTCCGAGCGACGGCCTCACATACCCCGCAAGTAATCAACTCACGTGGATATAACATTAATATTACTTACTATTTATGTCCAGGCTGGTCAGTTGATATTTATGTGTCATTGTTGTTCTGGTGATTGTTTTGTTTATCTAATGAATGACCAAAGGTCAGCGTGGCCGAGAGGTCTAAACACTTGCGCTTGACTTTCTTGTACATTAACGGCGGGGCAGTGGTTTCATTGCACATACCGGTTAATTGGACTTAAAAGTTGACTTCTAGTTCAGAGAGCAATGACAAACTGACTGGCACTTTGCCGTCTTGAGAAACGACAGTTTGTAAAGTGGAGTTATACCTCTCCATAACACAAAGCCTGGGCTGAAGTGTAGAGAGCATGTTTTGCCTATGCAGCATGATCCCTCTCTCGGCCTGCCTAGTTTACTCCAGAGGAAAGGTGACACCAACACATCTGGAACAAGACTAGCTGCAGAAGCTGCCAGACCAGCAAAGCAATACTGTAACTGTCCGCCTGTCGGAGCTTCCGTGTTAGACCATTTTCCGACCAAGGCTTAAGGCCTGGCCTGCCCTGCTATGCCATTTAGTCTTTAGCTTGCATTTCCTCGATCTAGGGTAGGGCTTGTACCCTAGTCATTACTAAAAGTAAAATTGCTTAGAACACCAATATTGGATTGATCGCACGGTCCTGCATAGGAGATTCACCATTTTATGTTTAAAGCATTACCACCGACATCATGTTTGAATGTGTTTCTTTCTTGATCTTGCCTGATTAAAGGCTACAGTGGTTAGTTTAGTTTAGTTTAGTCCACGGATCAACATCACGGCACACGGGTGTAACCCATAAGTGCTCCATTCTCCTCCTAACTCAAACCTGAGTCTGGAGAAACTCACCTCAGTGCACGAACTCCGTAGCACCGGCGAGGATCCTGAAATACTTTGGGTAGATTTTTAACTCGAAATTTTACCCGGGGCAGCGCTGTTAGGCTACTCTTTTTCGATTTCCAACTGCCAAGGGATTTTGTACGTACGCAAAAACACACACCAGCGTCCGATCTCATTACCCAGAGACCAGGGGTAATTTTGTTACTAGAAGTCCACGAGAAAAAAATCCCGGCCTTCACAGGGTCTTGAACCCGGGACTTCTAGCACTCGAGGCGGACACCATACCTCGAGACCACTCAGCCGCATAAGGGGAGGCTCCAGTGTTATTGCCTGCAACAGAAAATTAAAACCGTCATATATTAACTCCATTTCCGACCACTTCGTTTTTACTGCAAAGACTCGCAGGGCTTCTTCCTGTTCTTCTTTCGTTCCTGTTCACCCATTGGCATATAGGCCATGAACCAACTGACTCCAAGCTCACCTATCCTTAGCTATCCCAAACAGCTCTGTCCATACCCTCCCCTATATTATTCATATGTTTGTACTTCTCTTCTGTATGTGTGTTCCCGTGTTCCCTTTACCCTGTGGGTTTTAGTCTAAAATTGTTCTCATTATACTAGTCTTGGGTTTTCTTAAAGTATATCCTATTCAGCACCAGGGTCTTCTCTTCACGCCGCAGTTCATTGGAATTTCTTCTTCTTTTTTGCGTTCATCCGGAGTGTTTTTTTCTTTTTCTCCAGATGTGATTGCGGTGTGTATCGTTATGCACCCTTGGGTCGAGACCCTTAGGCCAACACATCCGACTTTTAGCGTGCATTTTTGACAGGTTAGCATTCCTGTGGGACTCTCACGTTTGTGGTGCTGTCCACATCCCAGCTTGTCAAGTTGGAACGGTCGAATGCTTCAGATCATCCATAAAGGGAAGGCAGGAATAGTCCATGGGCATTTTGCGCCATCCAGGGTGGCTTCCATAGTTGCAGAGCCGACACATGGCGCCCTGGTGCTGGGCTCACCGAGGGAATCGTCACGTCCTGCTCATGGCTGCTTTAATTCCTCACTTCGATATATTGGGCATATCGTTCACCACGAGCCTTTCCCGCACTGACCAGACCGGTCTGCAGACGGTATCCACTCAGCGAGTTTTCGATACGGACATGTGCTTGTTGATGTGCCCGTCAGAGCTGTTCCGGGCACAACGAACATTCGGAAACTAGCTAGTCAGATCTTTTCCGGACACGATCTATTCGGAAAACTAGTTAGTCAGAGCTGTTCCTAGCACGAAAGACATTTCACTAGGACGTTTTTTGCGTTGTGCTTGATTTATTTGCACTCGTAGGCCAACACATCCGACTTCAGCAGGCATTTTTCATTGGAATTTGTCTAGTCCTCTCAATGAGCTCCCTATTTGTGGCTCTGTCACACCATTTCAAGAGTCAATACAATAATAACTCGAGTTAGACACATGAACCAGGAAGACTAACCCGATCAAAAAACACCTGCAGAAGTCGATATGTCTGCCGAAAGGTGCAAATATCGCAGTTGCGATGTAAACTGACACAATGCAATTGCGTTCAAAACAAAAATATCGGACAAACGACGAAGAAAAAGTAGATGAAGACTTCATGTATTCGGCGTATGTATGTACTTATTCTACTGGATCAACACAGCAACAGAAATCCCCAAAATAAAGCTAACGGATAATAATATTAGAAAGAGCGATGATAGAGCTAAAGAAGGCATGGAAGAACTGCAGGAGATCACGTGTACAAAAAGAAGTGTGAAAGCAGCTAAGCAGCTAATAATCACCATCCAGTGGCTTGTCGTTTGGAAATATATTTAAGTTCCATCGCTTTCTGTCTCTTTTCCGTTTTAACCGCTTTGTTGGAATCTTACACGCGAATTTCACTAAACACATGTCCAGACCAATTCAAGGATACACATAAGTAACTGTATGTTTTCATGTAGTTGTATCGGTGTGTGTTTGTTATTTCTGCGCTGAGGAAGGCTTGGCCGTAACGACTATTTTGTTAAATGTGATCGTCTTCTAATAAATCTTATCGTCTACTTCTCGTATGTTGGTGATTCATTTATTGTCCGGTAGAGAGCTGTTGTCTATAACCAGTGCCGGACTGGGTTTAACAGTACTTGTTGCCATAACTACAAGGACTCTTCAGTATGGTTTAAAAAAAAAATAAAAAAAAAAGAGTGTTGTTTTTTAACGTGGTGGAAATATTCAATTTTTCTCTTTTTTCATTTCTTTCATCAACTCTAATTTAATCTCAGTCTTTCTAGAACTGCTGTATTTGATTGTTTTTGTTTCCGTGAAGTATGACATATTCTCCTGTATATACACACCTCCAGAGCCACTATTCGACTTTATAATTGATTGCTCATTGTCCAGGTATCTGAACCATATAATAGTGTTGAAAATACATACAATTTGTCAATTCTCACGTTTCTCACGGGGACTGCGTGGTCTAGAGATATGGTGTCCGCCTCGGGTGCTGGAGGTCCCGGGTTCAAGCCCCGGTGTGGGCCGGGATTTTTTCACGTGGACTTCTAGTAATAAAAATTTTCCCCTGGTCTCTGGGTAGTGAGATCGGACGCCCGTGTGTATTGTCAAGCACGTAAAAAATCCCTTGGCAGTTGGAAATCGAACAAGAGTAGCCTAACGGCGCTGCCCGGGCAAAATTTCGAGTTAAAAATCTACTCAAAGTATTTCAGGATCCTCGCCGGTGCTACGGAGTTTGTGCACTGAGCTGAGTTTCTCCAGACTCAGGTTTGAGTTAGGAGGAGAACGGAGCACTTATGGGTTACACCCGTGTGCCGTGATGTTGATCCATCGACTAAACTAAACGACTAAACTAATTCTCATGTTTAATGCGCTGTTAACCTCTATAGATATTTAATACTGATTTCATGATGTTGAAAGCATTTTTGGCCGTTCCTATTCTCTTTTTGAAAAGGACTAAACTCATGAAGAGTTGTTACACGTTGTCTAATTTATTTTGGGGGCCCATTTGTCATCGACCAATATGATACCCTGGCCACTTCGTCATTGCCCAAACATACGAAGTGAATAAATCCGCTGAAATACATATAGTCACCGATAACATTTGTTATCCATACTGTAATCGTATGGATTAAAAAGAAATCTTCTTGTTAGCTGGAACCGCATAATTGCACACGCTTCGGTATATTTGAGTAATTGTTTATTGTTCGCCGAATAAAATATTAAAACGCATTTTTTTGTATCAAATAATGTTTGGAATGTTAGAAAAATTAGTTACATATCCCTTACAGGATGTTGCAACCAAACCGGCATTTAATTACTGTTTGTGATTTACCAAGCGATTTTACGTTTAGTAGTTTGCCATTGCTTTCTGAACGGCCGAAGCCCCATACCATTTAAATCAACGCAAAGCTTTCTTCTTTGAAATCGCGCCGCAGCTGATATCGAACCCTCAATTCGTATGTCCGGGAAGTGTGAAACTTTATTTCACTAAGCCCTAAGCCACTTACGTCGGTGCTGGGAATGTTAACAATGTGAAAAGACAATTCCACAAACGCTGGGCAATAATTACCCACTAAATGAGATAACATTTATTTGCGCTTCAGAATGTTAAAAAAAAGTTTATCAATAGGTAACAACTAAATGAGTTAACATTTAATTGAGCTTCAGAATTTTTACAGTTTATCAATAGTTAAGCAATAAATAAGTCACCAGTTTATTGTTCTTCAGAATGTTAAAAAATGGTAAGAGTAGTTGCCCAATGAATGAGTTAACATTTAATTGAGCTTCGGAATGTTAAACAAGTTTATCAAAAGTTACTCACTAAATGAGTTAACATTTAATTGAGCTTCAGGATGTTAAAGTTTATCAATAGCTACCCACAAGTGAGTTAATATTTTATTGAGTTTCAGAATGTTAACAAAATTATCAATAGTTACCCAATAAACGAGTTAACATTTTACTGAGCTTCAGAATAAAACAAAAGCTTATCAGTAGTTACATAATAAACGAGTTAACATTTTACTGAACTTCAGAATGTTTAAAAAAGCTTATTTATTCGCGAGTTGTAAAGTAAGGATTTGAATTCGTCTGCACCGACTGCCGCCAAATTTATCACCGCAGTGCAGATGGCATCAGACAAGCTGGCCAAATGATTTGCTGTTTGTGTTACACAACGAGAGAAAACGTCACCAAAATATCCCAGGAATTCTTAGCCAGACAGTTCGAAGGAATTCGTTAATGTGACAGTCATAACTACTTGAATATGACGTCAACAAGGATGAACTATGTGAGTACTGTGATATATTGTTCCTTGCTGTGTTTACGTGTGCATCTGTGTTATAATAAAATGTGATGTGCTTGCTATGTTACTGCTACAATTTCTACCATTTATTATTATTATTATTATTATTATTATTATTATTATTATTATTATTATTATTATTATTATTATTATTATTATTATTAATATTATTATTATTATTATCTATATTAAAAAAGGGGTTTTCGGTCATCCGCGTCTTGGTTTGGTCAAGCACTTGGGGAGATCTACTTTTTCGAGGGGTGGCGGGATAAGGATATTCCCTATCAAATGAGAAGTAAGGCGCCTCCTTCACGCCGCTAGGTGACACCTCTGGGCAAAGTAAAGTACCCGTTTAGGCCCTCCCCCCCCCCCATCAGAGTAATGTAAAATTATGGGCGTAGTTGTTGGATGAAGTTGAAGAGCAGCCAACAACAACAACAACAACAACAACAACAACAACAACAACAACAACAAAACTTTATTTTGAAAGGGTTAAGAATTGGGCACGCAGGCCCGTCTAACATTCTGCCCTTTTATCACTCTCTTTCATACATTATACCATTCACACATCATTCAAGGCTAACTGAAAACAGAAACAATTTAAAAGATAATAGATAGTTGTATGTTTTGGTCTCCAATTTCACGACGGTTGGCAGAGGATATCAATTTGGAGACAATGGCTACGGTCATCGACCAGTATGGTCACTGCTAAGAAGGAAAGCAATGGCAATCTACCTTCTGTACAAATGCCAAGATAACCATGCTTCGTAATTTAACAAAGAATCAGAGAAAAGGCGTAAATGGATACTCCAAAGGGACAAGTGGCATGGTCGAGACAAGAACACAGAGTTGATCCACGGCTCTGATGATCGTGTAAGATGGTGAAACATGACCACCCACGCTTATCGGCATGCCATATGATGATGATGATGATGAATTTGTTTTATAAAATTATTTTTTAATCGTTTCGTTCCTGTTGTCCAGCTTCGATCGGAGGTCAGCGTGACAGAATGGATAACAGCGCTTGTTCTTAAACATCCGGTGTGCTGATAACGAGGTAGCGGGTTCAAACTGTCAGCTGGACTAAAATGTTGACTTCTTAGCCTTGACTTGGTGACATAAATTAAAAGTACCTCAGAAGTCGGAGTGGGTTTGTCTAATAGTGAGGTACACTGGTAATATGGAAAGTTAATCCACACGCAAAAGTCAGCACAGTGCACTAAGAGTAGCAGCACATGTATGGAATATGCTTGAGAGCAAAGTGACCCACGTAAAAAAATAACTTCGTTCGAAACGTTCGCTTGTACATTCACTTGTGTTTTGTTTACACGTTCATCTGTTTAATTATAGTTTTTGTTCCGTAGTATGGCAAAGGTAATTCACCCATCATGCGTGTCAGCAACTCACTTGCGACAGGCATACAAGGATTCCCTACTTTTGCACCACACGAAAGTGACAACTCGTATTGTTTGCAAAAGGTTACATTTTATTCGGAGCTGATCGTACATTAGCTCCACGAGCGGAATACCACATCGGTATTAAACATCATAGTATGTTATGAAGATGGAATGAGGAGATGATACTAATAATAATCGCTACTGACGCTAAGCTAAAGTCTAAACTATTGATACTGTCCTTAACTACACAGTATCCACAGCGGATACACCGTCTGCTCCTTACGCCGGCCAGTCTCTGTCTGAACCAGCTCTCTGTGCCGTGTTCAGCCACGAGCAATTAGCACTCCGTGCATCTGCTAGTTTACGTGTTCCAGCACGTTGGTCACTTGGTTGTAGTAACCAGAATTACAGGTTACACCTCGTGAAGCGGGTTTCCCAGTCTCTTGGGTAACCCCAGCTCATGTGCACTTGTTGCCCTCCTTGTTGACACAAGTGTGTCCTGGTATAGCTATTTATAGCATTTGTGTCTCTTCTGTCTGGTCTCCTAAGTCGTTATGTTACTTGTCCTTTTCCTTAGCTCTATTTAGCTCTCCTTAGCTTTAAGCTCACACGTAGCTCTTTGACAATGCGCCATGCCGATAAGCGTGGGCAGTCGTGTTTCGCCATTTCACGTCATTACCAGAGTTATGGATCAGCTCTATGTCTTATCTCGACCATACCATGTGGCCAAGCAATCCAGGTATTTACGTCTCTGCCTCTCCATTGTTCGCCTCCCCCCCATTCTTGCCAGTTGTCACCAAGTTCTCAAATTTATTACTTCTCCCAACGTTTCCAAAAACTGTGACTGCGTACGTTTAATTTCTCTAATGAGTTTACGGTTTTTATTTGTTTCTTGGACTTAGTCATTTGTTTTTCTGTTTGTCCATGCTTAAGTTAAGTTAGCTGCATTTCCTTTACGGACGTAGCAGTCAACCCCAGCATGTTTTGGCTGTTTTTGTTTCCTGGGCAAGTTTTTACGTTCAGTAGTTTGCCATTGCTTTCTGAACGACCGGCACCCACACTATTTAATAAAAAAACCAACACAGCTATGTTTAGAACACGGTATGAGGGATTACGAACTGCGTTCGTAACGCATTCACCACGGAGCCAGCTCTGTCCATGGTATTCTTTGCATATTCCTCAGAAACCACATTTCCACAGCCATCAGATGTTTTTTAGCTTGTCTGCTCATTGTCCACGCTTCTCATCCATACAAAAGTACATGTTCTATGTAACATCTCAACACTCTTTTTCTCGTTTTGTTCAATGAATATTTGTGTTTGCCCTGGTTATAGAGTGAGATGGAGTTACAATCAAATCTTCCTATAACAAGCACATTTTATTTGGCATGAGTAGTATGTATTCTGAGCTTATTGTCTAATATATGTTTGCGTGTGCGTACGAGATAGATTAAGAACAGGACACAATAGATTACGCAACCACATGTATACAAAATTCAAGATTGGTGACTCAGCCATGTGCACATGTGGATTGGCGTCGCAGACAGCAGAGCACATACTCCAGGATTGCCCAAACTACACCATATCCAGGCGAACCTTCTGGCCTAGCGAGACAACAGTGGAAGATAAACTCTATGGACCGCTGAATGAACTAAAAAAGACTGTTAGATTCATACAAGAGACAACATTGCAGTTATAAACATATTTCAGGCGAACGAAAGAAGAAGAAGATTAAGATGTAGTCTAAACAAAGATGCCATAAATAACATATTGCACGTTGTTTGCCTAGCTTGTTTCGTTACATCTCGTTATGTGCATACTGCAGTGTTATATCATGTAATGTGAAAAAAAAAAACTGTGAATAATACTTTGGCTGAAATACGATGTACATAATATGCAGCGAGACATGCAAGCAAGAAATCGTGGAACATGTTATTTATGGCGTCGTTGTGAAAATTCACAACATAGTCTTCCAACATTGCAAATATAGCTAACATTTTGCTTTAGTAATGAGACGTAATGGCAACAGGCAATAATAGTACCAATATGGAAAAAGAAAGGCAATATGAGAGAGTGCGAAACATACAGAGGTATATCACTCCTAAGCCATATAGGGAAAATGTATGAAAAACTTTTGGAACAAAGAGCTAGACCCATAGTTGAACAACAGTTAAGCAAAGCACAATTCGGTTTTCGGAAAGGTAAAAGTTGCACTGATGCATTATTTACACTTAGACAAATTTGTGAAAAAACTATTGAATATAGTGACCAGCAGAATATTGTGTTTGTAGATCAGGAAAAGGCTTTTGATAGAGTAGACAGATACAAATTATGGACCATCCTTGAAGACTATGGGATAGAAGGGCAACTGCTAGAAAATATCATAGCCATGTACCACTCGAGCCAAAGTGCAGTAAGAACACAGGAAGGTATATCAGATATGTTCACAGTCAATACAGGAGTGAGGCAGGGATGTGTGCTCTCTCCCCTGCTATTCAATATCTACATGGACAGAATTTCCAAAGAAGCAAGTCTCGACAGACCAGATTCAGAAAATTTAGAACTCTTTACTCCAGATGAAACAACTGACCCACAGGGAATAAATGAACTTCTATTTGCAGATGATCAGTGCCTGTTTTACAGCGATGAGGGCAGACTACAAAATCATATTACTAATCTGAGTTCAACCTGCAGCAGATACAATATGAGTATAAACACAGCCAAAACCGAAGTAATGCAAGTTAGCAGATCGCCAGGCCCACTAAATATACAGATAAATAACACACCTCTGAAACAAGTTAAAGAATTCAAATACCTTGGAAGTATGATCACAGAAGATGGCAGATTGGACAGAGAAATTGACATCAGATGTCAAAAAGCTAGTGCACTTACATATCAACTATCACCCTTACTGAAACATCCAAACATACCCATGTCCGCAAAACGACAGATAATAAACAGCATATTCACACCAACCCTATGCTACCAATCTCAAACCTGGACTTTATCCAAATTACACCTTCGCAAAATCAACACCTGCGAAATGAGATGCCTGAGGAGAGCTGCCAACTTAACAATCCGAGGCCGAGTAAGAAATGCTACTATCAGACAGACTGTGGGATCAACACCTTGTGCCACATTTATTGACAGACAGAAGATCAAGTGGTTTGGCCATGTCATTAGAATGCAACATCAACAACTACCATCACTGGCCTTACATCAAAGATCATCTGCGACGAGACCACGAGGACGTCCAAGAAGAAAATGGATTGACGACATCAGAGACATTGTACAACCTCACGGAATGACACTATCCAGTGCCGTCCACCGGGCGCTGGAACGCAAATTATTCCTCCCCACGCCGCTTGACGGCAGAAGTGGAAGATGATGATGATGATGATGATGAATGAGACGTATATTTTCTATTCTTTTGTCTATGGTATGCTTGTGTGAGATACAGAGCAAGAAATAGTCATGATAATCGTCCAAGATGGGACCAGTAGCTGGAAAGTTTCATTGACAAGGAGTCGTATTTGTTCTAATATTATATCTAATGCTTGCTTGTGTCGGCTTGAGAGGAAGGTTGAGATGTAGTCACAATAAAATCCCCCAAGATGGCAGGAAGAACAAGCAACCTTTCTCTTGTGGTGAATTGTTTGTGTTCTAATGTTCTTTCCGTTGGATGACTGTGCGAGAGATAAGAGTGAGACGTAGTCACAATAAAATCCCCCAAGATGGCAGGAAGAACAAGCAACCTTTCTCTTGTGGTGAATTGTTTTTGTTCTAATGTTTTCTTCGTTGTATGACTGTGTGAGAAACAGCGTGAGATGTAGTCATAATAAAATCGCTCAAGATGAAGAAGCAAACTTTCTCTGGCTGTGAATCGTATTTGTTCTAATGTTGTGTCTAATTTGTGTTGGTGTGAGCGACATAGTGAGATGCAGTCACAATAACATCTCCCAAGATGGAACCAAACGCGACACATTTCCTTTGGCGGTGAGTTCGTACTTATCTTAATCTTTGTCTAATGTTTGTGTTGGTGTGAGAAGTAGTCCTAGTGAGAAGTGACCTCAGTAAAGTAACCCAAGATGGCTCCAAGAGCTAGCAATTTACCTAGGTGGTGAGACACATGTTCTACTATTTTCTCTACCGTATGTTTGTGTTTGTATACAAACAGAGAGTGAGAGGCAGTCACATTGATATATCCAAGCATGACACCAAGAGCTAGCAAATTATGCTTACCATTTTTGTCTATAGCACGTGTGTGTTTGAGAGTGTGTAAGTCTGAGGACGTTAACACGTATCCTAAGTGTCACCGAGCCTACTCGTTTCAGTATGCTAACTGTCAGCATAGTTCAGCTCAACTCAACTATGCGGGTGGTTAGTATCGCCTTTACATATGTAAATTTAGTTCAGTTAAGTTCAGTTCTGTTTTGAGTTTACGAAAAAAAAATAGAAATTATACCTCGTTCAACCTACTTCTTCAGTGTCGATTACAATTGAGGTCCGTGGTTTGGTGTGCATTTTGATATTCTTTCCTTACTTTATTCTTTTTCGAGTTAGTCCTAAACATAACACCTCTCTACCCTTCGGGTTCGGTTGCGTCTTATGTTGCTCACACTGACTGACATTATCATTACAGAATTGAGTACGTCCTGATGAGGACTTGCCAGATTCATTAGTCTCCTAGTTGTTCGTTGCTTACTCTAAAAGGACTGGTCTTGAAGTCTTTCATTCCTCAGAAGGATTGATCTTGAACTTATTTAATCCTCATACAGACTTGTATAGTCCTCACAAGGACTCGTCCTGAACATATATAAACGGTAAAAGAACCCTCTTACACGCTATAAGACGCACTGGGCTTATGGTGCTGGGCTCATTTATATAGACAAATCGACGCTCTGTGGATGATGGATCAGTATCAAGCCGACGCCTTTACTTCCAATACATTTTCTGGTACTCATTTTAGACTGGGTCGACCATTGAGCTTAGGTTAATTAAAAAATCCGCCCCCCCCCCCCGCGGATACGAACTCATGACAACTCGGTCGGATAGCGAGCGAATGATCATGCTTGTCCACACCTCGCCACATGCAACAGAATGTATCATGGATATATTCTTCATATTGTATCATCTGTAATTTTCTGGAGTTGTACCACATATTCATCATACTGTAATATCCATAATTTTCTGGAGTTGTACCACATGTTCATCATACTGTAATACCCTTAATTTTCTGCAGCTGTACCACATGTTCATCATACTGTAATACCCTTAATTTTCTGGAGTTGTACCACATGGTCATCATACTGTAATACCCCTAACTTTCTGGCATCATACTGTAATACCCCTAACTTTCTGGCATCATACTGTAAAACCCCTAACTTTCTGGCATCATACTGTAATACCCCTAACTTTCTGGAGTTGTACCACATGGTCATCATACTGTAATACCCCTAACTTTCTGGAGTTGTACCACATATTCATCATACTGTAAAACCCCTAACTTTCTGGCATCATACTGTAATACCCCTAACTTTCTGGAGTTGTACCACATGGTCATCATACTGTAATACCCCTAACTTTCTGGAGTTGTACCACATATTCATCATACCGTAATACCCCTAACTTTCTGGCATCATACTGTAATACCCCTAACTTTCTGGAGTTGTACCACATGTTCATCATACTGTAATACCCCTAACTTTCTGGAGTTGTACCACATATTCATCATACCGTAATACCCCTAACTTTCTGGCATCATACTGTAATACCCCTAACTTTCTGGCATCATACTGTAATACCCCTAACTTTCTGGAGTTGTACCACATATTCATCATACTGTAATACCCCTAACTTTCTGGAGTTGTACCACATATTCATCATACCGTAATACCCCTAACTTTCTGGCATCATACCGTAATACCCCTAACTTTCTGGCATCATACTGTAATACCCCTAACTTTCTGGAGTTGTACCACATGTTCATCATACTGTAATACCCCTAACTTTCTGGAGTTGTACCACATATTCATCATACCGTAATACCCCTAACTTTCTGGCATCATACTGTAATACCCCTAACTTTCTGGCATCATACTGTAATACCCCTAACTTTCTGGAGTTGTACCACATATTCATCATACCGTAATACCCCTAACTTTCTGGCATCATACCGTAATACCCCTAACTTTCTGGCATCATACTGTAATACCCCTAACTTTCTGGAGTTGTACCACATATTCATCATACTGTAATACCCCTAACTTTCTGGAGTTGTACCACATATTCATCATACCGTAATACCCCTAACTTTCTGGCATCATACCGTAATACCCCTAACTTTCTGGCAGCATACTGTAATACCCCTAACTTTCTGGAGTTGTACCACATGTTCATCATACCGTAATACCCCTAATTTTCTGGAGTTGTACCACATATTCATCATACCGTAATACCCCTAATTTCCTGGAGTTGTACCACATGTTCATCATACCGTAATACCCCTAATTTTCTGGAGTTGTACCACATATTCATCATACTGTAATACCCATAATTTTCTGGAGTTGTACCACATATTCATCACACTGTAATACCCTTAATTTTCTGCAGCTGTACCACATGTTCATCATACTGTAATACCCTTAATTTTCTGGAGTTGTACCACATGGTCATCATACTGTAATACCCCTAACTTTCTGGAGTTGTACCACATATTCATCATACCGTAATACCCCTAACTTTCTGGCATCATACTGTAATACCCCTAATTTTCTGGAGTTGTACCACATATTCATCATACCGTAATACCCCTAATTTCCTGGAGTTGTACCACATGTTCATCATACCGTAATACCCCTAATTTCCTGGAGTTGTACCACATGGTCATCATACTGTAATACCCCTAACTTTCTGGAGTTGTACCACATATTCATCATACCGTAATACCCCTAACTTTCTGGCATCATACTGTAATACCCCTAACTTTCTGGAGTTGTACCACATATTCATCATACTGTAATAACCCTAACTTTCTGGAGTTGTACCACATATTCATCATACCGTAATACCCCTAACTTTCTGGCATCATACTGTAATACCCCTAACTTTCTGGAGTTTTACCACATGTTCATCATACCGTAATACCCCTAACTTTCTGGCATCATACTGTAATACCCCTAACTTTCTGGATTTTTACCACATGTTCATCATACCGTAATACCCCTAACTTTCTGGAGTTGTACCACATATTCATCATACCGTAATACCCCTAATTTTCTGGAGTTGTGCCACATATTCATCATACCGTAATACCCCTAATTTTCTGGAGTTGTACCACATGTTCCCCACACTGTATCATACCAAATTTTCTGGAGTTGTACCACATGTTCATCATAATGTATCATCCGTAATTTTCTGGAATTGTACCACATGTTCATCATACTGTAAGAAGTAAGCAAAGGTCTCTTTTAAGGAGCGTCGAGTAACATTCGTTAGACATATTTTTTTAAAATAGAATACTCGTGGTTCAATATAAATGTTATAGACGGGTTCTAAGAATATATTGGATACTGAAGACCATGAAACAAAGAAAATTGAAATGGCTTGGTCACTTGAAACGTCATGAAAGTTTGGAGAGAACAGTAATGGAGGAGTATATGCGGGAAGAGAGGAAGGCCAAAGAGAAGATGGGCGCAGGATGTAGCAGATGATCTCCAGATGGGTGTATCGGACGCGGGGCATCTCGCTCATGACCGAGAAGTTTTCTGGGAGGTTGTTATGGGAGCGAAGTTCTGCAAAGGACATGCTACTGAATGATTGAATGAATGAATGAATGAATGAATGATGTGGGCATTATCATGCGTTACGCCCTATGTTCTCATTCTGTATCATCTATAATTTTTAGGAGTTGTAACATATGTTCTCATACTGTATCATCTATAATTCGTTGTAGTTGTACTATATGCGCCTCATACTGTATCATTTATAATTCGTTGTAGTTGTACTATATGCGCCTCATACTGTATCATCTATAATTCGTTGTAGTTGTACTATATGTGCCTCGTACTGTATCATCTATAATTCGATGTAGTTGTACTATATGTTCATCAAGCTGTATCATCTATAATTCGATGTAGTCGCACTATATGTGCCTCATACTGTATCATCTATAATTCGATGTAGTTGTACTATATGTTCATCAAGCTGTATCATCTATAATTCGATGTAGTCGCACTATATGTGCCTCATACTGTATCATCTATAATTCGATGTAGTCGCACTATATGTGCCTCATACTGTATCATCTATAATTCGATGTAGTTGTACTATATGTTCATCAAGCTGTATCATCTATAATTCGATGTAGTCGCACTATATGTGCCTCATACTGTATCATCTATAATTCGATGTAGTCGCACTATATGTGCCTCATACTGTATCATCTATAATTCGATGTAGTCGCACTATATGTGCCTCATACTGTATCATCTATAATTCGATGTAGTCGCACTATATGAGCCTCATACTGTATCATCTATAATTCGATGTAGTCGCACTATATGTGCCTCATACTGTATCATCTATAATTCGATGTAGTCGCACTATATGTGCCTCATGCTGTAATGAGTGCACCGGGTTTTCGGTTACGAGCGGACGTGTTTTCACAAGCTCTCCCAGTTTTTATAGAATTTATCAAAGTTTTGCCTATTTTCAATCGAGATGCTGTGTATATCATTGTGTTAGTTCTAAAACTGGATCTAATACGAATTAATATCTTAAGTTTATGTAACTGTGGTGTAGTGAAATGAGGATTCCTTTGATAAATGGACGGTAAGGTCATTCAATTTCAAAACCTACCAATTATCGATTAACGACAACGTGTGTAAACCATGCTTGACTAGCGAGTGGTAAGTCGCCAGCACACAATATCGCAAGTTCCTGATCAGCCTGTGTTATTGTCTGAATTATTAAAACAAACGAACCGCAACACATGACTTCAAATAGCCCGCGTTGCGTCTAGACTACAATGAGTTCGCTGCATTCTTCAAACGGGTTTGATAACATGATGCAGTAATGTCATCGATAGGAGAGGCCTCTTTGGAGGTGACTGGTGTTAAAACAAGATCCGGTTTACGATCGGCCGTGAATAAACCATACACACTAAACAAAGAGAAGGCGTTGAAGACCAAGCTAGCCAGGTGTGCGAATCCAGTCGGCCGAGTCGTCCAACACACCAACTCCGGCCAATGTGTTACAGTATCCTTTAACAATACACTCCATTATGAGGCATTTCGAACGTGCCTCATCAATTATTACAAGCCTGAATGAATCCAACACAGACAAGATAGAAGCGGGGCCTACGTGGAAGATCTGATTACGACGCCAGTCCTTACAATACATTTATATCACTCGAAGAACAAGTTACTAGCTCAGGGCAGCGTTGAAAACATTAAATCTTGGCTAAAATTAGACTTTGTCGAGCTGGAGAACTCAATACTTACATTCACGAGTAGAGACATATCAAAGACACAAGATATCATCAACATGCTCGTCTCGAGTGAAGACTCAGAATCTACACAGCCCACAACTACAGCTGTGGACATCACAGCAGACAATGTTTCTAAACTAACACATACAATGAATGAACAGGACAATATCATCAACACGAGGTCACCTACCCCATCAGTACTCTTGGCCATTGAATATCCAATGGAGCACCTCCAAAACAACGTTGAGACCAACGTAAGAGCAGCAGAAGAAATACCAGCCTTAGATAACACGCCAACTATCAATGGACAATCGTGCGATTGTCATAGGCGCATTGAGGTAATAGAGCAATCCTTAAAGGCGCTCACTGCTACTGTTACAGCGAACATTGCAGCTAACAGCAAGACCAGCAGTGACTACACTGCTCTCAAAGAAGAAATCACGCTCCTGAGAGAGGAAAATCTGTTGCTAAGAAAAACAATAGAAACTTTACAGCACGAGTCCTCCACCAACTCAACTGAACAAGCGTGTAACTCCCAAGCAGCTGTATCAAATTCGGAGAATCTTGAAGCCCAGTTTCAACAAAAACAAGACGCAGAAAAGCCTCAACGTGCAGAGGAAGATAAAACGCTACAAGCAGTCTATCCCACTGGTGTAAAGATAAGCAACAGATTCGAAGTGCTTCAAGGAAATTCGTCAGAAAACGTACAGTGCTATAGTGCACTGCCAACAGACAACACACACCTCCAGGAAACACAGGGAGAGTCACATGGGGATGTACAGACTGCTGCTAAATGGGAGAAACAACGAGCAAGGTGTACTGACAACCAACATGCGCAGACAGCACGACCCGACTGTACACACATTATAATAGGCGACTCTCTAATGAAAGGTCTATACAGACAAAGACATTGTTTCCACAATTCCATTGCCTGGGGCTGGTGTTGACCGGCTAACAGACAAGATTAGGAGGTTGGCTGTAAATCTTAACGTAAAAAGGGCAAGCGTCCATATTGGTATCAATGACACCATGAACAACCAGCAAATCACAACATCTCAACTGTTGGCGCTCTTGAACGGATTACGTCACACTTGTCCTAACTCGTCCATTTTCTTCTCCTCCATCATATCACCGAGTTATGGATTCCAGCGTCGTCTAGCTGACATAAATAACAACATATTGCAGAAGTTTTGTTCTCACAACAACATACAGTTCATCAACAACACACCGATGTTTACTTCACAGTCAGGAGCACCTAAAAAGCGACTTTATAAAGATCAAGTACATTTTTCTACATTGGGCACCAGCTTGCTCGCCAAAAATCTTAAGTACCCTGAACGTACACAACCTACATCCAATACTGGATCGCGTAGGACACTTTTAGCTACACCACATCAAACTCAAGCCAGACGATATACTGCCGCCACATCAAGTACCAATAAGCCAGAAGAGAGCAGACCACTCATAACACGGCACCTAATATCCAAGCCAGACGGAACATTTCCATCACACCAAATCCGTACAATACGTCTTCTTTCACGCAGGAGGGTGATAATTATGAAGATACGTTCCCTCTTCTCCACAGCAAGGATCAATCCAGTAGTAACAACAACGTGCCACCACAGCCTCCTGTTAGCCACGAATCAGGGCCTGTAGTTGGAAGTCGTTACACACCCGTGAGAAATCAACAGTATACACTCCATTGTAACCCAGAGTTGTTATACCTTACACGGTTTAGCCCAGCTTCACTTCGGCAGGCATTTATGATGTCGCTGTACCAAGGACCAACACAGCCTGGTATTTACTAGCAATTCAGCACAAAGCAACACCGGATCTCGGTACAAGAAAGAGCCTCTCCTAGAAAGTTTATGCGCATACTTGGTTATTGATTTATATAGCAACGTATTAGATTGTACGTGACTGTAAAAATTGACTCGTATTGAAGTCACAGAGATTGACACTTAGATATCTTTTATAATACTTTTTATCGCCTTAATACTCTGAGTGAGAGGGTCTTCACTCCCCGCTTTAAACAGAGACATTGACTTTTATAGTCATTTATTGATTCTTTTGGATAACAGTTGGTACTTAGCTTGTGAAGTAGTTTTTTCAAGTTAATTATTTGTTGTATGTTCTTTAATTCGTTTTGTTCCTTGTTTGCATTATATTCGTTGGTCTAATTAGTTATATCGTTATAATATTGTCATTTACTTATCAATTTGTATTACTGAAATTGTGTAAGTTAATGTAATTGTGATTTTTTTTTTATGATCTTGTATTTTTGCTTAACTTTGACTAATTTACACTTTCTTCATGGATGAAATGTCTGAGAAGTGGCAACACTGGCCCAATAAGTCAGGAATACGCCTTGGACACTTAAACATTTGCAGCTTATTTAACAAGCTACCAGAGTTATCTTCTATTCTTAATAAAAATTTTCATTTATTCGGCCTTAGTGAAAGTAGGCTTAATGATAAAATTTCAGATGAGGACATCTCTATTAAAGGGTACAACGTTTTTAGAAGGGATCCCTATAGGAAACAAGAGACAGGCATAATAACCTATGTTTCTAATTTACTAAATGTTCACCGTAGGCTAGACTTTGAAACTTGCGAAATAGAATGTATCTGGTTGGAGCTAAAACTTCAAAACCGCACACCCCTGATAATTGGCTACCTTTATCGAAATCCCAGTGCTGGAGACTTCTGGTACGAAAACTTCATTGCCATGATGGATGTGGTTTTCGCTTCTGGGAAGGAAATTATACTACTCGGAGACTTTAACATTGACACCAACAAATCCAACATAATATGGGGAAATATAATTGCATCACACAATTTCCAACAAATAGTACAAGCTACTAGAGTAACAAAGTCATCTTCAACAGTCATAGATCACATTTATGTAACTTTCTCAGACAACATCATAGAATGCACCGTACCCAATTGTGCAATGAGCAATCACTACCCAATATGCTGCATGTGGTCTAAAAAAGGAATTAAAACTCCTAAACATAAACACATAAGTGTAAAATATAGAAGTTACAAAAATTTCAACCAAAACGCATTTTTACAGGACTTGCTCAGTTCACCTCTAGACAATGTTTATCAGCTTCCTGACCCGGATGATGCTCTGGAATTCTGGATGAAAACCTTTATTGATGTTTTTGATAGACATGTGCCAGTCAAGGAAGTTCGAGTAAAACACCACGTCAAGCCACCTTGGATCACCCAGGAAATACTTAAAATTATGAGAGACAGAGATAAAGCACATAAAAAGCGGGATCTCGGTGCATTCCGTACTCTTAGAAACAAAGTTCAATATAACATACGACGGGAAAAGAAAAATTACTTTAAGAACTTAGTAATGGATAGAACAAATGGTAAGGATATATGGAAAGCAATTAACACCTTGACAAACAAGTATAACTTCCGAAATTCTTTACCATCAAATCATATTACATGCGACCAATTCAGTAATTTTTTTCAAACTGACATAGACCAGTTGAAGGCTTCAATACCTAATTCTCCTTGCAACTTATCTTTATTGTCATCGTTTTGCTAGAATAGATGCTACCGCTATATTCTTTCCGACATACCGCTAATGACAATCACTGAAGCATTCGCTTACCTTAGTAACCTAAAAAACACAACCTCATCTGGGTTAGATGGAATCAGCAACCGGATTCTCCGTTGTGCTGCGCCAGTGATCTGTACATCACTAACCTATGTATATAATCAGTGTCTCACCAAAGGCCACTTTCCATCAGCTCTCAAAATCGCTAAAGTGTACCCTCTTCTTAAATCTGGTTCATTGGACAATGGTCTCCCGAACAATTACAGACCCATTTACTTACTATCATCACTATCTAAGCCACTAGAAAAACACATCCATAAAGTAACATTACAGTATTTAGTTCGCAAAAAGCTTATTGTTGACAGCCAATCAGGATTTCGACCAAAATATTCTTGCCATACGGCCCTAACAAACATGATAGAAAATTGGCACCAGAATATAAACAACAACAGTCTATGTGGAACTGTGTTTATTGATTTCAAGAAAGCATTTGATATGATAGACCATGTTATTTTAATTAAAAAACTCGAGACAATGAAAATTGGCCTTAATGTAGTCACTCTAATATCATCTTTTCTATCAAACAGAAAGCAAGTAGTATCACATAATAAATCTCTGTCTCAAACCACTACCTTCAATATTGGAGTACCGCAAGGCTCTATTCTTGGCCTTCTATTATTTGCCATTATATTAACGATCTACCTTTGCATCTTTCGTCGTCCTGCGATCTATTTGCAGATGACTGTACTGTCGTGAAATACTGAGAGTTAATGATTCCCAGATGGACGACTGCATACACCGACTACCCAGGTAGGAGAAGGGTTAACAAAGGAGAGACCAGGCGCATGTGTTTATAGGTCAAGACAGGAGAAGGGGCCGGCTAACCGCGCAGGTAAAAGGGTCGAGTGGAAAGATTCGTTTGGGACAAAGTCAGACAGCATTATTGGACAGCATATTGCGGTCTGGGTGAATGAATAACGGAAAAGTTCCAGTTCTGTAATTTTCCACTAAAAGGTGATAATGAAGTAGGGACTGGAGATGTCAAGCAAGGTCAAGGACTATGCGGCAGAGATGACCGATATAAAGAGGGTCAATTCTTTGTGTAAGTTTAGTGTGTGTTCCAAACTGACCTGAAGGAGATATGTTCTTGAGTGGGAATAGAAATACACGTCCCTAATGATGGAAAGAGGGGATAATAGTGTGTTATTCGCTAAGTGTTTTTTCAATTCCAAGAACATAGATGCCTAAATAAGGTTCTACTCTCCTAGTGAAAGCAGAGACAGGATGAAGAGTACTACATTAAACAACTAAAGTACATACGGAGAACCAAACAAACCTGAGGAAAAAGGTTAAGATGAAGAAAGAATAAAATAAAGAAAAAAATACAGAACACTGTATGCTCAAACGAATATCCCACTGAAACACGTGAAAAGGAGGGAGGTGAACCTGCGGCAGGCAGGGATACTTAAAACTACATACATCTTCTATGTATAATGAAGAAAGAATAGACAATTAGAGACATTGATATTAATCTATAGACAATAGGAATAACGGTGACGAAGGGGTGGTTTTTTTTCGATGTTGGATATGCACCGTCATGAAACAGACTCGAGCGCAGTCATAAACTTACGGGACTTTTATTACGGTACAGTGACTCAGGGGTGAACAGTTTTTGTTTCATTCAATAACGGATTTACCATCAGATTCAAGCATACGGATAATCCCGGGTGAGCTCTGTCCTGTTTGATGTGCTGTCCTGTGATCTTGAAGAATGTATGGGCGAGAAGCCACACCGCTGATAGACATGCAGAGTTCTTTCTAACACCAACCATAGAACACCCTATCAACTACACTTACAAAATCCATACATACACCAGACATAGCTTTATTAATAAATCTTTTGTTTATTGTTGAAAGAAACTGTTGTCGGAGTATGTGTTGAGAGAATAACAGAGAGAGAGTGAAACCACTAGATATATGGAAGGGAAGACAGAAGAGAGGAGGGTAGACTAAAGTCAGGCAATAATCCCAACAGATCATAAGTTGAAGATGTACTTGTTGATTCCCACTCTCCTCTCGGGGAAGAACAGGACATAATTGGTGGAGCGAGCGGGGTAGGAAAAATACCCATATGACCTGGGCATAACAGGGCATATGCATAGCGGAGTACCTACATGTTGGGACATACTGATTGGAATAAAAGAAAAAGAAGTATATATTGATGACTTTTAATGGAAGGACGTCCATTGGATATATGGTGCCATTACATTTATGGTAGAAACAGTTCATTAATGCTGGTGACTTTACAGTGAGAAAGTTCCAGACAGAGTGAATGTGGATAGGTGGTAAGACACATTACATACCTAGTCACACGGTCACACGTCTACATAAGTCTTTATCCTATATCTCCTCTTGTGGATGAGAGAGTGGTGGTGATGTACTGTGTGGTGTTGTAGAGTTATAATATTAGATAGACATAGATAAATGATATAGGTTCTAGGTAGGAACATAATTGTATAGGGAGTACTTTTTTACTGCCTTGAGGTGTCTTTACGCAACGTGCTGACTTACCTGCTTTAACTATGGCAACTCCTAAAGTAACTACAGCCGAACTGAGGGCCAACGGGGAGGCAATTGGTTTAGCTGGCTCCGAGCTAACTGATTACATCCAGGAAAGAGAGCGAGAGATTCGTCAAGCGGAACGAGAAGAGCGGAAGGCCGAGTTGGAAGTGAGAAGAATAGAGATGGAGACCAAGCGACTGGAAATGGAACAAGAGGCCAAGAAAATGGACCAGGAGGCCAAGAAACTGGAAATGGACCAGGAGACCAAGCGACTGGAAATGGAACAAGAGGCCAAGAAAATGGACCAGGAGACCAAGAAACTGGAAATGGAACATGAATACCGCTTGAAAGAGTTGGAGCTCAAGACACAAACTAAGGGTGAAATAGATGCAGCAGAAGGAAGTTCATCTTCACCTGGGGCAACCAACATGAGTGGACATGGTTACCATGCCATGAAGTTTCCCTTAGCTGTCTACGATCAGTCTAAGGAACGCTTTGACCAGTACGCATCTCGTTTCGAAGCAATGTCAGTCGCTATGGGACTGGATAGGAGCAGGTGGGCTCTGAAATTATCCCAGGGATTAATCGGGTCGGGATTTGAGGTGTACACACGCTTACCACCAGGACAGGAAAATAATTAC
This sequence comes from Cepaea hortensis, assembly GCA_963921405.1. Classification (NCBI taxonomy): domain Eukaryota; kingdom Metazoa; phylum Mollusca; class Gastropoda; order Stylommatophora; family Helicidae; genus Cepaea; species Cepaea hortensis. The sequence goes on along the minus strand of OY992887.1, from coordinate 21,197,289 downwards.
CAGGAATTAAAAGCCGCTTTGATGAAACATTTTGACATCACAGCACAAACGTATAGGAAGAAGTTTAGATCGGCTAGACGAGAGCCGGGAGAACTATTCGCCGCCTACAGTCTAAGGCTGAAATCCTATCTCCAGAAATGGATGGACTTGGCAGAATTCCAGAGGGATTAAGAGAGTCTCGAAGAGATGATGGTGGTAGACCAGATGCGAAAGCAAATGTCGAAACCTCTCAGAACCTTCTTAGGAGAACAAGGGGCGGAACGGATTGATGTTGGGAATAAGCTGGCGGAACGATTCGTGGAAGTACATGGGGAAACGGCGGAACTAAGTACACAAACCAAAGGTCAGGAAAAACAAGACCGAAAGAAATCGACGAACGGAAAAGAAACTAAAGTGGAACCTTATATAAAGCACACAGAGGAGAGTTCAGAGAAGGTGAAGGTAGGAAGCCAGAGCACCTCGAATTCTCAAGCGAAACGACCGTGGTCTGAGAGGTGGTGTTCATTCTGCAAGGTACCATCGCATAACACGAAGGACTGCAGATCGAAACCTAAAAGTTCTTACTTCGCAGCATGCAAAGTGATTCCTACATCGGTGATCACAGACAAGGCTGAGGTTGGCGAAGGAGAAAGGAACACAAAGGACACACGGAAACCTAGGAAGGGAACATGGTGCACTCACTGCCAGTCGATAACACATAATACTGTGGACTGCAGATGCAAGGCAAACGATGCCAATTGCATAACCAACCTCGAGGAATCAAAAGAGGAAGGCAAGGAAACGGTCAAGGAGATGAAAGACACTCAGGACCAAGAGAGACCACCTGTGGTGGAACTGATTGAAGTCAATGGCCAGCAGGTTGTTTGTCTCTACGATACAGGTTTGGATGGGGAAGCGGTGATAGACGCCAGCTTGGTAAGCCCAGACCAACTTACAGGGGAGACCATAGAGCTAAAGCCGGCAATGAGGAGTGCTGTTACCATGACGCTGCCAATCGCCAAGGTGGAGATTAAATCCAGGTACGTCACGGGCATTATTCCTGCGGCGGTATTAGCTGACTCCCTATTCCCAATGATCATTGGCACGAAATATGTCTTTTTGGGGATGCCGAAACAGCCAGCCCAAAAGGGAACAGTAACCAGGGGATCTCAGGGGAAGGAAAAAGAGGCAGAGACACTATGCGACAACTCAGGGATAGGAGAATTGCATACTGCCCAGAGGAAGGATACTACGTTGCATCCTTGCTACAGGAAGCTGCAAAGAAGTGCTGAGCCACCAGAACGGGGACAGTACGTTCGGAAGAATCAACTACTCTATCGGAGAGCTGGGAGGGGAGATAACCTGCACGAGCAGTGGGTGGTTCCAGAGACCCACCGTCCTCACATTCTTCAGAGTGGACACATTGCCTCGAAGTGCCTACACCTGCAACCGTCGAGGTGTCAACTCGTAATAATGCAAAACAGCAACGAAGGACGAGGAATTAAACTTGCGTCCTTACCTTGAATACAATGATAACGGCAAAAGTCAAGATATCAAAACGCTACCAGAAGTTTATTCTGTAGCAGACATGTGAACATTAAACTCACGCAGACCTGTAGGTTGACCCCTATAGACAGGGTCGGCACCTACTTTACTAATCCACCGATGAGTGTTCAGTCTACTGCGCTCTGCTTGACGCCCTAATCCACTGATTCCATTTAAGCTGTAATTTCACTCTAGGTTTTTCCGCCCGGTTACTTCACTGCAGTATTATCATCAACAGATCCCCCTCTCCTGACTCAGAGCTGTCTCACGCTCATATCATCGCGTCCAGAGGTCACCTCACACAGATCCTTAGAAAAAAAACACGTCCTTGTTCGAAAGCACAATCACAGCGTCCCCTGTTGCTGTCCTATTACGTTCTCCACATTCTCCTTGGATTCCTTTGTTGACGTCCACTTTCGTGTCCAAGTGGGGAATTCCCATTTTCCAATTCATATTTTTCGTGGTGGGCCGTGCCGCCGTATGGCACACATCATAGGCGAGAATCGACATATGGGTGTCAGAGAGACCTTGCAGCAAATATCCGGCCATTATTGCTGGCCAGGAATGACCGGAGATGTACGCCGGTGGGTGAAGTCTTGTTCGGAGTGCCAGAAAGCACCACCCAACAAGCGAATTAAGAGGAAACTAGCTCTTAAAGTGGAAGACAAAGTGGAAGTGTGGAGTCCAGCAGAGACCAATATACTCCAAGTAGGATGGAAAGGACCTTATCCTGTGGAAAAGGTGGTGTCCAAGAACATCTACAAAATACGGATCGGGGAAGAGAAGAAAAATCTCCCTAGACATCTCATTAGGAAATATGAAGAGAGATCCGGGAGCAAAGCTTCGCACTTTATGGTGATGGTAGCCATTGGGACAAAGGTTACCAGTCCAGACGAAGACCAGAGATCGCCAGTACAACATAGGAGGACCTATGGGACAGTACGTGATAGGTCAGATTTACCCAACGACAGGAGGAGGGAAATCACAAGTCAGGGAAAGGACAAGAGTGAAAGTTTCACCGGTAACCAAGTTCAGAAGGGGTGGGTAACGTCGGGAAAAGCGAGAATTACCCAGGACTCCAACCGAAGATTGGCTGACCAGATACAATATCGCCCAAGATGGTCCTGGAAGCAAAAGTCCAGGAGATTTGGGAAAGACGACTCGGTCCATCGAGGACGAGGTGGAACATCCCCAGAGGCAAAGCCGGGGGAAACCAAGAGGACATGGAAGCAGTGTTACAATCAGGATGGGACAATCCGTCTGTATTGTGAGCCGTCGCTGACGCAAGTCGAAAGTAGGTCGACTGAACGTACAGGAGCGAGGAGCCAACACTAGTTTCAGTCGTGAGTAGTATAGTAGGGGGTCAATTAGAGCGCCTACTGGATAATGAAGTGAGCCACGTGAGGATCCAATCATATCATCAACACGTGATGTTAATAGCTACTTCGCAGAAGCTCAACGCACGGTGGATGTGATGGACGTTGTTGCTGCAACTGGACTTCACAAGGGAATACATCCTTGGTAAGGAGAAGGTATGATCGGATTTGATATCCAGACATCCAGCTCCGGAGGAAGAAGACTAGGGTTGTGGATCATGGGAATCAAACCTACAGTGAGAAAGATTCGACGCGGTCTAATCTCTTAAGAGGGGGCCTATGTCGTGAAATACTGAGAGTTAATGATTCCCAGATGGACGACTGCATACACCGACTACCCAGGTAGGAGAAGGGTTAACAAAGGAGAGACCAGGCGCATGTGTTTATAGGTCAAGACAGGAGAAGGGGCCGGCTAACCGCGCAGGTAAAAGGGTCGAGTGGAAAGATTCGTTTGGGACAAAGTCAGACAGCATTATTGGACAGCATATTGCGGTCTGGGTGAATGAATAACGGAAAAGTTCCAGTTCTGTAATTTTCCACTAAAAGGTGATAATGAAGTAGGGACTGGAGATGTCAAGCAAGGTCAAGGACTATGCGGCAGAGATGACCGATATAAAGAGGGTCAATTCTTTGTGTAAGTTTAGTGTGTGTTCCAAACTGACCTGAAGGAGATATGTTCTTGAGTGGGAATAGAAATACACGTCCCTAATGATGGAAAGAGGGGATAATAGTGTGTTATTCGCTAAGTGTTTTTTCAATTCCAAGAACATAGATGCCTAAATAAGGTTCTACTCTCCTAGTGAAAGCAGAGACAGGATGAAGAGTACTACATTAAACAACTAAAGTACATACGGAGAACCAAACAAACCTGAGGAAAAAGGTTAAGATGAAGAAAGAATAAAATAAAGAAAAAAATACAGAACACTGTATGCTCAAACGAATATCCCACTGAAACACGTGAAAAGGAGGGAGGTGAACCTGCGGCAGGCAGGGATACTTAAAACTACATACATCTTCTATGTATAATGAAGAAAGAATAGACAATTAGAGACATTGATATTAATCTATAGACAATAGGAATAACGGTGACGAAGGGGTGGTTTTTTTCGATGTTGGATATGCACCGTCATGAAACAGACTCGAGCGCAGTCATAAACTTACGGGACTTTTATTACGGTACAGTGACTCAGGGGTGAACAGTTTTTGTTTCATTCAATAACGGATTTACCATCAGATTCAAGCATACGGATAATCCCGGGTGAGCTCTGTCCTGTTTGATGTGCTGTCCTGTGATCTTGAAGAATGTATGGGCGAGAAGCCACACCGCTGATAGACATGCAGAGTTCTTTCTAACACCAACCATAGAACACCCTATCAACTACACTTACAAAATCCATACATACACCAGACATAGTTTTATTAATAAATCTTTTGTTTATTGTTGAAAGAAACTGTTGTCGGAGTATGTGTTGAGAGAATAACAGAGAGAGAGTGAAACCACTAGATATATGGAAGGGAAGACAGAAGAGAGGAGGGTAGACTAAAGTCAGGCAATAATCCCAACAGATCATAAGTTGAAGATGTACTTGTTGATTCCCACTCTCCTCTCGGGGAAGAACAGGACATGTACTGTGTACACAAACGCTGAAGACTGTATTTTACTGGAGTCGTCTTTACAACAAGAATTAAATAATGTAGTTAAGTGGAGCTATTCAAACCGTATGCAAATTAACATCACTAAAACAAAAGCAATGTTATTAACAACCAGACAAAGACTTCAAACTCTAAGCTCACACACAACACTTCAACTTCACATCGATAACATGCCAGTAGAAAGTGTAATTGAGCACAAAACATTAGGCCTAATCATTGATGGAAACCTAACCTTTAATTCCCATGTTCAAGCGCTCATTAAACAAACAGCGAAAAAAGTCTACCAACTCGCCAAGATTAAAAACTTCCTTGATGAGGACACAAGGAAGCTCTTCTATACTTCTCATATACAGACACACTTTGACTACTGCTCTACAATTTGGGACGGTTGTTCTAATTCAAACACCAAGCGACTTTACTCACTCCAGAAACGGGCCATGAGTCTAATTTATAGCAAACATTTATCTGACAATCCTAGCCTGTATAAACCCCTTCAGTTACTACCATTCCGCAAACGCCTGCTTTTCAATAAAGCTAAACTAATTCACAAAATCCTGCATCGGAATGCCCCAAATTACCTTTGGCCATTGTTTAAATATAATGCTAGACACAGTAAACGTTTAAATATACTACACATTCCGAAGCCTAGGATTGACTTATACAAAACAAGCTTAACGTACTCTGCTGCTCAGCTATGGAACAATCTTCCACAAGAAATCAAAGACATCACCAATCCCTATTCATATAATCGCAAATTATTCGAACATTATCTCAATACGGATTACCTTCCCCCTTAATAACTGAGATAATAATAATAATAACAAAACCCTAGTATAACAGCCAATCCCCTTTTTGTAGGCCAGTATATTCCACATGGCTAATAACAAGTGTCAGACCATTATCTAATATTACTGTGTCGTGTAGTTTTGATGTTTGCATTTTGCCCATGCCTTTATAATGCATATCTTTATTATTGTTGCTGTTCTTTGTTAGCCTTGAATGATGTGTGAATGAAATAATGTATGAAAGAGAGTGATAGAAGGGCAGAATGTTAGACGGGCCTGCGTGCCCAATTCTTAACCCTTTGAAAATAAAGTTTGTTCGTTGGTTCGTTCATCTATAATTCGATGTAGTTGTACTATATGTTCATCAAGCTGTATCATCTATAATTCGATGTAGTTGTACTATATGTGCCTCATACTGTATCATCTATAATTCGATGTAGTTGCACTATATGTGCCTCATACTGTATCATCTATAATTCGACGTGGTTGCACTATATGTGCCTCATACTGTATCATCTATAATTCGATGTAGTTGCACTATATGTGCCTCATACTGTATCATCTATAATTCGATGTAGTTGCACTATATGTGCCTCATACTGTATCATCTATAATTCGACGTGGTTGCACTATATGTGCCTCATACTGTATCATCTATAATTCGATGTTGTTGCACTATATGTGCCTCATACTGTATCATCTATAATTCGATGTGGTTGCACTATATGTGCCTCATACTGTATCATCTATAATTCGATGTAGTTGCACTATATGTGCCTCATACTGTATCATCTATAATTCGATGTAGTTGCACTATATGTGCCTCATACTGTATCATCTATAATTCGATGTAGTTGCACTATATGCGCCTCATACTGCATCATCTATAATGTGTTGTAGTTTTACAATATGTTCTTCATATTGCAGCCTCTATAATATGGGGAAGTTGTATCAAACTTCTATAATCTGCAGCCTTCTTTCGACTTCTGACTTCTGTAGAGAATTTGCCATTTGTTGTTAATTATGGATGCAAAACATCTCCAGTCTTGACATTTTCAATTTCCGTGTTACTTGCCGTGGTAATGTTTGCACACATTTTATTTGATCCGCGCTCAAAGAATGAAAGCCGTGTTGATCTTCACAAAAAATGTTTATGATTTTCACAAGGATTTTTATTTGTTTGAAAGTCAGAAACAACTGTTCTAATCTTCGGCCATGTTATTTTCTTTGTCTTTCTCGCCCAAACGTCTGCGTTGAAGTATGCAATGAAAGTAGTAGTTAACTTTTGATTCATGACATTCCCGTTGTTTTATATTGTTCTAGTTTCATTTGCATTTTTCAGGCGACTTTTGTCTGTGACAAAATCTCTGTTTCTGACAAATCTACTCTGACAGTAGAATAAATTCGCATCATTCTCTAGCGACTGCAATCCTTTGATCCCCTTTCTCTCCATTATTTTCAGTTTCCAGGCCACATATTTTGAGCAAGCCAAGATAGCGTGTTTTTTGTAATGATGTTTAGTAGTTATCTATTTTCTATAGTCTTCCATCCTTTGGTCTCCCATTTCTCCAAATTATTCTTCGCATCATGCGCGAGACTTCAAAAGGTTCCAAGTTCTTTTCATCTCTTTTGTCTCGAGTCCACCTGTTAAAGCAGCTCAATGCAGTGAACCAGATATTCGTAAAGATGGTTCATTTCCGCAAAATCATTATTGCTGTCACTTGATGTTGTAGGTTTTCATGTAACTGGAATTCAGTTGTATTTCCCCCTCTCTAGCGTGTCTCAATATTGCTAAGGTATAGCGACTTGCCTGTTTCTTTGCCCCATAGAGCTATGCCGACGGCAGCGCAGCTACTGTGAGGACCTCCCATACTGGACAGGTCTAGGGATAGGAACCAGACCAAGTCTAAGGAAAGTTAGGTAGTTAAATATCTTTCACAGGACGCCGCAGTCAACCCCATCATTTCTTAGCAAGGTTACGTTCAGTAGTTTGCCATAGCTTTCTGAGCTACGGACAGACATACCATTGTATGAAAATCAAGGCAATGCTGTCTGCTGCCAAATGGCAAGCAGTTGCGTTTCAAACGCGGTATGCAGGATTAAGAAGTGCGTCCGTAACTCCTACACCACAGAGCCGGTCTAACGAAAGCAAACCCGAAAAAATGCTTGTCGAAGTGGAATGTACTGAGTCACGGGCTTGTCGAAGTGGAATGTACTGAGTCACGGGCTTGTCGAAGTGGAATGTTATGAGCCACGGGCTTGTCGAAGTGGAATGTACTGAGTCACGGGCTTGTCGAAGTGGAATGTACTGAGTCACGGGCGTGTCGAAGTGGAATGTACTGAGCCACGGGATTTTCGAAGTGGAATGTTATGAGCCACGGGCGTGTCGAAGTGGAATGTACTGAGTCACGGGCTTGTCGAAGTGGAATGTTATGAGCCACGGGCTTGTCGAAACGCCATGTCGTCTCATTTTGGTCCTCTTGTAACTTGCGGTATCGAGGTAAAACATCGGGGGAGAGGCCGAGAAGGGGCTTCATATATCTAGACCACCATGGACTTTGTTATTGCCCCTGCCCATTGTTTACATGCTCGGCCTCTTCCCCTGCTTCCATTTGGCCATTTGTGGCATACTGTCAGTTGGTAGCCTAGTTATGTGGCCGAACCATTTCACTTGTTTTCTAATTAAGTCTAACAACGTAATTCAAGAACATGATGATTTGTATATGAGGAGCAGCTGACCGAGTGGCTAGAACGCCGGACTCTCATTCAGGAGACCCGGGTTCGATCCCTCGGTAAGGTGTGGGATTTTTTTTTCTGTCGGTCGCAAAAAGAAAATTCTAACCTGCACAGTTCGCGGCGACTGCACTAGCCAGGCGGCCTTAATTCCTCAAGCTCAAAGACCCCCTGCCATACACCGCAAGGTAATGTATTGGCAATAAATGACAGTTTTATGATGATTTGTATTTTCTTCATAAGATATATGGGTCGCTGGGTAGCATCACCAGAGAAATAGTCTAGTTAATGGTTCGGAGCTTTCAAACGTCTTTCTTTTAGATAGAGATGTATACCTCTTGGCCCAGCTTCGCACCAGAGTTCACTGCTCTAGATCTCCATACGAAGTATGTGACTATATGATAAGAGTGAAAGTAGATCTGGGCGGTTGAATTCAGTTGGTGTATCGTAGCCAGGTATTAGTCAGATATGACTGAGCTACCGTATGACAGTAGACGGTACTACCTGCTTTCTGTTAGAGCCGAATGTTTGGTGGCGCTCACTAAACCCGACACCCCACATTGTGCCAACGGCTTCGGGCGGAGGAGTGCAATTGGGAGGGTACAAGCTTTACCATAGTGCGAGGAAATGAAACTTAAAGACTAAATGTCATGGCAGGGCAGACCAGGCCCTAAGCCTTCTTCGGCAACTGGTCTAGGATGGAAGCTCCGACAGGCGGACATTTAGAGCATTGCTTTGCTGATCTGGCAGCTTCTGGTATTTGTCTTCTTCTAGACGTATTGGTGTTACCTCCCCTCTAGAGTAAACTAGACAGACCGAGAGAGAGATCATGCTGCATGAGCAACACATGGTCTTTAATTTCAACCCGGGCTTTGTGCTGTGTAGAGGTATAACTACATTATACAAATTATCGCCTGTCCAGACGGCAAGGTACCAGTCGAATTGTAGCACCCTAGTGACAGCCCCAGTTTTAAGGTTTTGAATTATCGAAAACACTTCATCTAACGGAAGCCGATGTGGCACAGTGTTTAGAAAGCTGGCCTACCGGATCGGTAATCATTTGTTTGAAACCCCATCGGTGCCGTCATAAAAAAAAACAAAAACATTACCTGAGCATCTAGGTCGACGCAGCAAAAATGGGTACAAGACATGTTCAAAGAAGCAAAGACGGTAGTCGTGATATGGACTCATCCTCAAGTGCCCTGCCAGCTGGCGTAGGCATTCATGACTCTCCACAGATCTCGGTCTTTGGTTTTCTGGATCAACTCTGCTGCTGATATTTCTCCATGCCACCGTCTCAATCCATCCAGCATCATTTCTCTTGGTCTGCCTCTGCCTCTCTTCCCCTCGATCTTTCCAGTTGTCACGATGTTCTCCAATGCCTCTCTTCTCATCAGATGACCGAAGAAAGATGTTTGTCTCTTTCTTATTGTTGTATATAATGTTCTAGTTTCATTAGCCTGTTTCAGGCAGTCGTTGTTAGTTACTCTGGCAGTCCAATGAATTCGCAACATTCTTCTCAGGAACCACATCTCTGTTGCTTCTAATTTCTTCTTAACTTGTTCATTTACATTCCAAGATTCACTGCCATACAGCAAAACTGATTATACATAGCATTTCAGCACTCTCTTTCTTACATTGAGTGATAGTGACTTATTGCATAAGATACTCTTCATTTTCTGAAATGCGGCTTTTGCCTGCCCTATTCTGCTCCTAATCTCTGTTGTACATCTTCCATCTGATGTTATAAATGCCCCTAGGTATCTAAAATTATCAACTTGGTTAAGCATTTTTCTTCTATTTCTATGTCACATTTTGGTGTCACCATTTGATATGGATTACATTTATATGTTGACTATATTAAACGTCACAGTGCTTTGGAAAGAACAGAAGGTATAGTTCCTGGTAGGAGAGGCAGGGGTCGACCACATCATACTTCGTTGTCCCATATGTGTATACAAACGCGGAGCTATCACTATATACCCATGCCAGCGAGTGAATGTTTGTTTGTATGTGGCGAGCTGTAATATGATGTTGCTCACGACCTTTGACTTTGAGGCTCATGGATCAGTCACACTTGTTGCTGGCAATCTGATAAGTATGTTTGTGGCTTGGGGTTTTAGTTGCGGCGCTCGGACACATATACATTTATTTGGTGTGTCATGAATGTTCTATGTGCGCCGGTGCTGCATAATTCACAACAGCTAACTCTTTAAGCCAACTCAACGCAACTCAGTCGAACAACTGAAGGCAATTCGAATTTACACCTTATTTTTGACTCCAGGTATTTAACAATACACGATATAATTTACACGACTTATCAGTTACTTTTAGATGATGTCTAGAGTCTACGATAACTTCACAGCAATAACTACACAACCTAACCACAGATGTACCTTCAAATTTTGAGGCCGTGCTACGGAGCCAGGAACCACGTCTCAACTCGACAGTGGCTCAAGCCCAACTGATTGCCTCCAGGAAACGTTTTCCCCTGCTCAGCAACATGCCTCGCTATTTTCATGCAAGGCATGATTCTCAATCTTCTCATCTTCACGCCGGACTGCGTGAAACTCTAGACTGTCTGTACCGAGTGGCTCATGACATGACCTTGATCCACGGCAACGTATACCTACTACATAACTATAAGTTAAGGGACGAGTCCATGACCCCATATTGACAACAGTCACCTTCGGATTAATAAGACTGTGATGTTAAAATCATGGGAAGCTGCTTTGGTGGCTGACTAGTCACAGGACTATCATTCTGAGCCGGTGATGGACCCTACTAAAACTTCTCCTTGAGGTTGAAAGGGATAGGGGTAATGGTGAAATCGAGCGAACTATATACCCAAGCCACTGCAAGGAATGACAGAAAGTGTTTCACCTCTACATTTTGTTTTGCTTCATGCAGTATAGGTTCGGTCCGTCTGTATGCTCATCTCCACTTCTGTCAATCTGCTTATCCGCCTATCTGTCTGTCCGCCTGTCTCTCTAACTATGCATCTGTCTGTCTGATGTGTCTGTTTATCGTCTTATCTGTCTGCCTGTCTTTCTATTTCCCGGCTTCCCTGTCTGTATGTCTATCTGCATATTTGTCTGTTTTTCTGCCTCTCTGTCTGTTGTACTGCCTCTCTGTCTCTCTGCGCCCTTATATGTCTGTCTGTCTGTCTGTCTGTCTGTCTGTCTGTCTGTCTGTCTGTCTGTCTGTCTGTATGTCCTCCTCTCTGTCTGTTTATCTGGCTCTCTGTCTCTCTGCTTTTCTA